>CM050163.1:107185833-107630833 GCA_027410445.1 Discoglossus pictus | reverse complement strand
AGACTTTCAGGCTCCTAAGTTCAATGAGGGGAGGGGGAACTAATAACTCTGACCTCAAGGTAATTTGAACATATGGAAAGATTTATTAATCTTGTGTGATTGGTTACTGTATGATTTAAATATGTTGCATTGTTGCCAAAAAATGCTCAGTGCCTCCACACTAAACTAACGGTATTGCTTGTCTGATTTGACGTGTTTCTCCATGACTGATGTTTTGATCTGAAATGCTGGGTGCCAAGAAGTATATAAAAGTCAGAACCTGCAGATTGCTCCTATAAGCTACAGTAGGAGAAGTAAGGGTGTACTGAACCCCAAATCTAGGTTGTGACATATATATGTGCCCTTGTGCCCCTGGGGGTGGCACATTTTTTTTTTGCACCGGCCCCTCACGTGCTAGACCCACCACTATAACATATTCTAAAACATAAATACACTAATATACAGTCTTTCACTCCTACACACAACAATCAGGGAAGAGTAAAGGGACAAACTGAAGATCATGTAGAAAAGAAAGAGGATGAGAGATGCTGTGTAGTCAGGCATCTCTCACAACCAACATATTCAATATTTGCATATTCTTCACTACTTATTGCTTGTTGTTCCTTTTATTTTCCTACTCCTCAATCTTTCACTTGTGCCTCATCATATTTGTTAACTCTCTTCTCTCATATCTCCTACCAATCTATAAATACCTCTTTCATGTATTGTGCTCTATGATCCTCATGGTTCAGTGAGATCACTGCAAGGAGCAGAGCTCTCCCTGCAATGATTGATTGCTAGAGGTGTGACCTACACCGTGTGCAGGCAGAGACATACTGCTAGTATTTATTTGCTTCCCAGTGATCAGTACATTTGACAGTTATCGGGTCCATATGTTGAATCATTTTGCAGTGCCACCAGAAAAGTTCAAATATTAATTCATAGTGAATAATGTTCTGAGTATGCAGCCCTGTAAATAAGGTACAAATAAACGTTTGTCTTCTTTGTTATAGGAGAAATCTGGTCATGGATATCCACCCAAAAAAACTGTGTTTTCCTAGGCCACAGAAAAAAATAGAAGAGGTTGATATGCTTGAAATGATTTTATATTTTTATATAGTTATTATTATTATCTAGTATTTATAATGCACCAACATATTCTGTCATACATAAGGACAACAGAACATAAAAACAATATCAATACAGATTAAACGAAAAGAGAGATGCCTACATAATGTTATCCTATGGATCCCTATTTGCACTATAGAGCTTTCTACATTGACTGAATACTTTTGGAATATAAAATAGCTATTTTAAAATACAATATGTACAGAGAACAACTAAATTATATGTTCATGTGCTATAAATAAATGATAATAATGGTATCCATAGTAATCCATATTGTAATCTCTCTATTTCTGCTAAATGTGTCAAATCATCATTTTCACTATTTAATAATTTTACTAAATATGCTAGAGTTAGCATTTTTTGTCCTTATATTATTGCCATGTACATATCTTATACAACAGCAGATAATTAGTGGACTTTAGCACTGTTTGCGTTTTGTGTATATTTGAATTAATCTTATGTGTCACTTATAAGGATATTCACCATCTACCAGTAACTGCAAGCTAAAACCTGAGCCTAATGTTATCCATTCCATGATGCCTGTTTAGAATTCCATAGGTTATAAAAGAAATATAAATGAGATATTAAGATATTTTTAGTAGGAAATGGAATGAAATGCAGGGCTTAAAAAGACACATCACTCCAGGCACAATTTATTCCCATGTTCCTCTCACATTTCTTGAAAGTCAGTAGAAATCTTGTCAAAAGAGGAAAAAAATGTCTTGATTTATTCTACCCACTTTGCTACCACCAGAGTATAGCAATGCATTACTGGCCTTTGCAGTAGCACAGGGATTAATTCATAGCTCTCAGCTATTTCTCACAGGGACTGAGGGCAACATCTCATAGATAAAATTGAGGCATTTCTTTTGAACAGTAGAGCTCCAAACATACAAATAAGCTAGTATTCCATTAATATTTTAATATTTTCCAATATGTTCTAGACTGATAAAAATCTTATACTACTTATAAATATAACTTATAACTAACTTATAAATAATACAATTGTCAGAACAAATTTGTTAGCTTAAATTGGTACTGTATCACAATTTAACATGAATATGCTTTCAGGCAGATAGTGATCAGTATAAATGACACAAATTGTTTATTCTCATGGGCAGGCCAATTTTTTGCTGGTTTCCATATTTCATTCAGCCCGGTATTTATTTTGAAAGCAGACAACTTGTAATACATTAAACTTTCTTCAGTTTAAATTGGATATTATTTAAAATTATGTTTCTACAGATAGTATTTAATAACCAGCTAGATAGAAAAGAATATTGTTAACTAAAAGTAGCAAAAAAAGTAATGCTTGAGGTCTAATTGTACACTAATGCAGTATGTAGGACAATACTTAGATCCTATTTGTGTTTCAATTGAGTTGGATTCATTAATATTACTCAAAGGTGATATGCAGCTACTTATAGAGATATGGATTTAGACTATTAGTTGTGTTAAGCAATAAAAAACAGTCACATAAATAATGATGTTTTTTTAATAGCAATTTTGAAATAGCAATCTAGAAACAGTCTCAATGAAATATTTTTACAGGTTTTCCTGATGCTGATGAATCCAGCTATTATTCTGGAATTATTATTATACTTTTATATTTGTAATTATTTTTTGCTGCTTTAAAAAAAATATTAGGTAAAAACACTCTAAACCCATTTCTTTTCCAACTACCTATAAGTTATCATTAAGTGTAAAAGACTCTTAATTATTGTTTTATCTTCATTATGCTGGAGGTAAATTATGTTTTTACTGGGCTATACCCGGTTTAACCGTCTCTAGCCAGGCCCGGATCTACCTTTTTGGAGCCTCTGGTCAGTGAAGTGGAGGAGCCCCTGCAAGTGCATGAACCAATTTTTCCATTTTCTTTGCATGTACATTGATCTATTGCTGTGAGACATTTCCCAATAACAGCCATTATTAAAACATAACTACTCATACACACAGGCCCTCATTCAATTGCAATTTGGCCAATTGAATAAGGCTCTAAATAAGCACATAACAATTTTTTTAAAGATGTTTTTAATTAGTAAGCATCTATCAAAAAGCAAGGTTTTTACTAACAAAACATTTCTTTAAAAAATATATGCTATGTGCTTATTTAGAGCCCTATTCAATTGGCAAAATAGCAATTGAATGAGGCCCACAGTGAGCTATTACTTGTTTTTTAAATGCATTTGATGGTGGACCATATTACTTATATTTTTCAAGGGGAGGGCAGTGATCATATGTCACACAAACACATATCATGATCACTTGTATCGCACATAAAAACTGAGTAATTATTAAAGGGCCAATGCACAATGAGAACAGAAATTGTTTTAAAACAAGGAGTCTGAATAAGAGCATAAGAAATCAGGAAAAAAAAAGTCATACAGCTAGTTTTAATAAAAATGTTAAATTTTGAAGAATGTTTGTAGTTTACATTTATTGGTGTGAACTATACTGTATGTCTGAAGGTGGGCAGTCAGGCAGACACTTCATGATTACTTAGTCCACACACACACAGGCACGCACACAGACATACAGACACACATACAGGCACATATACACACACAAACACACACAGAGGAACACAGACACATACACAAACAGACACACACTAACATACACACACACACACACGCTGACACACAAACAGACACACACTGACATTCACACACACACACTGATGCATACACTGACACACAGACATACACAGACACTCACAGGCACACACAGGCACACAGACACACACTTACATATGCACAGACATACAGTACCTTGCAAAAGCATTAACTCCCCTGGCATATTTTCGTGTTTTGTTGCCTCACAACCTGGAATTAACATGGATTGTTTGAGGATTTGCATAATTTAATTTACAGAACATGCCCACAACTTTGAAGATTTTTTTTAAAAAAAATGTTATTGTGAGGCAAACAACAAATAGGAAAAAATAACAGAAACAGTCAATGTGCATAACTATTCACTCCCCTAAAGTCAATACTTTGTAGAGCCACCTTTTGCGGCATTCACAGCTCCAAGTCACTTTGGATAAGTCTCTATGAGCTCTATGAGCTTGCCACATCTTACCACTGGGATTTTTGCCCATTCCTCCTTGCAAAACTGCTTCAGCTCCTTCAAGTCTGACCACAGATTTTCTATTGGATTGAGGTCTGGGCTTCGAATAGGCCATTTCAACCCATTTACATGTTTCCACTTAAACCACTCAAGTGTTGCTTTAGTGGTGTGTTTGGGGTCATTGTCCTGCTGGAAGGTAAACCTCCGCCCTAGACTCAAATCACGCACAGAGTAGTACAGGTTTTGCTCAAGAATATCTGTATTTAGCACCATCCATCTTTTCCCTCAACTCTGACCAGTTTCCCAGTCTCGGCTGCTGAAAAACATTCCCACAGCATGATGCTGCCACCACCATGTTTCACTGTGGGGATGGTGTTCTTTGGGTGATGTGATATGTTGGGTTTGCGCCAGACATAGCGTTTTTTTGCTGAAAGTAATGGCTTTCTTCTGGCCACTATACCATAAAGACCAACTCTATGGAGCGTACGGCTTATTGTCATCCTATGTACTCTGCAGCTCCTCCAGGGTTACTTTAGGTCTCTGTGCTGCCTCTCTGATTAATGCGCTCCTTGCCCGGTCCGTGAGTTTTGGTCGGCGCCAGTCTCTTGGCAGGTTTGCTGCTGTGCCATGTTCTTTGCATTTGGTTATGATAGATTTGATGGTGCTCCTGGGGATCATCAAAGATTTGGATATTCTTTTATAACCTAACCCTGACTTGTACTTCTCAACAACATTGTCCCTTACTTGTTTGGAGAGTTCCTTGGTCTTCATGGCATTTTTTGGTTAGTTGTGCCTCTTGCATAGGTTTTTCAGCCTCTGGGACCTTTAAAAAAAGATGTGTATAAGTAATGACAGATCATGTGACACTTAGATTGCACACAGGTGGACATCATTTCACTAATTATGTGACTTCTGGAGGTAATTGATTGCACCAGAGCTTTTTATGGGTTTCATAATAATGGGGGTGAATATATAAGCACATGCCAATTTTCTGTTTTCTATTTCTAAAAAAATAGTTTTATGTATATATTTTTCTCATTTTACTTCACTAACATTAACTATTGTGTTCTGATCCATCACATAAAATACAGAAAAACAAAACATTGAACTTAAGGCTGTAATGTAACAAAATAGGTAAAAAGTCAAGGGTGGTGAAAACTTTTGCAAGGCACTGTACATAAAGACACACACACGACACACAAACACAATGACACACATGCACTAACAGACACACACTGGCCTATACAATGACATGCACACGCAGACATGCTCACTGACACAATAACACTGACACAATAACACTAACACACACATACTGACACACAGACAATGGCACACACACACACTGACATACATACAGACACACACACTGACGCACATACAGACACGCAGCCAGACAGATACAGACACGCAGCCAGACAGATACACACACTGACACAGATACACACACTGACACAGACACAGACACAAACACAGACACTGACACACAGACACATACGGACATACACAATTCAAATATTTTTTCGAAAATTACATGGGAGATGACATAAAATTAAGTTCTTAAATCTAGTACAGCTGCACCTCACTGAGGAGACCCATTTCTCCTGTTCAGGGTAGAATTGCCTGGTATTTCAGGTCTAGGTCACTCCTTTGAGTGAGACCAGACTGATATACTACAGGATATTTCTCACTGTGAAGTGCACAAGTGAGCTAAAAGAGGTTGCTAAGCGGTAGGTAAGCAGACCTATAAGACAAACCTACTTCAGGTATTGTATGTTCTCAGATTGAGCACCTCTAATTATGTCGTTGTGTATGCAAATGAACCTTAGGGCTTTTTCTCACCCTAAGGGTGATAGGGGGAAACAAGACGTGAACTCCTTACTCATTATGCCTTAGGGAAAAAAGCTGCACTGCTCTGGCAAGGCCCACACAGGCCGAAACACGGTTGAAGTTGGCTATTACTCCTGTTCAAGGTAGAATTGCCTGGTATTTCGGGTCCGGGTCACTTTTTTTGAGTGAGACCAGACTGCTATACTACAGGATATTTCTCCCTGTGAAGGGCACAATTGAGCTAAAAGATGCTGTTTTTTGAGTAGGTAACCAGACCTATAGAGAAAACCCACTGAGGTATTTTTCGTTCTCAGATGAGCACCTCTACTCTTTTTGCATGAATCTTGTTACTGCCTAGAATGAACAGCACCTTGTGGTTGGTTATTTCCCACACGCTGCTGCTCTGATCATACTGCACAGGAAGTAGGAGGGGGCAAGGCTACTCCTGGGGATATGGCTCTTTTTTTTTGCTTACAATTAGTTTTTTCATCAAAATCAGGCGCCCTTCACTGAGAGCGATTGTAGGCACCTTCCTATGTAGCCTATTCAAAGATCCGGCCATGTCTACAGCGTTCCTTTAACATGGAATTTTATAACTTTACAGAGGCATGAAGCTCTGTAATGTTTAATCATGCATTTCTAAGATAATTTTTTAGACCTTATAACATGTTGATACAAAGGTTACAAATTGTCAAAAACCTGCTATAATACTGATTTGTGTGGGTCAGCACACATCACAAGTAGAGTTATTGGTATATAAGAAGATATAAAATGCCAAATCAGACTTTTCAGAAGAAGGCCCAGGTTGCATATACAGAGAGATCTTTTTTTTCTTGTACACATTGTCAATCATTTCACTTGCATTTCAAAATTGTTCTTTAATACAGTAAACATGTCTAAGAATTGAAGCTCTTTAACACTTTAAATATATACTACAGTTTCATAGGAATATTTTATAACCTATGATGTAGGAAGCAAGAAATGGTAGGATTACAGTTATAAGAGTGTCATCGGTACATACAGCTAGATAAATAAATTAAAAGCACAAGACATTAATTGTAGGCAAAATAAAGTGTTTGAGCCCTAATTTGTTCTGCTTTTTTGTTTGCTTTAAATACATTCATGAATTGTAAATCATGACATTTGGTATGTAATTTCTCAGCAAACAGGTGAGAAAAACATAACAAGTTAAGAAATGGCTGTAATAAAGAGGGGAAAAGAAGTAAGAAAAGAAGTAAAAGGAACTGGTTTAAATGATTGAGTACAACATCATGTAGGAGACACATGAACCTATGTACTACATAAAAAGCTGCAGTAGTTAATAAAATAATATTAAGCCTGAATGATTATGATTATTTTATATAGCTTATGTACAATTATATCATAGTCCGAAGTGTCTGAGAAGAAAAGGACCAGAAGCTAAGGAGTTATCCAAGAACGGTCCAAATGGTCAGGCCTAGCAGCATGGTTCAGATGCAGAAATAAACAGGAGGTTAGGGCCACAAACAAATAACAGTATTCAAAAACAGAGCCAAAAGTAAAAAAACAACAACAGGTAGAAGGTTGCTCAGTTGCTCTGGCTTTAAATAGCCAAAGTTGCTATGCTTACTGATTCTGGCAGGAAAAAACAATTTCCAGACATTCAGCCTCATTCATTTTGCAATCTCGCAGCTCACTCGCTGATGGTTGCATGTCTCCGAGTGAGCTGCGTTTCCCCTCCGTTTCCAAGGCCATTCAATTAACCAAGACAGAGTCACGCTGCTTGACATCCGAAATCGGAAACCAATGTTTCTGACTTAAGCAGAGCTGGGCTTGCGACTGCAAGGCCGCAGTTATGGGAGTTGAGACCATCATGATTGATGGTTCTCAAAGCTGCAAGAGCTCTCATAGTCTCCCAATATGTTAACCCTGCTGCAGGGGTCCCAATCAGACCCCCGCAGGGTACCCACATTAACCCCAAGGATGCAGGGGTCCCGATAGGACCCCTGCAGTGTCCCCACATAAACCCCATGCTGGGGGTCCCCATCGTGGACCCCCGCAATATCCTCACATTAACCCTGCATTTAAAATGTTTAACTTCCCTGCCTCGAGTCCTTAAATGGCCCGCGGCACACAAATAGTTAAGGCCGGCAGTGGTGGTACTGTAAGTAACCCCCCAAATGCCAGTGGTCCCCATCAGAACCCTGGGAGGGACCCCTTGCAGTTGGTTCGGGATCGGGACCCCCACTGCATATAAAATTCAAATTTCCCTCCTTGCGGGAACCTTAAAAGGCTAAATAAAAATTACCCTTTCACATGAGCCCCTAATTAACGCTATCACTCATGGGTCTCTATACAGAGCCCTATGAGCCCCTAAATAACCCCATCACTCATGGGGGTCCATTCAAATATAAATACAACATACATGTCTAAACATACTATATATTAAACTTGTTTGCGATCTCCCCTTCCTTCTGGAAGTCTTCTCCGGCTGGGCCCTTGACAAAAAATTAGCTGCTCTAAAAAAACTACAAAATAATTGATGGAGCTCCTCCCTGGAAGAGCTCTCCAATACTAATAAGGCTTCTAGTGCTTCTTCGGGTAAAAAAATGATAATGGCGCTTTCTGATTGGCTGAAAACACTCTCAATCAAATTTCAGCCAATCAGAAGGTACCACAGTGCGAGCTAATCAGAATGGGATACATCTCTAGTTCCCATTCTGATTGGCGGATGGACCTGTCAATATTTTTGAAAGCAATCAGAAGAAACTATTGCCTTCACCCAATCAGAATGGGATACACAACACGGGGTATATCCCATTGTGATTGGCGCAAGGCATCTGCACCTTCTAATAAGCTGCAATCTGATTGACAGTGACAACAGCCAATCAGAAGGTGCTATTCCCTTCAGCCAATCAGAATGTACAATTTTGGTTGGTTATTCAAGGATTCCTAAATAGGATCCACAGGACAATATTTTGGTACGTATTTAAGTAATAACACCTAGGCCTAAAAAATAAACTAAGATCATTTTTTTGAGTACAATCAGAATGAGATACACCCGTGGGGCTGTATCCCATTGTGATAGGTCCTTAAGCATCTGTATCTTCTGATTGGCTCTTGTCACTGTCAATCAGATTGCAGCCAATCAGAAGGCACAGATGCTTTCAGTCAGATAGGGTTAAAGGGGTTTAGTATGGGTTAATGGGGTATTATTAGGGTTAATATTGTAGTGCTTAGACTTTGTGTCATCAGGGGCCTTTAAGGACCCCCACTGCAAGGGTTAATGAATGTGGAGCCATTGCCGGGGTCCCGATGGGACCTTCAGCATTTGGGGGGTTAATTTTAGGTGCAGTTGGGGGTATTTACTATTTGTATGTGGTGGACCCTTAAAGGACCCACAGTGGGGAATATAAACATTTGGGAGGGATCAGGCAATTGAATAGGGATTTGCGATTTCTGGGCTGCGAAAGTAATAGATCAAAGGCCTTAGAGTGGATCTCAATAATGGTGCAATTGAATGAGGCTGATTATCAGTTTAACAATTGCAGTCTGTGCTGGTAAAATCTGGGATGAATCCTACATCGCAAACTATTTATTCGACGTCTTCTGAAATACAAGTCACTAGTGGTTTAGTCATTCTCATTAATCACAGTCCTAGTTGGGTTTGTTTCTAATTGTCCCTGAGGACTAGAGTTGAGAATCACAGGAAGCTCCTAAATAGTATAAACAGCTAAGGCAGCGAACTATGTACTCATTATTTATGAATATTAATTTAGACAAAGGTAATTCATTTATTGAGTCATGTCTAGGTATAGTATATCGATATAAATAAAAGTATGTGACCAAAGCCATAATAACCATAGACATCCACAGTCCGTCCTCCATGCAGTTTATCAGTCACTAATGTATATACAGTATAAAGGAGCCATGCTTAAAATGGTATTGAAATAAAAAGGGGGCTCATTTGCATGTCCCTGTCCTGGTTTCCAGAATGCAGTGCAGTTTTAACTGTGAACCTGCCAGCCTCTCCCCCGTGTACTTCAAATTTCCTACTTTTGCACTGATCACCTTCGGAGCTGATTGCGAGCCCCACGCTGAGTGCCTACAGTGCTCATCACAAGGCTTCGTAAGGCTCTCATGTGTGATGGCCCAGCTGGTTGCAATGGGCGCATTAGGTCCTCTCCTTTTAAACATATTTATTAATGACTTAGAAGTAGAACTGAAAAGTACAGTCTCCATTTTTGTAGATGGCACTAAGCTGTGCAAGGTAACTAAATAAAAAAGGATGTACTTTCCCTCCAAAGGGATTTGCATTAGTTAGAGAAATGGGCAACTAATGGCAGGTGAGATTTAATACAAATAAATGTAAAGTTATGCATTTAGGAAGGAAAAAGAGCCATGCAGTCTATAATCTTAATGGAGTAAATCTCAGGGGATCAGATATTGAAAGGGATTTTTGAACAAGAACCTAGGCAAATAAAATATTAGCATGTATTCAGAATGGTATAGAAGAAAGAGAGGCAAATATAATGATGCCACTATACAAATACCTAGTTCACTCACATTTGGAACATGGAGTACAATTTTGGGCACTACTTCATAAAAAGGACATTTTAGAGCTGGAAAAAGTACAGAGAAGAACAACAAAACTAATAAGATGAATGGAGGGGCTAAGTTATGAAGAAAGACTAACCAAATTAAACTTATTTTATCTAGAAAAAAGTCATCTAAGAGGGAATATGATTACCTTATATAAATATATACAGGGTCAATATAAGGCTTTGTCAAGTGAACTTTTTTGTGTCAGGAGGTTTTCAAATGACAAGAGGGCATTCTTTGACGTTAGAAGTAAAAATATTTCACCGTAAAGAAAGAAAAGGGTTCTTCACAGTAAGGGTGGTTAATCTGTGGAATTCTCTACCAAAGGACGTGGTGAAATCAGATTCGATAGATAACTTTAAAAAGGGATTTAACATATTTTAAAATAAAAAGGGTATTCAGGGTTACGGTTAATTAGAGAGGGACTATTAATATAGGGAAGAATCTGATCACCAGTCTCTTGGGTCAGGAAGAAATTTTTTTTTTCCCCTTTGAGACAATTGGCAAAGTTTCACTTGGGTATTTTTTCTGTTTGCCTTCCTCTGGATCAATTAACAATTAATCTGCATATTGCAGATCAGAGGAGATCTTAAAAGGTTGAACTTGATGGGCTAGAAGTCATTTTTCAACTTCAATTACTATGTAACTATGTAACTATTTATATACCGTACTACTGTACGGTGGAGGGCTTCTATCGCTCTTTTGCCCACCATATATTAAATGATTGTTGTGGTGAACTACCTACCACAACACAAGCTGGGATCCCACTCCTTGCTGATGATAGGCAGTAACCTTGAAACAGCTGTACGTGGGTAGGATTCCCAGCTTGTGTATAATCCAACCATGGCCTTGCATAACAGGTGTGTAATGCAGCAGGCATAAGTCTAAAGGAAGCCATGTTTAAAATAGTTTATAGATTGAAGAACAAGGCACTTGCATGCCCCTGCTCAGCTTCCCAGAATGCAGTGTAATACCTGTATTTCTTGAAATTTGGAACTGGAAACAGGTTTTTTAACATGTTTTAGACATTCAAATGTGAACACAGATGTACTATTTATTTACTGTACTACTGTATGGTGGAGGGCTTCTATTGCTCTTTTGCCCACCATATATAAAATTATATATATATATATATATATATATATATATATATATATATATATATATATATATAAACAGTATATACAGTATATATATATATATATATATATATATATATATATATATATATAGTAAATTTTACAATACATTGTATTATTTTATTGAATACAATGATAATGTAACTTGCTGTATCTTGATTGTGTACCATTTATATACTAGCGACTTGCCCGTCAAAAAATGACGGCAATGTGATGTATATGTTTGTCAAGTTGTTTAGTTATTAACATATATTTTTGACACTTGTAAGTATTTTAATATGAACGTGTATTTTTGTAAAATGTTGATGTAATGGTTTTTTAAAATGTAATTTGTATCTGAAGAATTCTTAACTTTAATATACATTGAATGAATAGGAAAGCAAAAAGTAAAAAGCCTTCTTTAAACGTCGCAAATTTTAACATGAAGTTTAAAATATATGTAAGCAATAACCTTCAAAGTATATATTTTTAAACTTGAACTTTATTTTTCATGTAAGTTTAGAAGTTGACAAAACATTGTTATAATTTTAAACATTATAAACAGGAACATAGTGAATACATTTTGTAACCTAATTTTTTATTAAAAGTATTAACATTTGAATGTAAAAACAATTGACCTTTAAATTAATCAGTATTAAAATTCAATTTCTATCACAATAATTGTTAACTTGAATATACATTGAATGTAGAGGAAGGCATACAGTAAAACTCTTCTTAAAACGTACGTAATTAAAGTAATTCATTACTGAGCACATAAACTGGCGATAAACATTAATGTAGGTAGTAATCTTAAGATAATGGACAATATTTACATTGTGACTTAAAAGGTGCTTGACCTCTGAACATCCACTTTGTAATGTGTTGAATGAAATAACTTGAAAATATATTTTTTAAACTTGTAACATTAGAAACATTAACATAGTGACTTAACATTTTAACATAATTTTTACTAACAATGCAAGGCAAGTATTTTGTGCGGCGAATCATTCATAAACAGTACTTCCATTAATTATGACTGAATTAAACAACCAATTGTTATGTATTTTGGAATGCTTTTAAAAAATGTTGGCATCTTTAATTTGTATCCTTCAAAGTTATAGTACTTCATAGTAGACAATGTTTTTAGTAAAAATACGTCCATCTTCTAATAAATCACCTTGACTTTCATTGTTTTCAATGTAAACTTTAATAGCCTGTGGATTTTTGCACCGTGGCAACGCAACGTACAATTGACCATGTGCAAAAACTGGTTCTTCCAAGAAAATACCCACAGATTTGAAAGTTTGACCTTGTGATTTATTAATGGTCATGGCAAATGCCATAATAATGGGAAATTGTCTTCTTTGAAGTATAAAAGGGAGACTACTTTCACTTGGTGCTAAATCTATTCTTGGTATGAAAACTCTCTCTCCTTTATGGGTCCCAGTTAAAATTTCAGCATCTATAAAATGGTCCTTTAATTGTTGAACAATTAATCTTGTGCCATTGCATAGGCCTTTTTTGGGGTTCATATTTCGCAGTAACATGATAATTGCACCTTTCTTTAGCTGCAAAATATGTGGTGGCATTCCAGAAGGAGTTAAAGAGTTTATGAATTCAGTTGAAAAGTTTGCCTGACTTTCATTGTCATCAGCAAGTACAGAATCAGCACTGTGATAATTTCTTTGTTGTGCATTAATTTTTTTTAAGATTTCATTATTGAGTATTAATGCATCTTTATTTTTACACGTCAGTATAACTTGGTTGGCAAGCTCGGAATATTCTTCGTTATTTATGCTCCCTTCAAATATAGCTGATATAATATCTTGTTGACAAATCATATGAGGTGGGATCTCTACAGTGTTGTCAGGTAAATGTAGGGTTTTCTCTGTTCTTTCTTCTCCAATTTTAATAAGCCAATCATTAAAATCAGTTTGGCCTTCTGATCTCATATTTTGTTGCAGTTGAAGATGGGTAAAATGTTTCCATACTGTACTTGACTTTATACATGTTTCGATAATGTCAGTTCGATTTCCATGTACAACGACAGGTAATGTTTGTCTAAAATCGCCACCCAACAACATTACCTTTCCACCAAATGGAAAAATATTATCCATGACTTCACGAAGCAAACGGTCAATACATTGGAGGGCATAGCATGACATCATTGTGGCCTCATCTATTATAATTAATTTACATTTCTTCAATTTCTTTGCTTGTAAGGATGTCATGCGAATATCTGACACAGAATTTTCTAAAATAGGCACTGGCAGTTTAAATCCACTATGAACAGTTCTTCCACCTTCTAATAAAAGTGCAGCAATTCCAGTAGTGGCAAACGCCATTGCTATTTTTCCTTGTGCTCGTACTGAACTCATTAATAAATTGTACAAATATGTTTTTCCTGATCCGCCAGGTCCATCAAGATAGAAATAACGCTCTGTCACCATGTCATCATCTATAGCATTTTTAATGGCATGAAATGCTTGCAATTGTAGTGTATTTAAAGTTGCAAGTCTTTCTTCCGTTCTTTCTGCTTGTAGTTGAATGTCATAGTCTTCAAAGTTAATGTCATCTATAAGTCCTGGATCAGGCAAATTAAAACTTGCACAACTTAATCCATGAGTTAAAAAGACTTCTTGGATTTCCATTAACGCTTTCAAGTGTGCAATGGGTTCATTGTATCGTCGCATAAAGTCTTCAGCCATAATACTTTTAAAAGTCTCCCACAAAGCTAATGCATTTGGAGCATTTGAGAATATACAAATAAAAGCAAATTGTTCTCTCATCTGTCGTGGCATTTGACATTGTGCTGCTTCTTCTAAACATCTTTCCCACTCTGTATCATCAGCGAGTAAGTTTCTATGTCTTGCAGCTAAATGGAAGGATTAATATACAATGTCATTAACAGTTCTTAATTGTTTAAAACTTTGTGCTCCGGAACATTTAAAAGTAATATCCGTAAGCAAAAACGTTCAACATCTCTTGGACTGACTGTGTAAATTCTTGGAATAATTTTATTGCCTCTGGTTTTTCTTGGTCTCCATAATCCATTCACAAAAACATAGTGATATGGAATTTCAATATATAAGTATTGTGTTGCTTCAGCATCAGTGGAATTTAATGCAAACCATGCAGTTAGTGTAGTGTGACGATCTTCACTTTGGGCCAATGCATTCATTTCATTTCCAGCATGGAAATAGACTAAATGTCGTTGTGGCAAATGTACTGCTAACCTATATACTGCATGTGATCTATCATGCATTTCAAATTTTAAAAGCCGCCACATAGCTTCTGGCGCACTGACATAGCGAGCATCTACATGAGATGCAAGTTCATCATGTACTAACTCACTACTTTCAGGGTTGTCTGCACTTTTGACGACTACAGTAGCTGCATCGTAACCTTTGTAAATATATTTGTACACATATTTAATGGATTTGATGGAAGTGCAGGCTTCTACGTTGATGTGGGCGTTGTACTTCATGAGTAAATGTGGATTGTAGGGTACTACATATCTATTGTCCACTTTTTTTCCATGAATAATGGCACTATCTCCTTCTCTTCTTTTATAAAGTGGATATCCATCACAATTGGCATAGGTTTTGTCTCTATAATCTTTTGGAAATTCTTTGGAACATTTATTATTTTCCATACATGGTGATTGTGGATTAAGGTCACCACAGGGTCCATGAATCATGCGATGAGTAACAATCTCATATAGTCTACCATATAGTTCTGGATCTGGTAGTTCAGCAACAATGACTGCATCCACTTTGTCCGAAGTATCTAATTTATCTTTTTCTTGAAGTATTATTAGTAGATGTGCATGTGGAAGGCCTCTTTTTTGAAATTCAATGGTATATACATAAGCAAGACATTTGCCAAATAACTGATTTATAGTGAAGTCACGTATTAATTCATTTAATTTAATCTTAAAAACTCTAGCTACTAAATCTGGTCGATCTGAAACAGTTTGTCCAAGAAGTAGATTTACTGTAATTTCTGGCCATTGTGGATTACATGTAAATGTCACAAATAAATCGGGTTTGCCAAATTTAGTGACAATAGCCATAGCATCATTGTATCTTTCTCTCATATTCCGAGGAGATCCTTGAAAGGAAGATGGTAAAATGATGGCTTTGCCAGCTGTCATGTCTCTGCTTGTAGCCACGTCAGCAACATAGTCCATTAATCCAGAATATTGTTCTACACAGAGTTTATCTTGTTGATATTTGATAAAGTTTAAATTATTTGCCTCAACTTGCAAATATGAATCAATAATCCATTGTTGTGTTAGTTTCCCACCACATAAAATTGGATTAAATACATTGCGAATGGCAATTTGAGCTACTTTAAATTCAAGCATAGAAACATTATTTCGGATTCTGGCTTTAGCATTTGGGTAACTGGGAAGAGTTAATTTTGGTTGCCAACCTGCTTCTCCGTGTGGGAAAAAGATGGGATATGTCATTGGATCTAAATTTGGACTTAAGATACTCATATTAATAAAAGGTTGCTCCTCATTTCTAGGATATATTCGAATGTCTCTTTGAAATGGTGGTTCTCCTTCATCATTCTGAAACACCATTGCAACCTCATTTGATGTTGGCAAGTTATAACGACGTTTATCAGTATGTCTGTCTCTTTTAAGCACCATATTAACCTTCGGCATTGGTAATTGATGTGTTTGTGCATGAAGTAGTTGTTCATTTTCTGCCAATTTTTTATAAGCTTTACTGTAGGGATTGTTGTCCATAATGTTATTTAGCTCTATGAAAACAGTGGGTAAGCATTTTTTATTTTCTTCCATCTGCATACGTTGGTCAACAGCTTCCATTGTATCTAGGACATATAGTTGAGCGAATTTTCTTTGATTTCCTTCCTCTGGATGTAAATGGGAAGTGCGATGATAAATTTGTCCTTTGACTTTAAAACAGTAAGGACCATGTCCTGGTACATTTGCAGCTAATGTTGCCCCCATGGATGCAAAGGATATGGCACTATTGTAGGATCTTATGTTTGTTTTAAAATTTTTGTAGTTTGGAAAAGTAGGTTCAGTCATAATGTTTTGTAAATAGAGAGGAAATTGTTTCCTTTCTGGAAGTTTGAACTTGCCTTTTTGACAGCAACTAATAAATTGGCCATCTCTGGGTCTCTCCTGTTTAAAATAATAAGCCTCACAAAACTGACATTGAGTAGTCATGTCCCCACAACTATGAACCTCTACTGCTAAAGACTTGAGTAGAGGACAATTTGCAAAGCATATAGGATTTTGACTTTCATATTCATCAGGTGAAATGTCATATAATGTTTCAACAACATGTTGTAAATGTTTTGTTTTTTTTCGTTGCTTTTCTTGGTATATGTTGTATTGTTTGAGGTAAAATGTCATGTAATGTTTCATGAAACGGTTCTAAATGCTTTGTTTTCTTTGTTGCTTTTTTTGGTATCTCTTGTATTTTTTCTGGTAAAATGTCATCTGATGTTTGAGCAACAGGTTGTAAATGCTTTATTTTCTTTGTTGCTTTTTTTGACATATCTTTAATTTCTGCAAGTGACAGTCTTTTGCTTGCAATTATTTTGCGTTCTTTTTCTCGTCGAATTTCCTTCTTCTCCGGTGTCTGCTGGCTGTCTGCTCTCTGTCGTCGTTCTCTAGCTTGGCGTCTTTTCTTTTCTTGTTTACTCTCGTTATCAGCCATGTTAATCTGTAAAAATAAAATAATGTACCATTAGTTTATTTTGAGATGTTAAGTTGTTTTTCATGACAAATTGTTATCAATAGTGTGTTAACATTTTATACTTAATCAATTTCAATGCGGTCAATTGAATAAAAGTCTAAATAAGGCCATCAGATAATTATTTAAATAAGTTTTTATTTATTAAACATGTATCCAAAAGCAAGTGTTTCAGTAACTAAAAAGGTATTTTCAAAAAGATGTTATGTCCTTATTTACAGCACTATTCAATTTGTCAAATGGCAATTAAATTAGGGTTTAGGACTGGAATGTTACAATGACAAATTGTATAGATTCTGTGTTTTTAGACTTTTCTGGACTATGCCAATTTTTTTTTTAAAGTTTACATTGAAGTTTGTATTTACTGTTAAAGATTATTGGCCCTAAAAGACAAATAAGAGATAGATGAAAAATGTGTTAGTTATATTTTCTCAACAGTTATAGTTACCAGTGGTTTATTTTAAATTTTATTTTCTGTTGACATCGATGCAAAGCTAAGATCTTTTTTTTCTTTTTCTCTTTTTTTACTTTTTATACTGTACCTTGGTTGAAGTTTGATTTCAAGCAAAATTCTTTGTTGGTCCTGTGTTGAAAGCCTTTGTCCGATGGTCTGGTCCTGTGTTGAAAGTCCTCGTCCGATGGTGTAGTCCTCTGTTGAAAGTCCTCGTCCGCTGGTCTGGTCCTCAGTTCAAACTCCTGTTCCGATGTTCTTGACGCAGTATCTGTTATAAAATAAAAATGAAAATGTTATGTTATTTGAATGTCTTTGTATTAATGAAAAAATGCCATTATTTCTGTGTTTTTCTACAATCCTGTTTGTTGCCCACCACTTTTGGTATGCTTATTTAGGCTTTTTTCTAAGTCTTATAGATTGTTAAACATTAAATAAGAATATAAATATAGTTTGGTATGTGTTTGTGTAAGTTTTCGTACAATCCTGTTTGGTGCGCACCACTGTTGGTATGCTTATTTAGGCTTCTTTCTAAGGCTTATAGGTTGTTAAACATAAAATAAGAATATAAATGTAGTTTGCTATGTGTTTGTGTGAGTTTTCGTACAATCCTGTTTGGTGCGCACCACTGTTGGTATGCTTATTTAGGCTTCTTTCTAAGGCTTATAGGTTGTTAAACATTAAATAAGAATTTAAATGTAGTTTGCTATGTGTTTGTGTGAGTTTTCGTACAATCCTGTTTGGTGCCCACCACTGTTGGTATGCTTATTAATGTTGTTTTGTAATGCTTATAGGTTGTTAAACATAAAATAAGAATGTAAATGTAGTTTGCTATGTGTTTGTGCGAGTTTTCATACAATCCTGTTTGGTGCGCACCTCTGTTGGTATGCTTATTTAGGCTTCTTTCTAAGGCTTATAGGTTGTTAAACATAAAATAAGAATCTAAATGTAGTTTGCTATGTGTTTGTGTGAGTTTTCATACAATCCTGTTTGGTGCGCACCACTGTTGGTATGCTTATTTAGGCTTCTTTCTAAGGCTTATAGGTTGTTAAACATTAAATAAGAATCTAAATGTAGTTTGCTATGTGTTTGTGTGAGTTTTCATGCAATCCTGTTTGGTGCGCACCACTGTTGGTATGCTTATTTAGGCTTCTTTCTAAGGCTTATAGGTTGTTAAACATTAAATAAGAATTTAAATGTAGTTTGCTATGTGTTTGTGTGAGTTTTCGTACAATCCTATTGATGGGCACCACTTTTGTTATACTTATGTAGTGTTTTTTCTAATGGTTATAGGTTGTTAAACAAAAAGAATATGAATTTAGTTTGCTATGTGTTTGTTACAATCCTGTTTTGTGTGTACCAGTTTGTGTGTACCATATGTTGCATCCTTTGGCCCTCATTCAATTGCAGTTTGGCCAATTCAATAGGGTTCTAAATGTGCTTATTTCGAGCCCTATTGAATTGTCCAAAATATCAATTGAATGAGGGCCTTTGGTTGCTGGATTTGTTATATTGTGAGGGCCTCATTGAATTTGGTTTTTCGCAATGGAATTGGGCTCAATATGAGCACAGAGCATCTTTTTTTACAGAAGTTTTTAGTTAGTGAACTTGTATCCAAAAGCAAGGTCTTCACTAACTAAAAACTTCTGTTCAAAAATATGCTCTGTGCTTATATAGAGCCCTATTGAAATGGGCAAATCACATTTGAATGAGGCCCTCGGCCATTAAACATATTTAGGTCCTGAATCAATTGCGTTTTGACCAATTGAATAGGGCTCTATATAAGCACATAACATATTTTTTGACAGAAGTTTTGAGTTAGTGAAGACCTTGATTTAGTATCGAAGTTCAGTAACTAAAAATGTCTGTCTAAAAAATCTGTTATGTGCTTATATAGAGCCCTATTCAATTGGTCAACTCGCAATTGAATGAGGCTCATGGTTCGGTTCTTTTTTATACTTAATACTTTACCTTGATTGAAGTGTGGAATGACAGAGGGTCCCCTCCTGGCAATCTTAATCCGCCGGTCTTCTTGTAGTGTCTGTTTGAAAAATAAAGTGAAATAGTGAATTATATAATTTTTTATTTGTATTTAGCAAAGCATGACCTTTTCAGCATTTAAAGTATTTTTGTATCTTACCTCTTCTTCTTTGTTGGTGTTCTTTAAAAGGGATTGTGCTTCACAGTGCACGGTGCAAATTGTTGAGTGACGCTGTTGATGCAGAGTCTGTTTGAATATTAAAAAAAGTAGAAAGATTGAGTTTTAGATGATCTATTGAATTGCAGTAAATTAATGTCATTTAAATATACTTCTGTAATTATTTTTAATTAACATAATTTTTTGGTGGGGGCTACACACATATGTCACACACATAAATCACATTTCCATAGTTGAAAGTATTTATTTTGTGTGTGTGTGACATATCACTATACATGAATCATATTTTAATTGTTAAATTAATCTTATTTTTGGCCAACATACATAAATGTGTGTGTGACATGTGACTATAGATGATACACATATATGTGCGTGTCACATATCAGTATACATGACTCATATTTTAATAGTCCCAACTTATTTTTTTGTAATGTAATTTAAATGTAGTTGTTTAATTAGTTTGTTTTAAGATAATTTTGTTGCAGGGGCAATACACATATATGTGCGTGTCACATGTCAGTATACATTATACACATAAATGTGCGTGTCACATGTCAGTATACATAAACCTCTTTTTCTTATTTAAATTTTTTTTTTGATGTCCTGTCTTGATAATAAGATGTAATATATTATAGCTTACCTCTCAGTTGTAATTTGCACAATGTAAAGTATTAAATTAGGAAAGAATTGTCTTCTCAAGTTTTAGCAGCAGTTATGTCTGAAGTCACTCTGTTCATCACCTGAGGAGAAATGTATTTTTCTCTGTCAAATAGGCAGTATTTATAAACTTGTAGAACATTCTGGAAAGTTAGACCGTTAGAACGCAATACGCATGCGCTATTTGCGTTCCAGCTTACAATTTGCGTTCCATCCGCCATTTTGTGCGTAGTAGTGGTTAAAATGGTGTTTAATATGAGTGCGATCCGTTCCGCATAGTATGTGTTTCATTATTGCGAGTAAGTGTAGTGTAGTTACGTCTGGAGCCTCGTATTCGTTTTGTTCGGCGGCCATTTTTTCTCTCGCTTAGCCGATTTTCAGCCGTTTAAACTCTTTGTTTTGGACTTAAATGGACGTGTAAATGAACTTTTGGAGGTGCCGGATGCCCCCCCGTGCTGTAAGTAAGCTTTTTATGTGTTTGTTGTGTTTATTTCTTGTGTTTGTGATGTTTTGATGCGCGGCGGTTGGAATGGGTCTTTCGTGGCCGTATTTTTTTCCGATGCGGACGTATTTTTTTCTGATGCGGCCGTATTTTTTTGCGATGTTGTCGTATTTTTTTGCGATATACGCAGTTAGCTTTTACGTGTACGACGCAGTGTATTTGTTTCTAAGTCGTGCGTATGTGTGTTAAGAGCGTGTGAAGGGCCTTTTTTACTGTTTTTTTGTTAAGTCTTGCGTCTGTGTGTCTGGGTGTAAACGGGTGTGAGGCGACTTTAAGTTTTTTTTTGTTTTGAAGTTGTGTGTGTGTGTATGTGTGTGTTAACACAGCCGATGTTGGGATGCTCCGCATTTGCGGGGACGTTGTTGGGTTTTTGTTGGCTGGGCGGTTGGGTTTATTCTGTTAAAAAGTTGTGTGTGTGTATGTGTGTGTTAACACAGCCAACGTTGAGCCTCCACCTCCGCAAATGCGGACCCTCGCTTCGCGAGGATCCGCATTTGCGGGGACGTTGGGATGCTCCATCACCGCAAATGCGGGCCCTCGCGAAGCGAGGACCCCCATTTGCGGGGAACTGCGTCCCTCGCGAAGCGAGGGACGCAGTTCTTGCGGGCTCGCTACGCGAGCCCGCAAGCGTGAGCAACGACCCGTACGCTCACAACTATATATGTGATTGTATTATGTAAAACAAAATTCTCATCATCAGTTTTATTTAATGTTTGAAGACTTCATCCAAGATCAGTCAGCCATGTCAATAAACTGAAATGTATATAGCAGGCCAAAGCTTGAATTACGAAAACCTTCGACAATCTAAAATTAAATGATGAAATCTTGGAAAAAAAGTAGTTTTTGGAGCGCACCTAGAGTACACAAACCCCATGTCAATCAAACCCACGTTTTATCAGACACAACAGAAATCAAAGTAATAACTTCTGCACTGTGACTTATAAAATGTTTCCATTCTTCTCTCTAATTAATTGTTTACACAACAGATATGTTCTATAGAGCATGTTGACAAAATAATTCTTATAATTGAGTAGGTAGTGGCAATGTATGTGTAGTTTTCATAAAACAGCATACTACACAGAAAAGGCACTAATGGCATATACAGTTTGTGTAACTTGTGCGCAGAATAGCATGCAATATAGAGTGTGATTCTGTAAAATGACATTTCTAGTTATGATACTTTTAAATTATGAAATCCTATATAAATGTGATCATTATTTGATTAGTCGTCATGATAAATAGCATGATTTGCTGAAAAAGTGTGAAAACCAGGCATTATATGTAATGCCTATGGAATAAATGACCTGCCAGATCTTCAGTAATTTTGAAAAGGGTCAATGATACCCAAATATACCCACAGTTCTTTTGAATCCCTTCATGCAGGCCAGCAGCAGAATTTCAGGAAATAAAAATAGCAAAAGTCTTCCTCCTCAAAAGATGGGCTAAATAGATAATTTTCTTCTGTATATACAGGGAAGGTACAAGTGGTTGGGACAATGCAACATAATGGGGCTAAACTACCTTCACCAAATATTTTTTACAGAGCTTAGACGTAGCTGACATCCAAACCTGCAAACCGTTCTTGAGTACGTTGCATGTGCATTGGTGAACATGATCAATTAGTCAAACCCACAGTTATGGGTTTAGACTGAGCCAATAGTAAAAGAGATCATCATCATTACGTCACTAAAAAATTAAGGTTAGATTTCAATCCTTTAAGGGTTGGAATTACGAGTTACGATCGAACCTGCATTTCAGAAATAAAGAAATATTAATAAATCAGTAAATATTATATTCTAATCCATTCTAGTTTCATTATATGTATTAACACATTGATTGCCGGGATCGATATAACACAGAAATTAAACATTAAAATAGGTATTTTATATATATTGTAGATTTGCGAGCTTGAGAATGTTGTGCTATTAATTTTAATACCTAACATCACTTTACCTTTAATATTTAGTACAGTAGTGTGTTGATATTTTCATTAACAGTGTTATGTATAGAACTTTAACCCCCTTGCGGGTCCTCTCTAGTACCCGTAGGATTTTTGGCTCCCTTTGCGGATTACGGGTTTGAACGCCAGTGGATTTGTAGAAATTTAATAGCGATTTGCAAATGCAAAATTTATGGACTTGACAGAACAAAGGCTTTGCGGCAATGGGGTTTCTAATTCGACAGCAGGTAGGGTTTTTCCGCATGTAACCCGTTTTTTTCCGGACTTGCCCCAGTGTTGCCATTGAAGTCATACCTGTCTGGATAGGGGATGAGGTTAGGTAGGGGTAGCCTACATTATAGATCCCTGCCCCTGCTCATCTGACCTTTATTAAGGCATACAGGATTCTACCAGTAACCCATCCCCAGACTGGTGTAGGAGTGGCTGACCCAGAGGCTTCCTATCTCGGGTCCATAAACCATAATTAGGTGCCATGGGTTTGGGTTCTTTGTCCAAACAAGAAAAGATGGGGTTAACAACAGGGGAGTTGCCTAGGGAAGGATGAGGTATGGCTGGGGTGGCTGACATAGGGTCTCACTTGATCAGAGTATGAGGGTCGTGGCACCTCCATAGGCTTATGCGTACATGGGGGTGGTGGTTTGGGTTGATTGACAGACATATGCAAACTTGTCTTTAACCACAGACAATAGATCAAAAGGATATCACTTACAAAGTACTTGACATCACTTAACATTTAACAATTTAAACAAAGTATATTCTGCATAGACAGCCCCATGCAAGTCTGTGGAGCTAGATCTAAGGGAACCATTGGTTCGAGCCCAGTAAGAGGTTACCTTTTTCTCTGTACTGGAAGTGAACTGAATGTCCTGGTTGGTCACTGGAGGTGGCTACTGGTATGATCTTTAAGGGCCAGTACCTTGAAAATGTTATTAACTCCTACCACACTTTATGACACATAAAACATGCAATAAATCTAATTTTAACACGATTATGACAATGCATTAATCATTAAGGATATAGAGCCCAATTTAATTGAGCCATAATTTGATTTGCTATTCAATTGGCGTCTTTTTGCGGGCTACAAATGGGTTATGGGTTATGGCCTTGAAATCCTTGCAGTTGATAAAACCAGAACTTACAGCCCATTAAAGCCTTTGATCTTTCATTCCCGCAAGAGTTATGATTGATTAAATAGCAAATGACTATTTAATTGCTACAATTTCCCAAGCCTGCACATGTTTTCACACCTGTAAAGGGCAAATGTAGGAGAAAATCCTATGAATACTAGAGAGGACTCGCAAGAGGGTTAAAGACATGCCTGTAGTACTTTAAATGCAAATAAAAATCAATACTGCACTGTAAATTATGGGGAAAGTGATGCAAGACATTAGAATTAATTGCACAACAGTCTCAAGCTCACAAATCAGCAATAAAAACATTCATTTTCTCATGATTCATTTTTGGGTTATATCGGTCTCAGGAATTTATAAGTCAATAGATATCAGGCCACCCACATGGACTAGAACAGTATTGGCATTCATTTTTATTATTTTGCGGTTTTACAAGTCCAATCGCATATCGGCCCCACAAATGCTAACTGATTGACATGTAACCTCCATGTTTTACTGGCCTAATGATGATGGTCACATTTTCTATTGGCTGCAAAAATAAAAAATAAAGTATCAAAAGGAGAAGTTATATGATTTTATATGTTAAAAAGCTCAACTGAGGGTTAAGATAGAATAATGAAACATGCTTAGTCTACCTTGGCATCAGCATCAAAATCACAGAAGCACTGCTATAAGGAGATGCTGAGAAAATACATGTAAAGAGTGTTAATGGAATTGTATGCAAATATGTTACTTTGTAGTATTCTAAAGGAGGCATTAAATAATGAAGCAGTGAAAGAAAGTTTCTTGCTAGAAAGATATTGCTACAATAAAAAGGGTAGCAATCTGAGCAAGACATAATTGGGTTGGTTACAAAGTATACAATTTGGAATGTCATTTGCAGCTTGAAAGTGCATAAGAATATCCTATCTGGATACATTTAAAAGGAAAATAATTATAAGATAGCATTTTTTTTTATTCATCCTTTTTGAAGTACTATGAACTAGATGCAATTTGGAATATCTATATTGTATGTCAGATTTTTTCACTGAATTCACTCAGTATATAAAAATTTATTTAATTTGAATAGTCACATTTATAAGATATTTTTGGCAATATTTTTAACTGATATATGCGACATACATCAAAGTGCATCTCACTTCCATCTGTCACTCTCTTTCTGGCCAATTCAAATCCCTAACTGATATTCTTGTCCAAGTTTCTCTCTCTCCTACTCCCTTTAGTTTTTAAAGGTATATATATATTTCCTGGGTTTCAAATATTTCTTAAGGAACAGGCAGTGATCAGAAACATATGTATTATATAGATAAGCTCAGTGTACTTACAGAGTTATAGGCAAGAAAGTAAAATGCAGCTTTGCACATCCACATGAAGGTTACATAACCAAGTATGCATAGGAAGGCTCACAAGTACTGAGTTAGTCTGGGATTCAAAGGGGGATCTACTATAATGTTCAACTATCAGAAATTACAAAATATTTTGCTAACTTCAAGGTAAGTGTTTAAATGTTTATTTTGGTATTTTTTCATGCACATTTTTTTTTTCATACACCGCTTATTCTTCTATATCAGATGCCCAATATCACAGTTTATACCATGTTTGAGGACAAAGAAAATCCCGCTAGCTATGTTAACCACCCATCCTGAAAACATTGCGAGAATACTGCTACGAGTGACTACGGAAAAGCCAGATCCGAAAAGCACAGCACAAATCTCCACAGATTTTTGCACTGCTAAAAGATTACAAGTTACTCTGTTACACCAAAGCCCTATGCTAATGAGCTTTTACAGATCATATAACATATACAGGGAGTGCAGAATTATTAGGCAAATTAGTATTTTGACCACATCATCCTCTTTATGCATGTTGTCTTACTCCAAGCTGTATAGGCTCGAAAGCCTAC
Source organism: Discoglossus pictus (assembly GCA_027410445.1). Taxonomy (NCBI): domain Eukaryota; kingdom Metazoa; phylum Chordata; class Amphibia; order Anura; family Alytidae; genus Discoglossus; species Discoglossus pictus. Next base: position 107,604,629 of record CM050163.1, on the reverse strand, counting down.
TACCAATTAAGCATATTAGGTGATGTGCATCTCTGTAATGAGAAGGGGTGTGGTCTAATGACATCAACACCCTATATCAGGTGTGCATAATTATTAGGCAACTTCCTTTCCCTTGGCAAAATGGGTCAAAAAAAGGACTTGACAGGCTCAGAAAAGTCAAAAATAGTGAGATATCTTGCAGAGGGATGCAGCACTCTTAAAATTGCAAAGCTTCTGAAGCGTGATCATCGAACAATCAAGCGTTTCATTCAAAATAGTCAACAGGGTCGCAAGAAGCGTGTGGGAAAACCAAGGCGCAAAATAACTGCCCATGAACTGAGAAAAGTCAAGCGTGCAGCTGCCACGATGCCACTTGCCACCAGTTTGGCCATATTTCAGAGCTGCAACATCACTGGAGTGCCCAAAAGCACAAGGTGTGCAATACTCAGAGACATGGCCAAGGTAAGAAAGGCTGAAAGACGACCACCACTGAACAAGACACACAAGCTGAAACGTCAAGACTGGGCCAAGAAATATCTCAAGACTGATTTTTCTAAGGTTTTATGGACTGATGAAATGAGAGTGAGTCTTGATGGGCCAGATGGATGGGCCCGTGGCTGGATTGGTAAAGGGCAGAGAGCTCCAGTCCAACTCAGACGCCAGCAAGGTGGAGGTGGAGTACTGGTTTGGGCTGGTATCATCAAAGATGAGCTTGTGGGGCCTTTTCGGGTGGAGGATGGAGTCAAGCTCAACTCCCAGTCCTACTGCCAGTTCCTGGAAGACACCTTCTTCAAGCAGTGGTACAGGAAGAAGTCTGCATCCTTCAAGAAAAACATGATTTTCATGCAGGACAATGCTCCATCACACGCGTCCAAGTACTCCACACCGTGGCTGGCAAGAAAGGGTATAAAAGAAAAAAATCTAATGACATGGCCTCCTTGTTCACCTGATCTGAACCCCATTGAGAACCTGTGGTCCATCATCAAATGTGAGATTTACAAGGAGGGAAAACAGTACACCTCTCTGAACAGTGTCTGGGAGGCTGTGGTTGCTGCTGCACGCAATGTTGATGGTGAACAGATCAAAACACTGACAGAATCCATGGATGGCAGGCTTTTGAGTGTCCTTGCAAAGAAAGGTGGCTATATTGGTCACTGATTGTTTTTTGTTTTGTTTTTGAATGTCAGAAATGTATATTTGTGAATGTTGAGATGTTATATTGGTTTCACTGGTAAAAATAAATAATTGAAATGGATATATATTTGTTTTTTGTTAAGCTGCCTAATAATTATGCACAGTAATAGTCACCTGCACACACAGATATCCCCCTAAAATAGCTAAAACTAAAAACAAACTAAAAACTACTTCCAAAAATATTCAGCTTTGATATTAATGAGTTTTTTGGGTTCATTGAGAACATGGTTGTTGTTCAATAATAAAATTAATTCTCAAAAATACAACTTGCCTAATAATTCTGCACTCCCTGTAAATATATATAGTTTTCAGTGTTGGGAACGCTTATGATGTTGGTCATACTTTGCGGCCCATAAGGCCGCAACTTCGACCCTCGTGAAGAGAGGCAAGCCGTTGACGCAGGACAGGCTGCCCCTCGTGCCCCACTGATTCCCCCTGCTTCACTGATCCCTTGGCTGCAATGAGCGCCATAGGCACTCATCGCTAGGCCTGCACGGCTCTCCCCTGCCCCTCTGATCCCCCTGTTCCGCTGATGCCCCGGCTGCAGCTCTCCCCTGCCTGACTGATCCCCCCCTGCCCCGCTGATGCCCCACTGATGCCCCGGCTGTGGCTCACCCCTGCCCCACTGATCCCCCCTGCCCCACTGATCGGCCTGTACCTGCTTCCAGGGCTCGCATCCCTGCCTGCTCCATCCTCCAGCCTCTCCGGATCTGAAGGTACCCCGCACTCACCCCTACCTGGTTCTAAACCCTGCCAGTAGCTTGCGGCCCATACTCACCGTCTTCTCGTCTGTGGCTCCTGTCCTCTGAATCCTCTGGTCGAAACTACTTTCTGGATCAAACCGCGCATCGCACAGGCGGGATGTGCATGCGCAATGCACGGCTTCATCTACAAAGTAGTTCCGGCCGGAAGGCCCAGAGCAGAAGAAAGTGTGCAGACCTGCTGGCAGGGTTACATCTAGGTATGAGACAGAGGGGAGGAGGTGGAAAAGGAGACAAGGGAGGGAGAGGAGGGGGGGAATGGGACAAGGGAGGGAGAGAAAGGGGAAATGGAGACAAGGGAGGTAGAGAAAGTGGAAATGGAGATACGGGAGGGAGAGGAGGGGAGAGATGGAGACAAGGGAGGGAGAGAAAGGGGAAATGGAGACAAAGGAGGGAGAGAAAGGGAGGAGGAAACACAGCAGATTGAGAGGGGGAAGGAGACACAGGGTGAAAGGGAGAGGGCGAAAGGAGACATAGGGGAGGGAGAGGGGGAAAGGAGGAACAGAAGAGGGAGAGATTGGGAAAGGAGACACAGGAGAGGGAGAGGGGGAAAAGGAGACACAGGGGAGGGAGTGGGGGGGGAGGGAGAGGGGTAAAGGAGGAAAAGTAGAGGGAGAGGGGGGGGGAAAGGAGACACAGGGGAAGCAGAGGGGGAAAGGAGGTACAGGAAAGGCAGAAGGGGGAAAGGGAGAGTGGGTAAGGTGGCACATGAGATGGAGAGGGGGAAATGAGACACTAGAGAGACAGGGGGTGAAGGAAACACAGGGGAGGAGGGGGGAGACATAGGGGAGAGGTGGGGAAAAGACACAGAGTGGGTTGGCCAATACAAGTGGTGGGTTGACCAAGGGCAGCAATGAACAGCAAAGCCGATCATTGTGCGGCTCACGATGAGTGCCTTGAGGCCCATAAAGTAGACGCTGGGAGGGGCTCACGATGAGTGCCAAAGGCACTCATCGCGAGGCCTGCAAGTTACAGGGGGAAAGCCAAGCATTGGGTGGTAAACAGCATTGCCAGCTTTCAAATTTTATTCCCATCATTGTTGATAGGCAATTTACTAGTATATATATATAATATAAACAGCCAGGAGCTGCCTACTCATCAGAGCCATACAGGATCCGGTAAGTACAGAGGTCTCTCTCTCTCCTTCTCTCTCTTCTTCACTCCATCACTCCAAGGAGGACCCATCAAAGGCCTCCTTTGGCCTCATGGCCCCACCATGGGTCTCCTGTGGCCCCAAGGTCAATCCAGGGGCCTCCCATGGCCCCAGGACTCCACAAAGGGCCTTTCATGGCCCCAGGGCCCCACCATGGGCCTCCTGTGGCCCCAAGGTCCCTAAAGGGGCCTTTCATGGCCCCACCAGGGGCCTCCTGTGGCCCTAGGGCCATGGAGAGAAGGGGGGGAGAGAGAGAGAGAGAGGGGAAAGAGATAGGAATGGAGAGGGGAAAGAGATTCCGAGGGAGGCAGAGGGGAGATAGATAGATAGGGAGGTAGGGAGGGAGGGAGAGACATGGGGAGAGAGATAGGGGAAATATAGGTAGGGAGAAAGAGGCAAAAAAGGGAGACAGAGAGAGAGAGAAAAGGGGAGAAATGGGGACCGAAATGGAGAGATGAGGAGAGAGGGAGAGAAAGTGGTAGATAAATAGGGAGAGAGAGGGAGAGAGGGAGAGGTAGGGGAGAGAGATATGGAGGGTGAGAAAAGGGGAGAGAGATAGGGAGGGTGAGAAAAGGGAAGAGAGATAGGGAGGGTGAGAAAAGCGGAGAGAGATTGGGAGGGAGAGGGAGTGAAGGGGGAGAGAGATACGAAGGGGAGAGAGAAAGGGAGGGAGAGAAATAGATAGGGAGGGAGAGAGATAGTGAAATAGAGAAAAGGGGAGAGAGATAGGGAGGAAGAGTGAGGGAGAGAAATGGAAAGAAAGATGAGGAGAGAGATAGAGAGAGAGAGAAAGGGGAGAGGCATAGGGAGAGAGAAAAAGGTGAGAGAGATAGAGAGGGAGAGAAATTGGGAGAGAGATAGGGGAGAGAGATAGGGAGGGGGAGAGAGGGAGAGTATCGGGGCGAGAGATAGGGAGGGTGAGAGAGAAAGAGAAAGGATGAGAGAAATAGGGAGGTAGAGAGAGGGAGGGAGAGAAAGGGGGATAGAGATAGGGAGGGAAACAGTGGGAGAGAAAGGGAGAGAGAGATAGAGAGGGCGGGAGAGGGAGGGAGGGATAAAAAGGGGAGAGAGATAGGGAGGGAGGGAGATAGATAGGGAGGGAGAGAGAGAGATAGAGGAGAGAGATAGGAAGAGAGAGTGAGGGAGAGAAATGGAAAGAGAGATAGTGGAGAGAAATTGGGAGAAAGATAGAGTGGGAGGGAAATGGGGAGAGAGATAGGGGGAGAGATAGGGAGGGAGAGAAAAGGGAGTAGAGATAGAGACGAAGAGAAAGCGGGAGAGAGAGAGATGGAGAAAAAAGGGGAGGGAGATAGGGGGGAAGAGAGAGGGAGAACAAGTGGGAGAGAGATAGGGAGGGAGAGAGAGGAAGAAAAAGGGGAGAGAGATAGAGAGGGAGAGAAATGGGGAGAGAAATAGGGAATGAGAAAACTTCACATCCCTTTCCATTGTGCCCACTGCTGTGACTGCAGCCACTACCTCCTTCAATGCCTGGACCTTAGGCTCGGATCTAACTGCAGCCAATAGTAATTGAGATTGTCATCATGACGTCAGTAAAAAATGGAGATTAAAACACAATCAATTATTGTTTAGAAGTCCAATATGCAATTGGACCCGTAATCCAGAAATGTTGAAATTTAAAAAAAAAATCAATAAATCAATAATTCTAGTCCATGCAAGTTCAATGATATGTATTAACCCATTGATTGCTTGGATTGATATAATACGGAAATTACACATAAAAATATACTTTTTGATTGCAGATTTGAGAGCTTGGGACTGTTGTACAATTAATACTGTCTTACAACGCTTTTCCCATCTTTTAAAGTGCAGTATTGATTTTTTATTTGCTTTTACAGTACTATGAACAGGTGTTTAACCCCCTTGCGAGTCCTCTCTAATACCCGTAGGATTTATGGCTACATTTGCCAATTACAGGTGGCAGGGCTTGGGATGAGCGCCACAGGCAAACTAGCAAGGCCCGTAGGAGTTATGCTGTTAGGCCGAAATGAGCGCTGAAGATGCTCATTGCAGGGCTTGCGATAAGCGCCGTAGTCATTCAATGTGAGTCCCGCACAACTCCTCATCAACCCCTGAATGCAACGAGCACCGTAGGCACTCATTGCAGGGCTTGCGATGAGCGCCATAGGCCACACAACTCCTCACCACCAAATGCAGCACAATTCAAGACCCATTCTTTGGATTCAACTCATTTGCATAAAGCTACCCAGAATCCTTAGCTGCCTGTGAGAGGCACAGGGCTCTCCCTAATATTAGTAAGGCATTGGGAAAAAGACCCCAGGATGCATTGGGCACATTAGATTCTGAGGATCTGTTCAACTCATTTGAATAAAGCTACCCAGAATACTTGGCTGCTTGCGAGAGGTGCCGGCCGTGCAGGTCTCTCCCTAATGTTAATAAGGCTGTGGGAAAAAGACCCCTGGATGCATTGGATTTAATTATAAATAATTTATCAAAATAATAATACATTACTGAATTGTTACACTTCCATCTATGGGCGCTAAGGAGTCATAACAATAACTTGAGTGCCATCTATTCAATGTGGAACTAGAAGTTGCATTCTTACAGTACTATCTGTTGGATGTAAGGGTAAATTGCAGTGGAAATACTTTTTGTAGCCCCCTCTATTGAATATAAAGGTGTAAGGAGTCATAACACAATCAATTACAGCGCCATCTATTGGATATGGAAATATAAGTTGCATTCTTACAACACCAGCTGTTGGATGTAAGGGTATATGACAACAGTGGAAAATTGTTTTTGTAGCACCATCTATTGGATATAAAGGTGTATAATACCAAGAAGCCTCATTTTTCTAATACCACCTATTGGAATTGAGGACATAAAGGAGAGGGGATAGAGGCTTGCGATGACTGCCAAAGGTGCTCATTGCGAGTCTCTCCCCCCTCTACATTACGGGGCGCCATGAGCACCAAAGGTGCTCATCACATGCCACGTAAAGTAGAGGGGGGGGAGGCCCGCAATGAGCGCTGAAGTTGCTCAGTGTGAGGCATAAAAGTGGCGGTTGGCCAAGGCCTGCAATGACGGAGGAGAGGCTCGCAATGAGCATCGAAAACACTCATTGCGAGGACCGCAATGAGCGAGGCCCGCAAGTTAGAGGGCCTCACATTGTGAGTCTTAAATTTGTATTGCCTTCATTTTTAAAGGACAAGTCGCTAGTGGTAAAGTGTTCATCTTAACTATATTTATACAACCTAACCAGGAACTGTTGAATTTAGACCATCTTTGCATGTCAGCTGTTAGGGTCTTATATGTGGTGGTTTAGTTGGCTTTTATAGAGATCTTTAATTTGGGAAATTAGATTAATTCCTAGGTATTTTATATCTATAAGAAGTTTTAATTCAGACGGAGACAGGGTCAAATTCAGTCCTTCTGTTTTATCAATGTTACATTTTAAGTCCCACTTTTATTTATTTTTTCTTATAAGCAAAAACTGGGTATATACCACTTTTTTGTTTTGCTATTCAGCTTTATTAATAGCCAATTATACATTCAAAGCAGTTTATTCAAAATAGACATCCATGGTTTAAAAACAATATACAATGTGCCATATTTTCAAGTACCATCATACAGTTGAAAAGCCTTCCCTTTCTAGATCCTCTAAACAAAATAGAAATTGGATTTCACTTTACCTGTTTTAGCTCCTGTTGTCTTGTAAATTTGTTGCTCCTTATGTCTTGTAAATGCTCTTCTTCTTTATAAAAATGTCATATTGGATTATTACCTTCTATGGCATCTCTTGTGGTTGGAATACTATAAAACTAAACATTCAGCATTTTTTTCTCTTGCATGTCTTCTCCTTCATCATTGTTTTCTCTTTAGATTCAGCTCTACAACAAGTGCTGTTGTCCATTGACACATATTCCCTTGGCATCCTAATACGTTTTTTGGATTGTGTATGTATTATATGCACAACACTTAATTCTATCTCTCACTAGATAGATACAATGGTTGGATAAAATAATGGCAATTCCACATGAATCTTCAGTTTAACACTGAAGTAACTAAATCACAACGACAAATGCAGCAGCAAGGTTGAGTCTTATTTGCTTGATTGTCAATCAGAAGTATATGTTTAGCCATAAAAAAGTATGCTAATTAGCACTTTGATGTATGAGTTTTCAAAGCAACATAAGAAATTCCAGAGAGGCCTAGGACCGATCCTGTTATGGTAGCGCTCAGCCTGTGCTCTATGCTGCACAAAAAAAGTTACTGCAGGCAAAGAACTATTCTCCCCTTCGACGTGGCACAACTTGACCATGCTGAATTGAAAGCAAGGCCATCGGTATGTTCGGCGAAGGCACTCGGCCCTCAAGGGCCTCGGACGCACCTCTCATACCTCAAGGCCTCTTCTGTCAGAGCGCCTTATGAGCCACATCAGAGGGGGAATATTGTTTTGCCTGCAGTACAGTAAATAAAGCCTAGATGGAGCTAGAGCGATGCACGCCTCTGCAGCCCTCTGCAGAAAAGTGCAACTATAAAAGGAAAGGACCGATACCTAGTAGTTGGTACTTGAATTTCAGTTGCATCTGTCACAAAATCTGCTAAATTATAAAAAACAATGACAGCTAAAATATACAAACTGCATCTGCAAAGAGGAACAACAGCTCAAATTGAATCTCATCTCCCAGGAAAGCTTCTAAATACTACAAAAGTACAGCATCAACATTTACCATAGAACTGAATCAATGCCTCTATGTCCCAGTATCAACAAAAAATGTCTGCCATTTACAAACCACTTGTGCCCAAAGGGCAATTTACAAAGACTCATAACCTTGGGTAAGGACCAGTATGACATCAACATCAGAATTCTCCCCCTTCTCCTTCTCCTCACACCATCTCAAGCTCAATTTAGACTGGACTTCTGAGCAATGGTAAAAACTAATATGGTCTGATTTGTCTTCTTTCCCTACACCTTGACGGGTTTACATTCGGTGAAAGTCAGAGTATGCCTGCAACCCACAATGTATGTTGCCCAAATGTTAAACATGGTAGAGGACACAGAATGGAATCTCTACATGGTCATATAACAGTCAAGGCATTTTAGATCAGTGACACAACTACAGTAAAGATGGTGGCTCTAGGTTGATAAATGATTGCACATCCCTATCCCAATAATCTAATGGGAGCTCACTAGGATAATTTACTTTATCAGAAATAAAAAGCACAGTTCCTTATTATTACTCAATTGAGGGCGATACAGATCATCTCTTATGAAATGCATCAATTTAACAAAATGAAAGGAGAATTAAGATTATCTCTAGACAAAAATTATCAAAATGAGAAGTCATAAGATCTTACATATTAAAAAGCTCATAGACGGTTAAATAGAATCATCTCTAATATGAAATGTGCTTAGTCTACCTCAGCATTGGCGTCTAGCACATAAAAGCACTGATATAGGGAGAAGCTTAGAAAAGAGTGTTAATGGAATTGTAAGCAAATATGTTACTTTGTAGTATTCAAAATGATGGATTAAACAGTGAAAGAAAGGTTATTGCTAGAAAGATATCGCTACAATAAAAAGGATAGCAATCTGAACAAGCCATAATTGGCGTTATATACAAAGTATACAATTTGGAATGTAATTTGCTACCTGAAAGTGCATAAGTATATCCTATCTGGATACATTTAAAAAGAAAATCATCATTGCATTTTTAAAAAAAAATGTAATTCATGCTTTTAGAAGTATTATGAATTTGATGCAATTTGCAATATATATAATTTGAATAGTAACATTCATCACATATTTTTATCAATATTTTTCACTGATATATGCGACATACATCAAAATGAATCTAGTCTAATGATTTTATGGATCACTTGCAAACCAGGACAGTGCCATATCTGAAAAAAACTGAAGGAGATTTTATGTGTATCAAAGAACACTCACAAATGGTTTTAAAACTATTGCTGAGTGCCACATCGACAGTTGAAGCGACAGTATAGCACCACAAAATAATTAAAAATGATGAAATGTCAACATTATTTGACACTTAACAGTCCAATGTCAACATACGTATGTGTAATTCAAAAATATGATTTTGTATTATTATGTCCGTTAAGTGCCATAACTCCTGCGGCAAGGAAACATTAGAGATATATATACATAAAGAAATTGTTTTTTTATTTATTAATATGTTTTGTAACAATTGTATTCATAGCTTCAATACATAAAGATGTGCTTATTTTGGGTTAAAATATTATATATTTTTAGACAATACTTTAGAGCATTTGTTCCTAGCCAATGTGGCTTCATGACAGGAACCCTTTGAGTACTGGGCTGTGTGTTACTCTGGATGTTGTATAATAAAATGGACATAATACCAACATATCATATTTTTTAATTACACATACAGTAGGTTGATATTGGATTACTAAGTGTCAAATAATGTTAACATTTCATAATGTATGTTCTTTTTGTGCTATACAGTCACTTTAAATGCTTCTGAGGGACACAGCAAGGGTTTAAAAACTACTTTTGAGAGGTCTTTGGTACTTGTAAATATTTCTTCTGCTTTTTTCGTAAAATCTTATTAGCATAGGGTTTGGGTGTCAGGGAGTAATCCGTAATTTATTGTCAGTGGAAAACTCAATGGAGATTTATGCCTTGCTTTTCGGCTTTGTAGTGAAGTTCACTCTTAGCAGTGATTTGTAGAAGTTCTCTTGCAATGTCTTTGGGATGGAGGATTAACATAGCTTGGTAGGATCTACTGTGCTGCTATGGCACTCGTAATTGATTTTGCCGGGATTAGCATAGAGGCCTAAGACTGCTGTCTTACACCGATATCACACATAACTGGCACAAACCACTTGATTTTCTGTACAATTTATGTGAGTGTGTGTGCAACAAAATCAATAAGCATTTCACACTTGTCTCATTCTTATCAGGTATAGAATGCCTAGGCCAAGTACAAAATGTCTTGCATTCTGTACAATTCACGATTTTATACTTAGCCTGTAACATATACAACATATACAGTACATGTATACATTTATAGCTTTATAACTGTAAATCTGTAAAAATTAGTTGACACATAGCAGCAGATTAGACAATACTTGTTGTTGTTGTTTAGTCATACAGTCACGTCCGACTTTGTGACTCTATGGACCACAGCATGCCAGGAGCATCTCTCAGTCATTGCCCCTCTGAGCTCCATCAAGTTCATGTTCATTACTTCAGTGACCTAATCTATCCATCTCCCCCTGTCGTCCCCTTCTTCTTGTGCCTTCAATCTTTCCCCAGCATCAGAGATTTTTCTAGGGAATACCTTCTAGTGAACAGTTTGTCTTGATTTCCTTCTTCAACACCACAATTCAAAGGCGTAATTTCTATTGCACTCAGATTTAATAAGTCCTTTAGTTCCTCCTCACTTTCAGCCATCAAAGTAGTATCATTGGTGTATCTGAGGTTGTTGATATTCCTTCCAGCAATATTGTTTCTGGCTTTGGATTCATCTAGTCCAGCTTTACGAATGATGTATTCTGCATATAAGTTGAATAAATATGGTGACAATATACAACCTTGTCGCACTCCTTTTCCGTTCTTGAACCATTCTATTGTCCCATGTTCAGTTCTGACCATGGTTTCTTGGTCGACATACAGATTTTTTAAGAGGAGGATTAGATGATCTGGTACTCCCATCTAATTGAGGACATGCCACATTTTGCTGTGGTCCATACAGTCAAAGGCTTTAGAATAGTCTATGAAGCAGAAGTAAATGTTTTTTTGGAACTCTCTTGCTTTCTCTATTATCCAGTGGACATTGGTATTTTGATCTCTTGTGCCTCTTCCTTTGTGTAACCCCGATTGCACATCTGGTACTTCCTGGTTCATATATTGTTGGAGTCGAGCTTGTAGAATCTTAAGCATTAGCTTGCTGGCATGTGAAATGAGTGCAATTGTTCGATAATTGGAACACTCTTTGGCACTGCCTTTATTTGGGATTGGGATGTAGACTGACCTTTTCGAGTCTATTGGCCATTGTTGAGTTTTCCAAATGTGTTGGCATAAGGCAAGTAACACATTCACAGCATCATCCTGTAGAATTTTGAATGATTCAATTGGGATTCCATCACCTCCTGCATGCCTTATTATCAGCAAGACATCCTAGGGCCTATCTTACTTCACTCTCCAAATGTGTGGCTCCAACTCATTGGACAAACAACTAAGGTCATCACTGCTGTTAAGATCCTTCCTGTATAGATCTTCTGTGTATTCCTGACACCTCTTCTTTATCTGATCTTCTTCTGTTAAGTCCCTACCTTTTTGTCTTTTATCACTCCAACTTTTGCATGAAAGGTGCCTTTTAGGTTCCCAATTTTCTTGAAGAGATCTCTTGATTTACCCATTTGGTTATCTTCTTCAATCTCTTTACATCGCTCATTGTAGAATGTCTCCTTGTCTCTTCTTGCTATCCTCTGGAATCCTGCATTCAGTTGGACAAATCTTTTCTTATCTCCACAATCTTTTGTTTCCTTCTTTCCTGGGCTACTTTCAAAGCCTCATCAGACAGCCAGTTTGACTTCTTACTTTTCTTTCTTTTAGGGATATTCTTCGTTGCTGTTTCCTGGATTATGTTGCAAACTTCGGTAGAAAGTTCTTCAGGCATTCTATCTTCCATGTCTAGTTCCTTAAATCTATTCTTTACTTCCACTGCATATTCACAAGGGATATTATTTTCATATTTCATATCTACTTGGTCTGATGGTTTTCCCTCTTTTCTTCAGTTTAGTTCTCTGATTGAGCACCTCTATTTTGTTTTTTTGCTTATTCAAATGACCCTTAGGGATTAGTCTCCCTAAGGGTGATATGGGAATCCAGACGTGGACCCATTACTCACTTTGTCATAGGGAGTTATCAGCCTCACCTCACTGACGAGGCCCAAAGAAGACCGAAACGTACGTCTGGGGTTTGCTGTTTTTCCTGTTCAGGGTAGAATTGCCTGGTATTTCGGGGCTGGACCACTCTACTGAGTGGGACCAGACTGATATACTACAGGATATTTATCCTTGTGAAGGGCACAAGTGAGCTAAAAAAAGGTTGCTTTCAGAGTGCGTTATCATGTCCCAGAACTAACCTATTAAGGTTAGTTCATTCTCTGATTGAGCATCTCTATTTTTGTTTTTGTTTATTCAAATGTCCCTTAGGGATTAGTCTCCCTAAGGGTAATAGGGGAATCCAGACGTGGACCCCTTGCTCACTGTGCCTTAGGGAGTTATCAGCTACACCTGACTGATGAGGCCCAAAGAAGGCCGAAAAGTACATCTGGGGTTTGCTGTTTTTCCTGTTCAGGTTAGTATTGCCTGGTATTTCGGGGCTGGACCACTCTAGTGAGTATATATATATATATATATATATATATATATATATATATATATATATATAGTCAATCTGATTTCCATGTTGTCCATCTGGTGATGTCCATGTGTAGAGTAGTCTTGGAGGCTGTTGGAAGAGGGTGTTTGCTACAACCAGAGAATTATCTTGACAGAATTCTACTAATCTCTGACCTGCTTCATTTTGTAATCCAAGGCCAAATTTGCCAGTTATTCCAGGTGTCCTTTGGCTCCCTACTTTAGCATTCCAATCTCCTATGATAATAGTAACATCTTTTCTTGGTGTTATATCTGTGACGTGTTGAATGTCTTCGTAGAACTGGACAACTTCAGCCTCTTCAGCATCCGTGGTTGGAGCATAGACTTGGATCACTGTGATATTAAATGGCTTGCCTTGAATTTGAATTGAAATCATTCTGTCATTTATTGAGTTGTAACTGAGCACTGCTTTGGCCGCTCTTTGATTGACTAGGATGGCTACTCTATTTCTTCGGAGGGATTGTTGACCACAGTAGAAGATCTGGTGGTTGTCTCAAGTGAAATATCCCATTCCAGTGCATTTAAGTTCACCAATTCCCTAGATATCAATGTTTAACCTTTTCATTTCATTCTTGACCACATCTGGTTTGCTTTGGTTCATAGTTCTAACATTCCAGGTTCCTATTCTGAATTGATCTTTGCAGCATTGGACTTTCCTTCCCCTCCAGACACATCCACAGTTGGTTGTCCTTTCAGCTTAGGCCCAACCACTTAATTAGATCTGATGTTACTTGTATTTGCCCTCTGCTCTTCCTCAGTAATGTGGTAGGCACCTTCTGACCTGAGGGGCTCATCTTCCGGTGCCATATTGTTATGTCTCTGGTTGTGCATGTCCATAAAGTTTACTTAGCAAAGACACTGGAATGGGTTGCCAGTTCTTCTCCAGTGGACCGCGATTTTATCTTGCACCTTTTAGGAAATAATCCATGCACTGTACCCTTCTTGACAGTACCTAGGGATATCAGAATCACCACATTGACAAAAAACAATTATGGACAAAATGTACCAGTAGGTGTGACTTTGACATTGTAGGTCTGACCTGGCCTTACAGGCACATTCAGTTACTATTCTACCGGAAATGTATACTTAGTAATGGCACAAGTAAGCCAAATACAAGAGTCTACACTGTGAGCTGGCTAATGCTAATGCTTTGCTTTGTTAGGCTAATGCTTTGTTAGGCATATAGATCTAATTAGTCAACCATAGTCTGAGATGTGAGAAGAAAAACAAAAATGTGAGTGCTGGAAATGTGACATGATTAAAAAAAGTCTTATTTAAACTTATACAATTTAAAAAAATGCAGTCAAAAGTGATTAGTATTTTTCTTCCCTTTACCTAAAAGATTTCAGTTTGTTTTTCAATTGAGTTGTACAGTTTATAGGTCACATTAAAGGTGGAAAAAGTTCTGAAATGATTTATCTTTGTCTAATTTTTTTTACATCACAGAAACCTGGTATTGTAACAGGGGTGTGTAGACTTTTTATATCCACTGTGTATATATATATATATATATATATATATATACACATATATATATATATATATATATATATATATATACACATACATACATACATACATATATATATATATATATATATATATGTATATATATATATATATATATATATATATATATATATATATATACATTAACACACATTTAGTTATGGGTGGATATATTGGTCTGTGGTAATCTTGACCATATTTTAAGAACCTCTGGGGTGGCAATATGATCTACATGTTCCAGCACAGAGAAATATGGGGGGGGGGGGGGGGGGGGTATAAGAAATAGGACCTCTGCAGCAGGGTCCTATGAAAACATTAACTTTTCCTATTGTGTTTCAAGCCCCTGTAAATGTGATGTTTTCATAAAACCCTGCAGTGCTGTGTTTGTAGTATTTGTTCTTTATTTTAGTGGGTGCTGAGTCAGAAATAGCAAAGGTACCAGTTGCACTTCTCAGAAAATATAACAATTGTCAGTCATGTTAAATGTAATCTTTGACACCATCTGCTGGTAAAATGTATTATTCCCATCACTTTCTCTATATGCTTTTATTTGTTTTAGTTGAAATCTGGTATAATATATTCATCTGAATAAACTTCAAAACTTCAGCTGTACTTCTAATTCTACAATGTGCATGTACATACATATATACTACATGGCTGACATTTCATTTATTCTCTAGAAACACCATTATTTTTTATGGTTTATGTAAATTTACCACATGAAGTACCGGTATATACATTTTGTGTGATAATAACAATTAATGATACAATTAATAATTTAAATTTCTTCTTAGTTTTAAATATAAAATAAAAGTTGTAACGAGTAATTAAAATATTAAATTTTACCTGAAGCTTTGCATTTCATAATATGTTTTGACCTATGTAAAAAAATACATTGAAAGGTATCATGTTTTTGTGTTGATAAGATTATCACATGCACTCATATCAGACAAAACACTTAACAAAAAATTATTTGTTTGTCAAATTAGACAGAGGAAAGCATATGTGTGTGTTTTTCTGAATATGTATGAAATCTGATCTATTGAACCCTGACTGCTATACAGTGTTATTGAATCGTTTTAATAGTGAATCACAGTACAATATAGTCAAATGATGAGTAAGTAGAAGTCAACATTTGGAGCTGTTGTAAAAACAGAATAGTTCATTTAGTTTATGTTAAACTAAAGTATGATTGTTTAAAAAAAAAAAAAAACAGAAATAACAAGAAAATAAATAAAAGAACATATTGTACAAACTACACACACATGATATAACATATATTTCTATCAAGCTATTGTTATGAGTATTTCTGTTTAAGTGAGTTCTTCTAATATAGTCATCAGAAAGAAGAAGCACACAGGTCTACCACTGTGGATAACATTATCTGTGATTGACACATTTTTTTTTTTGTAGTGGGCCCTTAACAAAGGTTATGATCAACTAAAATTTGACATAGAGTCTAGATAAATAACATTTTAACTCACATGGGGCAAGCGGCTACAAGCAGTTGTCATTTGGAATTTCTTTTGCAGAAGAAATACTAACTTACAAGTTGTTCATCTACGTACTTATAGTATCAGGTACAGAAAATTACTTTATAGCAGACAAGAATATTGTCATTTTTTTAAAAAGAGGTAAGTAAGCATAGACTCCAGAAATTGACAAACCCAATGATGCAAAGGAAGTCAATAATGTCTTAGAATGCCCAGGAGGATAAAATCCTCAAATACTAAATATTATATAATAATTATTTAATTGGCTGTATTGAATTAAATATCTAAGAATTCTTAGATCTAAAATCTATGAATTGTTAATCTACAAGTTCACAACTGTTTTTTTTTTTTGTGTGGTTACTGGTAACTAACATTGGAAAGCAGTCATACTGTATTAGCAGCAGTTAAAACAAAACTGCTAATATTACTCATAACTCATATATGTCAGATATTTACAAAGGTTTGTTTCATACCGAAAAACATTAGTAATTTGGATTTTTAAACTGATAAATGACTATAAACTTATAATAGTTCATTACACATAGCCCTTGTTCTCAACAGTTACAGCCATGAGGATCATTCACAAAGGAAATAAAATATTTAATTATTCTGTATTAAGGCACAATGTGATATTATATGTGTTATTCATTGGGGACAGAACACACTTACGGTAGCTACTGTTATGTGAAAAACAATATTATTTCCCTCCTCAGTCATTGATTTACCTGGAAAACATCTGGGAACATGTTGATATTTACCTATTACTTCTGAATAAATATTCCCAATATTCATTTCTTGAATTAATGAAAAAATTGGGAGAGTAACAACTTAGAAAAAATATACTATACATGGATTACCAGCAAAGATAAAATAATTTTCAACATTGCAGAGAAGTGAACTACATTTTTTTTCAGAAATGAGGATTCCTACATGTATGTACAGATGTCTAAACATTATTTTACTGCATTTACACACCATTATTCAAGGCTTTGCAGGAGCCAAAAGAAAAGACAAAATCATTAAAAATACAACTGACCACTTAATGTTAAAGATGTAGCTTAGGTTCCACAAATTCATCAATATTTCCAGAGATCACATATAATAGTTGTCAATCTGCGAGTTGTAGTCATGCGTGTGAAGCGAGGCGAGAAGTTGAGACACGCGGGACTTAGGCTGCAATGAGCGCCAAAGGCGCTCATTGCACTGCGAGCCTCACAAAGCGAGGTGAACAGTTGAAGCATGTGGGATTTAGGCTGCAATGAGCGTCGAAGGCCCTCATCATGGGGGTCGCAATGAGCGGCAAAGCCGCTCATCGCAGGACCTGTAAAGAAGACGGGGTAGGAGGCTCGCAATGAGAGCAGGGCTTGTGTTGAGCTCTGAAGGTGCTCAGAGGGGCCATATCCTTGCATTTTGTGGCAAACAGCATTGCAATGCTTTACATTTTTTTGCCGCCATTTTTGCCGGGCAAGTTGCTAGTTAAAAAATAGTCTTCAATTCTGCACAAAGTTTTGTTAGCAAGTATCAAATTAAATATCACACTATATCACTCTAGGGCAAAATCCTTCTTTAGCAAAAATGAGTAATAGTGGCAAAGATAGGGACGGTGCTAATGAGACCGCAATAGCCTAAATTAATCCACCATCTCACTTCTTAGCAGATTGTGCAATTTATTAAAGCACTTTCTTACCTGTTATATCTAGCTCTTTGCAGCTGAGTTATAGTGGATGGTGTTATGGGCATTTTGTGGTTGTGTAACCTGCATCTACTAAGAAAACCGAACTCCTCCAAAATTAATAAACACGCTATTTTTTCTACCCATGAGATTGATAATCATCATCACGTGTTTCAACACTGTGTAAGCAGTATACTTTATATTTAAATAAAATATTATAACCAATATTCATCCATTAATATAAAACATATGCTGCTAGATGTTATATACAGGGAGTGCAGAATTATTAGGCAAATGAGTATTTTGACCACATCATCCTCTTTATGCATGTTGTCTTACTCCAAGCTGTATAGGCTCGAAAGCCTACTACCAATTAAGCATATTAGGTGATGTGCATCTCTGTAATGAGAATGGGTGTGGTCTAATGACATTAACACCCTATATCAGGTGTGCATAATTATTAGGCAACTTCCTTTCCTTTGGCAAAATGGGTCAAAAGAAGGACTTGACAGGCTCAGAAAAGTCAAAAATAGTGAGATATCTTGCAGAGGGATGCAGCACTCTTAAAATTGCAAAGCTTCTGAAGCGTGATCATCGAACAATCAAGCGTTTCATTCAAAATAGTCAACAGGGTCGCAAGAAGCGTGTGGAAAAACCAAGGCGCAAAATAACTGCCCATGAACTGAGAAAAGTCAAGCCTGCAGCTGCCACGATGCCACTTGCCACCAGTTTGGCCATATTTCAGAGCTGCAACATCACTGGAGTGCCCAAAAGCACAAGGTGTGCAATACTCAGAGACATGGCCAAGGTAAGAAAGGCTGAAAGACGACCACCACTGAACAAGACACACAAGCTGAAACGTCAAGACTGGGCCAAGAAATATCTCAAGACTGATTTTTCTAAGGTTTTATGGACTGATGAAATGAGAGTGAGTCTTGATGGGCCAGATGGATGGGCCCGTGGCTGGATTGGTAAAGGGCAGAGAGCTCCAGTCCGACTCAGACGCCAGCAAGGTGGAGGTGGAGTACTGGTTTGGGCTGGTATCATCAAAGATGAGCTTGTGGGGCCTTTTCGGGTGGAGGATGGAGTCAAGCTCAACTCCCAGTCCTACTGCCAGTTCCTGGAAGACACCTTCTTCAAGCAGTAGTACAGGAAGAAGTCTGCATCCTTCAAGAAAAACATGATTTTCATGCAGGACAATGCTCCATCACACGCGTCCAAGTACTCCACAGCGTGTCTGGCAAGAAAGGGTATAAAAGAAGAAAATCTAATGACATGGCCTCCTTGTTCACCTGATCTGAACCCCATTGAGAACCTGTGGTCCATCATCAAATGTGAGATTTGCAAGGAGGGAAAACAGTACACCTCTCTGAACAGTGTCTGGGAGGCTGTGGTTGCTGCTGCACGCAATGTTGATGGTGAACAGATCAAAACACTGACAGAATCCATGGATGGCAGGCTTTTGAGTGTCATTGCAAAGAAATGCAAAAGAAAAAAGAAAGGTGGCTATATTGGTCACTGATTTGTTTTTGTTTTGTTTTTGAATGTCAGAAATGTATATTTGTGAATGTTGAGATGTTATATTGGTTTCACTGGTAAAAATAAATAATTGAAATGGGTATATATTTGTTTTTTGTTAAGTTGCCTAATAATTATGCACAATAATAGTCACCTGCACACACAGATATCCCACTAAAATAGCTAAAACTAAAAACAAACTAAAAACTGCTTCCAAAAATATTCAGTTTTGATATTAATGAGTTTTTTGGGTTCATTGAGAACATGGTTGTTGTTCAATAATAAAATTAATCCTCAAAAATACAACTTGCCTAATAATTCAGCATTCCCTGTATGTCCATAAGAGGTTAATGTTCCCCCCAAACCAAAGTACAAGGTGTTGAAGGTCCCAGTGGATACCTGGGCTCATAGAGGTAACTGATGAGGCTAGGTAGATATTTTATTAATATATAGCACAGCTGACCATGCACAGGCATGGCATCATTTTGCAGATTTGCTGTTGCTATATATTGTATATCTAGCTCCTATAACATGCATGTATTACTAAAATAATGATATGTAAAGGAGTAAATATGGAGTGCTTCAACTGGCTTTATCATGGCTCATCACAAACCTAATTATAATACCAGCAATTTAGTAAATCTCATAGAGACCTGAGTAGCTCTGATGCAAGATTAGCTGTGGTAGATCATGGCTCACCACTCATCCATTTAGTAAATTCCTCCAATGCTCTTTTATTTTGCAGTATTTATTGGGTTATATCCAAAGCTTTTCATCTCCTTTCCTATCACATTCAGCCATAATATAAAAGTAGAGAAGGAGAGTAAGCATTACCCATCTACAGCGGATATAACAAGTCTACACACCCCTGTTAAAATGTCAGGTTTCTGTGCTGTAAAAAAAATAGACAAAGATAAATAATTTCAGAACTTTTTCCACCTTTAATGTGACCTATAAACTGTACAACTTAATTGAAAAACAAACTGAAATCTTTTAGGTGGAGGGAAGAAAAAAAAAGAAGAAAAGTAAATGTGTTTGCATAAGTCTGCACACCCTCTTATAACTGGGGATGTAGCTGTGTTCAGAATTAAGCAATCACATTAAAATTGTGTTAAATAGGAGTCAGCATACTCTTGCCATCATTTAAAGTGCCTCTGATTAACCCCAAATAAAGTTTCAGCTGCTCTAGTTGGTCTTTCCTGAAATATTCTTGGTCGCATCCCACAGCAAAAGCCATGGTCCACAGAGAGCTTCCAAAGCATCAGAGGGATCTCATTGTTAAAAGGTATCAGTCAGGAGAAGGGTACAAAAGAATTTCCAAGGCATTAGATATACCATGGAACACAGTGAAGACAGTCATCATCAAGTGGAGAAAATATGGCACAACAGTGACATTTGGAGCTCCCTCCAAAATTGATGAAAAGACGAGGAAAAACATCCAAGCCAGGCTACATTTTGCAAAAACAAATCAGAAGTCTCCCAAAAGCATGGAAAGAGGTGTGATGGTCTGATGAAACCAAGGTTGAACTTTTTGGCCATAATTCCAAAAGATATGTTTGGCGCAAAAACAACACTGCACATCACCAAAAGAACACCATACCCACAGTGAAGCATGGTGGTGGCAGCATCATGCTTTGGGGCTGTTTTTCTTCAGCTGGAACTGGGGCCTTAGTTAAGATAGAGGGAATTATGAACAGTTCCAAATACTAGTCAATATTGGCACAAAATCTTCAGGCTTCTGCTAGAAAGCTGAACATGAAGAGGAACTTCATCTTTCAGCATGACAACGACCCAAAGCATACATCCAAATCAACAAAGGAATGGCTTCACCAGAAGAAGATTAAAGTTTTGGAATGGCCCAGCCAGAGCCCAGACTTGAATCCGATTGAAAATCTGTGGGGTGATTTGAAGAGGGCTGTGCACAGGAGATGCCCTCGCAATCTGACAGATTTGGAGTGTTTTTGCAAAGAAGAGTGGGCAAATCTTGCCAAGTTAAAATGTGCCATGCTGATAGACTCATACCCAAAAAGACTGAGTGCTGTAATAAAATCAAAAGGTGCTTCAACAAAGTATTAGTTTAAGGGTGTGCATACTTATGCAACCATATTATTTTATTTTTTAATTTTTTCTTCCATCTACCTAAGATTTCAGTTTGTTTTTCAATTGAGTTGTACAGTTTATAGGTCACATTAAAGGTGGAAAAAGTTCTGAAATGATTTATCTTTGTCTCATTTTTTTACAGCACAGAAACCTGACATTTTAACAGGGGTGTGTAGACTTTTTATATCCACTGAATATGTCCATTAAAATTAGCTTTTAATGTAAAAAAATATATAAAATATGAAGATATTTATCCTTGCCAGCCCAGAGTGATACTCTTTCTCACTTGTATAAAACACTACTTGGTCTTTTTATTATGTGAGCTTAATTGGAATTTTACCCTTACCCTTAAAAAACAGAGATCTTACTATATTGGTGGCTTAAGTGACTTCTGCTCTGTTACATCAGAAATAAAACATCTTGAAAGAAAATTAAGAAAATGTTTGACCAGATTAACTCTAGCAAATAGTAATACCACATATTGTTACACTACCTGTATTTCATAAAGCGAAAAAACGTACTTAAACAATATGGCCCCCATTTATTTGCAAGCCCGTAATTACCTTCAAACTACAGGTTACAAAATATTAACATATATAGATGTATTTAATTGGCTCAAGCCCACAATTACATGCTCAAAGCTCCAACACGCAAACCATGAACCCGTACATAGCATTTCAGGACATGATCATGATCAATTAAGCAATCCAGTAAGTTACAATTTAGACAGAGCCAATAGTAAGTAAAACCTGGAGTTTAAGCTACAATCAGTTAGTGTTTAGATGTATAATTTGCAATGGGACTCACACTCCTGAAATGTAGAAATCAATAAAAATCAATAAATCAACTGTTCTAGTCCATACAGATTCCATTATATGTATTAACTCCATGATTCCTGGGATCGATATAACAGAGATAAAACATAAAAAAATATTTTTTTATTGCAGATTTACAAGCTTGAGACTGTTGTGCAATTAATTCTAATGCCTTTTACTGTTTTCCCAGTATTTTTATTTATAGTATTTGACATCATGTGGTAAACACATATATAGGGGGGAGTCAACACTGTAGAAATCGTAGCCCATAAAGGACCCCGCAAGAGTTATGGCTATTAAATTGGCCTTTCAGCTAGAGGAAGGAAGTGACCTGAGGGCCCTGGCTCGGAGGAGGAGGATATAATTTGGGTGGTGGGGTCACCATCTGGCCCTCCGGCCACACCACCAGGATTCGACCCCGTTGTCCCCCTCCTCCAAAGACTGAGGCTGTCACAGGGGCCCTCCAACTGTAGTGACCAGAGCAGCCAGCCACCACCTCCTCCCCTCCACAGCAGTGTGCTGGACTGGCTGCCACCTCCACCACCGGGCCTACCCACACCACAGCCTGTTTTGCCCCAGGCTCCTGGCGGGCCCCAGACCCACCCCACTCCACCACCTCCCCACCTGGCTACACCCCACGGGCCTCCATCACCCTCATCAGGCAAGGCTGCACAGGCGGAGATGCTGGCCCTCGTGCGTCAGCAGGTGAAGTTGCTCCAGGAGAAACATGCCTGCATCTTCGCCAATCATGTGGAGGTCATGTGCAGCCTGGCAAGGCACAATAGGGAGGAGAGGAGGCATCATCTAATGATTGAGTCCTACCTGGCTGGGCTGCTCAGGATTGGGACAGACCAAAGCGCATTCCAGAAGCAATGCGACGCACTCTGGTCCCAAGCCCCACCTCCTCTACCCCAGAGGCATCTCTCCGTCACCCGTAGCCCAGTACCTCCTCTCACCATGTCTCCACCACCGACAGTGCAGATGACAATGCCTCCTGGGGGGTTTCCTCCCACCCCACCACCAGCAGCAGGGAGACCGCTGCCAGCCGCAGGGGATGTGGGCCCTGTGGCTAGGTGAAGGAGGACATAGGGACTGCGCATATGTTTGTGCCTCCTCAACAGCACTCCTCAGTCTTGCATCTTGGCCCATGTGATGGGGATATTATGTATGCAAATGGCTACCTCCCATCACTTGGTCCATGAGCCTCTTCTCTGTGGAAACATAGGGTTCTGTTTAACATGTCACCAATTGATGGTCACTGAGGAATGCTGTTGAGAAGAGATGCTGCAGTCCCTATGATTTTAAGGCCTTATTTTAAAGGTTTTGTCTTTTTTTTTCTGTTTTTGTTTTAAGTACAAATCAGGTCCATAAAGGCATATCCTGCATCTGCAAGCATTGCGAAGAAAATGTATGAGGTGTAAGGTTTTCCCAGTGCCTCTCAGGAAGATATTCCTTCAATGACAGCCCCCTTAACATGTAGCTCCCACAATATAAAAGCTTTTATATAGCCAGAAATCTAAGGCATGATTGTTTTTAGCGTAAATGTATACTAATACCGTTATGGCAGTAGATTTGCAAAGTCTCATAATGGCATGACAGCCAGCATTAATATATGCACTAGTGAAGCTTGTGATCCTAACCTCAATAGCAGTCTGAAAACAAATAATAGGGTATAATGTAACTAACAGTGAATATGGCTGCTGACCTTTGTGTCCCCTCAGTATTAATGGGTATTTTCCCATATTGCTGATTATCCAGAGACCTAGCTAATAGTTAGTAATGTTTGCAGATGGGAATCAGGTGAGTTGGTATATTGTTACAGTTACAATTAGTGATATTGTAGAGTTTCCCCTGAGGGTCTGATAGGAATATGACAGATAATACTGGAGTGGGTTGCCAGTTCCTTCTGGACTGTGATTTGTCTGACCTCTCTGCTATGACCTACCCACCTACAGTGGCCCTGTATGGTATAAGTCACAGCTTCATTCATGTACACAAGCCACTTCACCACCATACACCAGACTAATGTAAATTGATGAATAGTAAAACATAATGGAAGGTGACCAAATGGGAATGGGTATACATCAAGGTACATGGCCACCAGCAATGTCATGGGACTTTCCAGGATGGGCATCGCAGAGATTACTCCTGATGGAGGTGAGTTGGCTGTTGATCCCTGTGCCTCTGCACAGCCTCCATGTGTTTTTGCGGCCCTTCTGGATGGGTTAGAGTAGATTAGTGTGGTGAATGTTACCTTGGTCTGTTTGTGGATTGTCAAGTGGGGGTGGTGGTGAAAAGTCTTGTGTATGTAAATGAAGCTGTGAGCTATACCATGTAGGGCCAGTGTAGGTGGGCAGGTGACAGCCGAGAGGTCAGACAAATCACAGTCCACTAGAGGAGGAACTGGCAACCCACTCCAGTATCTTTGGCATGCAAACCTTGTAGAACAGCACCGGCAGTGACCTAGCTAAATGTGCTGCAGTCCATAGAGTCACAGAGAGTCGGACATGACTGAAACACTGAAGAACAAATAATAAAATGTTCCCCTGGTACTTGATCTATGTGATGTGGCGGTGTAATTTGGCCACTTTTTGTTTTCCCAATGTAGATGTGACGAGCAAGATGTACAGTATATGCAATCATATATATATTCCAGGGTCCACATTAGAGCATCTGTGAGTGAGAAAGGGTTCATATGCTATCAGTTTCATGTTTTTGTGTGGCACGTTAATCAGGTAGTGTGTGTCTAATTGCTTTCTGCATGTTGCAGGATGGCTTTTCATATTATGCATAATTTTTAAATGTCTATTTTTTAATTGTGGATTATTGTGCGAGTAATTGTAATGCCTTTAAATGCTTCCCCCATATTTTAAAGATCGTTAGTCAAAGCAATAGACCATCTTGTGTGAATATTCAGGCACAGGACAAGGAGTATGTGACTTTCTAACAGATCTTTACATCTTTTCTCTTTGCCAGAAGATACATGCATGAACGTATTTTCATGTCAAGGAACAAGAGTTTGGCCCTTCCCGTTTTCTTGGGTGCAGAATCACAAGAAGACTTTTGTCTGGGCTTTGTCTTTTAGTCAGCAAACTCTGTATCTGGTTCTTCATCTGATACTTGGTAGAGACCTTCTCTCATCATATATTAAGGCACGCTTGTCTTTTCTCTTTGTTACTCTCTTTGTCTTTTTTTCTTCTTCTTTACCGGCATGCACTCACTGTCATGTTCTTCTGGGGTAGGCAAGTGTGACAAAAAAAAAAAAAAAACATTCAATATCTTTCATACAAGAATTAAATTTAACATATGCTTAACTCTATAATAAACTAAAATCAATTAAGTCAATAATGTAACTCATGCAAAGACTAATAAACATAAAAAATACATTAAAGCAACCGTTATTTTCTACTCCTATTAAAGCAGCAAAAATTATCAGTAGAACTAAATTATGTCTCTATAAGTGATAAGACATTATTTAATTTATCCTGTAACAGGTTGTCTACTTAAGAAGAAATTACTAATTCTTTTACTGTCAATATACATTTACTAATAAAGCTCTAAAATGTTTTTTCTCAACTCACAATCTAATCCACCTCTTATCATATTTCCTTCTTAGAGGCCTAGAAATACCTTGAATAGGTTTTCCCTAATTCTCTACCCATTTGCACCATGGCCATCATCTGAGCTGGGGATGGGCCTGGAGGAATAGATGTCATAATTTCACAGTATATATTCAACGTGGAAAAATAAAACATAGTACATAACACAACAAAAATAAAACAGAATTGGTATCTTTAACCAGATAGGATATCATACACTGATTTCTAGTGATATAGACACCCTCCAATATCCACCTGTGCAGTAACCAGGAGATAGGGATTAAGCACATACCGCATTTATTATGACAGAGAAAAATGGCAACATGTAGGTAGTTTCATTGAGCATAAAAATGACAACTGAAAAAAAGAAAAAAAAAAAATACATTCTTAGTCAGGTGACATTTCTGACTATCTTGTATGCTTATCGTAACCCATAAAAATAATTCACAATGATTCAGAATACATCTTATTTGTCATAACCTCATAATGCATTACAGACCAATTGAGTGTACAAACATTGAGATAACATAAAATGTCATAAACCCTTTAAAAAAAATCATCATATTTGTATGTTAGAAAAGGAATACTTCCTTTAAAAAATTGTATTACAAGTTGACCAGGTCCCCTTAAACAAAAATGAAACTGCTTTACTTCACTAGAAGTTATCTCAGCACACGACCTTGGGAGGAACACAGAACTTGAATATTTATTAAAACAAAAAACTTTGGCCAGTATCCAGTATAACATTTTAAGACCTTAACTGAAAATGTCCTCTTGTCAGTTGAAAACCTCTTGGCACAAAAAGCTCCCTTGACAAATCTTTATACTGACCCTGGATGTATTTATATAAGGTAATCATATCTCCTCTTAGACACCTTTTTTCTAGAGAAAATAAGTTTAATTTGGTTAGTCTTTCTTCATAACTTAGCCCCTCCATTCCCCTTATTAGTTTTGTTGCCCTCCTCTGTACCTTTTCCAGCTCTAAAATGTCCTTTTTATGCAATGGTGCCCAAAATTGTACTCCATATTCCAAATGAGGGCGTACTAGAGATTTGTATAGTGGCAGAATTATATTTGCTTCCCTGGCTTCTATACCCTTCTTAATACATGCTAATATTTTATTTGCCTTTGCAGCTGCTGCTTGGCTTTGAGTACTGTTACCTAGGTGGTTGTCCACAAGCACTCCCAAATCCCTTTCAATATCTGATACACCTAGATGTGCTCCATTAAGATTACAAATTGCATGGCTATTTTTCCTTCCCAGATGCATAACTTTACATTTATTCGTATTAAATCTCATCTCCCATTTAGATGCCCATTCCGCAATTTTATGTAAATCCCTTTGGAGGGAAAGCACATCACTATCTGATTTAATTACCTTGCACAACTTCATGTCATCAGTGAAAACGGAGACACCACACTCCAATCCTACCTCTAAGTCATTAACAAATATGTTAAAAAGGAGAGGACCTAATACTGAACTCTGAGGAACCCCACTTACCACATTAGTCCAATCGGAGTATGTTCCATTTACAACAACTCTTTGCTTCCTGTCTTTTAGCCAGCTCTCAATCCATAAGCAGATATTTACTGCAACTCCTGTATCTCTTAGTTTGCACAATAGTCTCACATGTGGCACTGTATCAAAAGCATTTGCGAAATCCAAAAAGACTACATCCATTGAGTTGCCTTGATCCAGGTTCCTACTAACCTCCTCATAGAAACTCATTAGATTTGTTTGACATGACCTATCCCTCCTAAATCCATGTTGACTCCTATTTAGAATCCTGTTCAAATAGACATATTCTTGTATACTATCCCTTGTTAACCATTCTGAAAGCTTCCCCACTACAGAAGTGAGGCTCACTGGTCTATAATTCCCCGGATGTGCACTTGCTCCCTTTTTAAATATAGGTATCACATCAGCTTTTCTCCAGTCATCTGGTAGAGACCCTATGTTGAGTGAATCCTGAAAAATTAAATATAATGGTTTGGCTATTACAGAACCCAGTTCCCTTAGTACCCTTGGATGTATTCTATCAGGACCCGGGGCTTTATTAACATTTATTTTTTCCAACCTCTTTTGGATTACTTCCTGTGTTAACCAATTATTTGGCAAAGGTAGTGCAGCCCCATTATGTTGCCGTGTCCCAACCACTGGTACTTCCCTTATGTATACAGTAGAAAAGAACCTATTTAGCTCATCCGCCTATTCCTGGTCACTAATTATCAGACGGCCTGTGTGACATTGTAATGTTCCTATAGCTTCCTTCCTCGCCTTCTTCCCATTAATATACTTAAAAAATATTTTAAGGTTAGTCTTACTCTCTTTTGCAATTCATTTTTCATTTTCTATTTTAGCCAGTCTAATCGCGCTTTTGCAAGTCTTGTTGATTTCCTTGTATTCCTGTAAAGCAGTCTCTGTCCCCTCTTGTTTGTATAATTTAAATGCCTGTTTTTTTACTCCGTATCTTGATCTTTAAATCATTGTTAAACCACATTGGATGGGATTTACTCCTTTTACTTTTATTCCCACACTGTATATGCCGATGTGTATGTATATTTAGTAAGGATTTAAATGTTGTCCGTTTATGTTCAGTGTTTTTACCTGCCAGTTCTCTTTCCCCGTCTATACTTTGTATTGCTGCCCTTAGACCGTTAAAATCTGCCCTTTTAAAATTAAGAGTTTTCGTTGGCCCCTTAAAATTTTGTTTTTTTAATTCAATCTCAAATGAGACTGTGTTGTGATCACTGTTTCCCAAAGGTTGCCCTATTCCAACATTTGATACTATATCAATATTATTTGTGATGAGTAAATCTAAGATAGCTTCATTTCTAGTGGGCTCTTGTACAACCCTGGGCCAGATAATGATCCCTACTCAAGAACCTGCTCCCCTTAGATGAACTATTGGTCTCATTTATCCAGTTTATTTCAGGGTAATTAAAATCTCCCATTATCAGAACTTGACCATGCTAAGCTGCATTTTCAATCTGTAACAATAATTGTATTTCCTCATTTTCAGCTATATTTGGGGGTTTATAGCATACTCCTACTAATATTCTTTTGGAATTTGCTGCTCCGCTATTTAACTCTACCCACAAACATTCAGCTTTATCACTAGGTCCACCATAAATATCTTCTCTAACTATAGGTCTAAATTCAGACTTAACATACAGAAAAATCCCTCCTCCTCGTTTACCATTGCCTCTATCTTTACTAAATACAGTAGGTTATAACCATCCAGATTAACAGTCCAGTCATGAGATCCATTCCACCACGTTTCGGTAATGCCTATTAAATCCTATTCTACTATATAAAAACCTTTATTACCAGTTATCCAAAATGGCTGACAACATATAGACACACATATTAATCCGAAATTGATTTCATATTATATTTTCCATAAACAAATTTACCACACTGTTCGTCAGACAAAATAGACAATCCTTACACAGAAATGTAATGATACGATCTGAAATTGATTTCATATTATATTTTCCATAAACAAATTTACCACACTGTTCGTCAGACAAAATAGACAATCCTTACACAGAAATGTAATGATACGATCTGGACATTGGTTTCCTATGTGAACACCGATATTCAGTATATATTTCAGGAAAAATAGCAAATCTCCCCTCAGAGCATCACAAACCACATCCCAATCAGAACAAAACTTACATCCCCACAGATAGATAGCTCCCTCTGAACAGCCAAATAGCAAAGCCAAGCAAAACAATAAGGGTGAAAGACAAACAATGCAAGAACTGCATCAACCACAAGGAACATTTCCCCATGAGACAACACTCCCATGTCACCATTTCACTCCATGTTCACTCACTCAACCCCAATACTCAATCATACAGATGGAAAAACATCCACACAGGGAGCATCTCCAACCGTAATGCACTCCACAATTCTCCACATAAGATCCCCCTTTCTCCACTGGAAAACCTAATCTCTTCATAGAAATGTAATTCCAGCATAAAATATGCTTATAAACAACATGAACAAAGGATCCAGACAAGACAGACAACACAGAACATATAACTAGATAATAATGAGCTCACTTTATATGCACATAGATCTCCTCAAATCACTTTGTAAGAATTAAAGACATTAAATAATTAAATTAAATTTAGCAAATCATATACATATATACCTATAACTAATCCTAAACACAATTAAACCAAAATAAATCAAAACAAAAACTAAATATTATATGGCCATCAAACCTGGAAAAAATATATGACATGAAATCAATTTTTCAAATTACATATGACACTTTATGGGGATAAATACGCAATGTTTTATTTAATTACACACAAATAAACATTTAACTTTCTTATTAAATTATTTATCTTATTAATATTTCCGTAAAAATCATTACTACCCTTGCGGGTGCCCCAACAGGGTAGGATAGTCTCATTACTAGCAGTAAATAAGGAATACTTCTTATTTGGTGGGCAGGGTAGACAATTGCTCTGTGCACAGGAGATCTGATCTGTAACTCATTATAATACATTCTTTAGTTTCCACAGGGACAGTTTTCACTGCCCGCTCTATGGGCCTCATTTAAATGCAAATTGGCCAATTGAATATGGCTCTATATAAGCACATAGCATATTTTTTTACAGACGTTTTAGTTAGTGAAGACCTTGCTTTTGGATAAAAGTTCACTAACTAAAAACATCTGTAAAAAAATATGCTATGTGCTTATATAGAGCCCTATTCAATTGGCCAAATCACATTTGAATGAGGCCCTATACCTTTAAGAATACAAGTGAGTTGAAAATCTTCTTTGGAAGGACGGGGTTTAATGGCACTTGGGCAAAGATGCTTGAAGAAATATATAATTAAATCATAAAACCTTCTGTTCTAACATTTCTGAAACATGACTAAACAACAAAACAAACAATTTCTTATTGTTAGTTCCACAGACTAAAAAATTAAACCTACTATCTGATCACCATATCATCATTTATGGTGGTCTGAGCAGTCGCTCAAACCTCATACTTACTTTAGAAAAAATGTTAGATACTAGGGCTGGTTGATCCTAGTGGGTATAGTTAGCACTACAGAATGGATGGTGTGGCCCGATGTAGTACTGGCTCACTTGAAGGTTCTCAACTCTTGCAAGAACAATTGTTCTATTAATGGTTAAAACGTGTGTAAAGTGCAGGGGCTGTGCTGCTTCCTCAATTGACACACCATTCACGTAGGTGTCTACAATATGTATAAAAATAAGAGGGAAGGGAGAGAGAGGGCGCACAAACTACTAGTGCAGATCAATAGAAAAACTACGGTGGTTTTTACTTTCAACTGTTTGTGACTCTCAACTGGAGAGACCTCAAATGTTATAAGGTATAGAGATCGAATTCAATATAATCTCCACGTGAAATGTTAATCTTCTTCACCTCTGACAAATAGATCCCAGTCTCCTTATTGCTAGTGTACATTCATTAAAGTGTATACACTATACATAAAAAATGGAGTATAACGTAATGTGGTAAAGTATATCTATAAATTATTAATGGGATGGGTACAATGAATAGCCTAGAGCAGGGGTAACCAAACTCGGTCCTGGAGGGCCGCACCCAGGCCTGGATTTGATGATTTCCTTTCTGTGCACAGGTGAGTCAATCAGGATGACTGAAGAAGCAATAGTCTCACCTGCTTGCAGCAAGGATATCCACAAATCCAGGCCTGGGTGCGGCCCTCCAGGACCGAGTTTGGTGACCCCTGGCCTAGAGGATCTGACAATGTCAGTGCTGTGTATATGGTGTATTACACAGTAACTCCACTTGAGGCTTAATATGGGCAAAAAAACTTTTGAAAAAAATTATGGACTGATATAAATTTATAATGATATCTGTAAAGCAAAGGATAAATATAAATAATACAATGATGATATAAAAAGGATAAATGCAAGTACTAAAAAGCATTTTGCTGCTCCTGGTTAAGCTTCTTCAGTTAGAAACATCCTACATATACATACAAAAATATACATATGTATACATATAGACTTACACACACATATATTTAAAAAATGTGCTTTAAAAAAAGTATTTTTTTTTTAAATATATATACTGTATTCTTGAAAAATATCTTATATATAAAAATTCACACACTTTATTATGGTTATACACTAGAGCTTTTTTGTCTTGAACATGATAGCCAAGTATCCATATATATAGTATACATATCAATATATCAATGAAATATGAAAATATGCAATATCTTTTGGTAAGCCCTATAAAAGATAAACCTATTGTCATTACAGTTATTTTAGATTATCACATATATAGTTGTCAGAATGCGGGTTGTTGTTAATGCTTGCGGGCTCGCGTAGCGAGCCTGACACAACTGCGGCCCTCGCAAAGCGAGGGCTGCAGTTTCTGGTAAGGAGCGCCAAAGGCGCTCCTTGCGCTGGCGGAGATGATCGCCGTAGGGGCTCATCCCTACGACCCCCTACGACTTTTCGACCGCAAATGCGGACCCTTGCAAAGCGAGGGGCCGTATTTGCGGAGGTGGAGGCTCTACGGCACCTCACAATCGCTTAAAAACTACCACACAATCGGGACTTGAAGAAAAAAAAACATAAACACTCAGTGACTGACTACGGACTTACACCAAAAAGTACGAGCCGCTGGACTCGCAAAAATACGGCCTTAACGGACAAACCTTGCACAGCTGTAAATACTCAAAACACAAAAATTTAAAATAAACATTACCCACAGCAACTGGGCACACCCAGGACGTCTGCAAGGCAGATTACACCTCGATTTCACTAACATTTTCACAGTTTACACATTTGAAAATCCCCTAAGCGACAGCAAAAATGGGCGCCGAAAAAAAACAAAACAAGGCTAAGGACGTAAAATTACAAAACGTACTTGCAAAACTGAACCAACACTCAAGAAAAGTTTATACGGCACGTAAAACACACATTATGCAGGACGTACCACACAGAAAATCGCCAGCATTTCACATGCAACAAATAGCTAATATCCGCAAAATGGCGGCTGGAATGCAAATAGCGCATGCGTATTGCGTTCTAACGGTTTCTACTTTACCTCCAAGTCTATAAATACTGCACACTTTCCAGAAATTTCTACATTTCTCCTCAGGTGATAAACAGTGTGACTGGACATTTCACTGGTGGCGTTACTTCTGAAGCAAATTCCTTACCACTTTACAAGTTTACAATCTGCATATTACAACAAAAAGGTAAGCTATAATACATTCAATTAATGAAGAAATCCATAAACTCCCCAAAAAATGTAAAAATGCTTTCAAATATTGGCAACAACAACCGTATTCATGTATACTAACATTTCAAACACACATATATGTGTAAGTGCCCTAAAATAATCTCAACTTAAAAAAAAATATATATAACATATATTTACTAAAAAAAAAATTAGCCTTTTACAAAAAAAATATAAACACATATATATTTATCCTGCATTTCAATATTTCACTTTTCTTCACATTTCCAACAGGCTCTGCCTCAACAGCGTCACTGAATAATTTGCAGCGTGGACTGTGAAATCTGCACAACAGTGGTGTACACAAAACAGGATAGTACAAAATAATTTGCAGCGCTGCACACTTTCACACGCACTGTGAAATCGGCACAACTTTACACACAACAAAGAAACAGCTAATATACAAAAATACAATGGATTCACAAAAAGAAGATGCTGTTGTTAAAAAAATAATAATAATAATAAAAAACAATTTCTCTTTTTCAACAGACACTGCCTGAAGACTGTCGCAGGAAGAGTGGCAGCAGGGGACCCTCTGTCATTGATACACAACTAATACTTCAACCAAGGTATAGTATAACAAGTGGAAAAAAAAACACCTATCCTGTTTGCTGTGCGCCAATGTCAAAATGAAAAACAAAAGAAAATAATAAGCCCCTACTACGAATGATGGTGCAAACAAAACACGATACTTCAACAAATATTGTTAACACATATAAAATGGAACAATGAATCCTATTTTGTCTGCACCAACCTCTAAGACTAACCCATAACCTAAACCTATAATCCAAAAAGTGGGGTACAGAAAATAGGATAGTATAACAAATATTGGTAACACATACACAATTTAAGAATAAATCCTGTTTTCTGTGCCCTAAACTATAAGTCTAAATTCACAACCTAAAACTCTAATGACAACAGTGGTGTACAGAAAACAGGATACAACAACAAATATTGTTAACACATACAAAATTTAAGAATAAATCCTGTTTTGTGTGCCCTAACCTATAAGCCTAAACACAGAACCTAAACCTCTAATGACAACAGTGGTGGACAGAAAACAGGATACTACAACAAATATTGTTAACACTTAACAAAATTTATAAATAAATCCTGTTTTGTGTACCCTAACCTATAAACCTAAATCTATAATCTCAAAAGTGGTGTACAGAAAAGAGAATAGTACAACAAATATTGGTAACACATACAACATTTAAGAATAAATCCAGTTTTGTCTGCCATAACCTATAAGCCTAAACCCAGAACCTAAACCTCTAATGACAACAGTGCTGCACACAAAACAGGATAGTACAAAAAAAAAATATGCACTTAAAATAAAAATTACAATAAGGAACAAAAATAATAATAGAATATTTTTATTTACAGATTAATATGGCAGATACTGATAAGAAACAGGAAAAGATAAGACGGCAAACTAGAGAACTTTAAAAAACATGGGCAAAGCATCAGACGCCGGAGCAGAAGAAATTTCGACTACAAAAAGAATGCGAAAGACTTGCAAGCAAAAGACTGACAATCTAAAATCTACCCCTAAGAAGGCAACAAAAAAACAATAGCATTTAGAAAGTGTTGCTGAACAATCAGATAAAATTTCTAATGATGATTTAGAGAGTCATATTGATATATGTTCTCACAATTGTCCTTTACTTAAATCTTTAGCAGTAGAGGTTCATAATTGTGGTGATATGAATATTGTCTGTCAATTTTGTGGGGCTTATCATTTCAAACAGGATAGACCCAGATATGGTGAGTTTGTTAGTTGCTGTCAAAAAGGCAAGGTAAAACTTCCAGAAAGACAACAATTCCCAACATATTTACAAAGCATTATGACTGAGCCTACTTTCCCCAACTACCAAAATTTCAAAACAAATATAAGATCCTACAATAGTGCCATATCCTTTGCATCTATGGGTGCAACATTAGCTGCTAATGTGCCAGTACATGACCCTTACTGCTTTAAAATACAAGGACAAATTTACCATTGTACTTCCCATTTACATCCAGAGCAAGTATAGCAAAGAAAATTTGCTCAACTATATGTCCTAGATACAATGGAAGCTGTTGAGCAACGTATGCAGCTTCAAGAAAATAAAAAATGCTTACCCATTGTTTTTTATAGAGCTTGATAAAATTATGGGCAATAACCCGTACACTCAAGCTTATAAAAAATTGTCAGAAGTAGAAAAGGAACAACAAATTCATGCAGAAATACATCAATTGCCAATCCCAAAGGTCAATATGGTGCTTAAAAGAGATCGCCATACTGATAAACACCGTTATAACTTGCCAACATCAAATGAGGTTGCAATGGTCTTTCAAAATGACAAAGGAGAACCATCATTTCAGAGAGACATTAGGATATATCCCAGAAATGAGGAGCAATCTTTCATTATTATAAATATCTTAAGTACCAATTTGGATCCAATGACATTTCCCATATTTTTTCCACATGGGGAAGGAGGTTGGCAACCCAAATTAACCCTTCAAAATTATGTGTGCAAAATAATATTTCAATGCTTGAATTAAAAGTGGCTCAAGTTGCAATTCGACATTATGCTTTGAGGGTGTATTTCTGCATTGCATGGACGGGGCCATGTACCTTCAAATCCTGGATGAGAACCTCCTTCCTTCAGCCAGAACATTGAAAATGGGTCGTGGATGGGTATTACAGCATGACAATGACCCAAAACACACAGCCAATGTACCAAAAGAGTTGCTCAAAAGGAAGCACATTAAGGTCCTGGAGCGGCCTAACCAGTCTCCAGACCTTAATCTCATAGAAAATCTGTGGAGGGAGCTGAAGGTTTGAGTTGCCAAACATCAGCCTTGAAACCTTAATGACTTGGAGAGGATCTACAAAGAGGAGTGGAACAAAATCCCTCCTGAGATGTGTGCAAACATGGTTGCCAACTACAAGAAACGTCTGACCTCTGTGATTGCCAACAAGGGTTTTGCCACCAAGTGCTAAGTCTAAGGAGTCAAACACTTATTTCCCTCATTGACCTGCAAATCAATTTATAACTTTTGTGACTTGAGTTTTTCTTGTTTGTTTTTTTGTCTTTTTTGTTATTCTGTCTCTCACTGTTTAAATACACCTATCATTAAAATTATAGACTGAGCATTTCTTTGTCAGTGGACACACTTTTTCCCCCACCGTTTGTACTAAGACCTCCATATTACCTATCCGCATATAATATAATGTAAAATGACATGATAAGGGTCTAAGAAACATTATGTGTATATGATAATAATGATAAAATATATTACTGTTAGAGAGACATATTATTACTAAATAATCCATAAATTGAAAAACCTGAATGGTAATAAGTGCAAAATATAATAAAACACTGAACTATCAAAATAGACACCATAATAATAATAATATTCACAAGAATGCCGCTAATTCAATGTGCCGATTTAAGCCATCTGGTTCTAGCATCCCTAGTTCGTGAATCCACTTGGCTTCTGTTCGCCGTAGTTCCAAAACTCTAATACCTCCTCTTCTATCAAGTTTGACTTGTTCCACCACTTGTATGAAAATTCCACTGGTGTCTTTCTTGTGTTCCAATGTGAGGTGTGCTTAAAGTCATGTCTTTGATAGTGAGGATTTTTTTTCTTGGTTGATATTATATTCATCTTTTCTTGTTTTTTCAAGTGTGGACAGGTAATACATTTTTTTTGTGCCACATTTGTAAGTTCCTGTGAGTGTAGTAGTTGTTACCTTAGGGATTGTTGATGTCTTTAACTGTTTGAGTTCACTTGGTGCAAGGATGTTTCCAAGGTTATCATTTTTCTGGAATGTGACCACTGGTTTGGCCGGTAAAATCTCTTGTAGTAGATTGTCTTCCATAAGGATAGGCCAATATTTCTTCAAGCTATTGGTTATACTCTTGGATGCTTTGTTGAATTTAGTCATAAATCTACAATGATGAACCCTGTTGCTGTTTGTCGATTTGAACTTCTTTTTTAATCAGATCTTTCCTATTGAGGTTTCTAGATATGGTTTTTGCTTATTATAGGATGTGTTTCTCATATCCTTTTTCCTTAAACTTTTCTGGCAATCTGATACTTTACAAGTCATAGTCAGAGGTGAATGTGCAATTTGTCCCTTGGAACTGTCCATATGGGATATTTTGAATCCACCTAGAATCATGTCCTCTCGTAGCATGTAAGTACCCGTTAGTATCGGTGGGCTTGGTAAATAATCTTGAGGTAATGCCTGTCTGTGAGCCAATGAGTGTTACATCTACAAATGCGATGGAAGTGTTAAATTCATATGGTTTTGGTTAATGTATTTGAGGAATTCTTCCGTTGTCTATTCCCTTGTCGTCCCAGATGACGATAATATCATCGATGTATTGTTTCCAACACACAATGTTTGATGCAAAGGGATTGTTATTTCATATAAACAAGTCATCCCCGAGACCCATATAGATGTTGGGAGCAAATTTGGTCCCCATTGCCGCTTCTGTCTTTTGAAGGTAATATTTACCTTCAAATGTGAAGTAGCTATGCTGCAAGATAAAAAGAATCACATCCATGCTGAATTCAGTCTGACTCGTATCCATGTTGCTTTGATTGTCCAAAAATTGCTTTGTTGCTGCTGCACCTAAGTCATGTGGTATTGAAGTGTATAGTGAGGTAACATCAAGGTTAATTCAACTGTATGATTTTTTCCCACTCTCTCACAATACCTCTTAAAGTAACATGCAACAATTTCAACGGTACAACAAAATAGCAATTTCTCATCAATACAGCAACAAATAAAACAACCAACTGAGATCACACAGCATTTATTTCAGCTCACAGACATCCAGAACACTACAAATGCAGGCACACTCTAAATAATGCACAACACAGAGGGACAAAACCCTTCTCTCTCAAGTTCTCACACCTCACTGCACACGGCACCCACACTCAGTTCTCACAACACATATATGGGTACAATTCATACACAATAGTTATCCCAACAGCCACTTTTCCACATCTGTGTCGTGCGAGGGTGTGTAGCAAATGAACAAACTATCACTTTATCTAAAGCTCTGCTCTAAGAACCAGTCTAGACAAATCACCTTTTGACAGTAAGGTACACTTGTCACACCTTTTCTAGGTAAGGTAAACCTTTCACACCTATATCTACAGTGCTTCTTAAAGTAACACCTCTTCAGGTAAAACATCTCAATCTCTCTTAATCTCAGTCTCAGTGATTATACCTATAACAGGTAGAATATTTCTTAATCTAATCTACCTCTCTTAATTTCACTTAATATCACTAATCAGCATTTTTACGTTATCAACAACAAAAAATGCAATCATACCAGACTCCGGGTAGAGGTTAGTCTTGGGGGGTAATTTGCTGCGACTCTGTACATCACTCCTATATCTCCAGTCTCCCTGGGAAGGGAAGCATGACAAGCAATCCTACACACAGATTTTCACCAAGGTGGCTCTGCTCACCTCTTATTTTGGCCATGATTGGCTGTTAAGCGTCTCCTGAAGCTCTGGGTGTTATCTATGTTCCTTTAGTGCAGGCCCCACGTTGAGCGCCAAACTATATAAGAATAAATGACATTCTACTCCAAAACCCATTTTATTTTGGGAACTCGTGGGGCAGCAACAGTATAGCATACACAATGTCTGCTGCTGGCAACAATTAGATAAACATCATATCTTTTTACAGTAGTCCTACATACAGACTACATCCTGCCCACCTCCCACCTTCTAAGCCAATAAAATATTATTTACATGTATGGGCCAAGTAAGAATCAACACGTAACTAACATGCATCAAAAGCATGCATGTTGTATGTTATTTAAATCATTTGCACAGATCACCGTATTTCTACAATTAATACGCAGTCAATACCTTGTTTTTCAGCTTTGAGTTCGGCCTTCCCTTAACTCACACAGAGCATATTGTTATGGCTATATAAATATTATTGTTTTATAGTGAAAACTGCTGAATTAGAGAAAAGCATAATTAACTGTTTCAGAGCTTACATTTAGCAATATAAAAAGTGCTACAAATGTAATAAATTTCATATTTCTCCACAACAAGATGAATAATAATTAAAATGTAGGAAACATTATTATAAAGGAAACTAACTCAGAAGCCAGACTCAGGCATCTGTCCTTTCTCAAACTTTTGTAGAGAGATAACTGATGTAAGATATAGGAGTCATGATAGGATCCAAGAAAGCCTGACCTAACACTCATAATGTACCACCTGTACATTAAGAGAGTCAAAGTCTTTCCTGCTTCAGTATTGTCCTCCCTTAAGCAAGGGGTAGGCACGGGTAAATTTGTGGGAAAGAGGAATGGAAAATAATATTATTGATCAAGACTACCTAGTATATTTCTCAACTAACTTCTCTTTGTGATAGCTTATTAGCATTGAACAAAGGTATTTAAATTCAAAAAAGCTTGACAATATGTTTGTCTTTCACAATTGATATCCTGTAATTAAAAATTTTAGGTGGTTTGGGGCTACAATACATTTAAAACACCCCCAAAAATACACAAATTAATAAATTAAGTAATTTAAAAATGTTTTAAATGTACCAAATTCAATAGAACAGTTGGATCCTAACGCTGGAACCTCAACTTTTTCAACTGTAATGGAAAGAGAGGTAGAAGAAGAGATTTACATTAAAACATGCGTTCATACATTGTGCCAAGAGTCCAGCTATGGGCTGTGCCAAATCCAGCTATGAGCTGTGCCATTTAATCTTTACAACAGTGTATCAATAAAATAGACGCACAGTCCACAACATGACTGCAACTGTGTTATCACTATAGCAAGCCCGTAATTGCCTGTAACCCAAAATTGTGGCTTTGGGTTACTTTTATTCTAAACATTTAAACTCATTCAATTGTCTCTAACTCGCAACTGTCCTCTCACAGCCTCCACACGGAAACCATGCACTGGTAAGTAGGATTTTAGGGAGCATGATCATATGATTTGACAATATTAAAGCAAGCCCATAATTTACTTCTTAGACACAGCCAATGATAAATGAGACCATCATCATGACATCAGTAAAACATGGTGTTTATACTATAATTAATTAGTGTTTAGAGGTAAAGTTTGTGATCGGACTCGCAATCCAGCAATGTAGAAATCAATAAAAATCATTAAAGCGACTATTCCAGTCCATGTGGGTTCCATAATATGTATTAACCCATAGATTCCTGGGGTCGATATAACATGAAAATAAAAGTTAAAATAATTATTTGGTATTGCAAATTTACAAGCTTGAAACTTGTGCAATTAATTCTAATGACATTCCATTCATCTCCAGTGTTTTAAAGTACAGTAGAGTGTGTTTAATAGCTGCTGCAATTGTCAGAACTAGCGTCTAACCCTTTGCAAGTTATATCTAGCACTCATTCAGCCTTATAAAAATTATGATTTGGTAAATTTAAAAGGGCTCTACTTAAGCACATTTTTTTTACAGAAGTTTTTAGTTAGTGAAGCCCTTGCTTTTGGATAGAAGTTAACTAACTAAAAATATCTGTAAAAAAAATATGCTGTGTGCTTAAATAGAGCACTTTTACATTTACAGAATCGCAATTTAATAGGGCTGATAATATTTTTTTTATACATTTTAGAGTTGCAGGTCTAATTCATTTGCAAGCTACTTGACCTTTTGTAATTGAATATCGATTTTGCATCTTTAACTCTGTTAACTTTTGCGGGCTTGAAAAATCAATGGACGTGATCGGGCTTTAAGTCTTTTGATGGCCAGCAGTGATTTTAGGCAGATACAGTGGGGGGAAAAAGTATTTGATAACCTGCTGATTTTTAACGTTTGTCCACTGACAAAGAAATGATCAGTCTATAATTTTAATGGTAGGTGTATATTAACAGTCAGAGACAGAATAACAAAAAATACAAAACAAGAAAAACGCATGTCAAAAAAGTTATAAATTGCAGGTCAATGAGGGAAATAAGTATTTGACCCCTTCGACTTAGCACTTGGTGGCAAAACACTTGTTGGTAATCACAGAGGTCAGACGTTTCTTGTAGTTGGCCACCAGGTTTGCACACATCTCAGGAGGGATTTTGTCCCATTCCTCTTTGTAAATTCTCTCCAAGTCATAAAGGTTTCAAGGCTGATGTTTGGCAACACAAACATTCAGCTCCCTCCACAGATTTTCTATGGGATTAAGGTCTGGAGATTGGCTAGGCCACTCTAGGACCTTAATGTGCTTCTTATTGAGCCACTCTTTTGTTGCCTTGGCTGTGTGTTTTGGGTCATTGTCATGCTAGAATACCCATCCACAACCCATTTTCAATGTCCTGGCGAAGTGAGGGGCCGCATTTGCGGAAGTGGAGGCTCTACGTCGCCTCACACGAGGTTACAAACACCCACACAAGAGGCACTTTCAAAAAACTTTTCAAAAAACTTTTCAAAAAAGCCGTACGAGGTACAAGATAAACTCTTACCAAAGACGCAACATCATCCACAGCCGCGTCCTACATACACATTCACCGCCATTTTACATACACACAAAAAATAAATAAAAATCTTACCCACAGCAAGGGGGGGGGGTGCACCCAAGACCTCTGCAAGTGAAGTTACACCTCAAATTAAGTCCAAATTCACGAGTTTACACACACAAAAATCCCATAAGCGAGAGAAAAAATGGCTGCAGAAAAAAACAAAAAAGAGGCTTTAAGACCCTAAAGCCTCAAAACCAGTAGCCCTTGTCCATAGGGGCATCGGGGCAAGCGCCCCCCCCAAAAAAAATATTTTCGTGACCTACAATAAAAAACCCACAATATTTTTTTAGTAAAACATAAATAACATTTAAATATAATGTGTTTTAAAGTAAGGAATAAAGCAAACTATTCCCTGGGACACTTGTGTGTATGCATTAACTGCTGTGTGCTACACTATCTATTGTAGCTTTCCCCTGCACGCTGTGTGATCAGATTACACTGCACTTACCTTTAGACTCTATGAATGAGTCATGACCGTTAATGGATTCCGCCGACCAACCAGGGAGAAGCTATGCATGGGCAGTGAAAATGTATCCATTTCCATGGCTGACAGTCTTCCATCATTGACCAATCAATGATGGAAGGCTGTACAGTTGTCAGGAAAACCACCTAAGCCCACCCAGACCGTTAGCCCAGGGCACCCACCAGCTAATAGAGCCTCGAGTTTAATTTTGATTGACAGCTCCCCTGTTAATATAAACCTTACACCATAAGCCAGCCCTCTTTTCGTTTCCTGCTACCGCTGAGACTGAGACCTCCCTGGCTGAAATTACTCAGACTGACCCAACCTACTACAGTAAGTCCTAACTGCCCTGGCCAAACCCCTAGTCCCCCTAATAAACTTAGGGCTACCCTAGTAGTTCCCCACTATGCCTGCCTGCCTGCCTGCCACACAATTACCCATGTGGCCTCGTGCCAAGCCCGGTGATGACCCCGTCACCCCGGTCGCCCCCCCCCCCAGGGGCCCATCTGGCCACATCAGTCGCCGACGGACCATGTGGTCACCCACCCAGCGTAAGCCTTAGACCACTCAGTCATCACTCCCCCTAAGCATGGGCCCCGTGCCAACCCTGATGTGACCCCACTAACCACCCTGACCTAAGTCTTTTAAAGATAAAAAAAAAATAAGGGAAGGAAAAAAAAAAAACAATAATAAAGTAAACAACAGCACATACTTACCTGTCAAATTGACCCCTTCAGTGGTGGCCTTCTGCCCTGAATAGTCAGGCATTCCAATCAATTTTGATTGAAGCCCATGTCCTTCAATCTTGATAGAAGCCCTTGTCTCCTCATCTTGATTGAAGCCATTGTCCATCCATTCTGGCCCATTGCAAGAGGCCTCCACCTAAAAAAACTGACGCTCTAAAAAAAGCAAAAACAACAATCTAATGAAGCTCCTCCTACAAGGAGCTCCCCCGGCGACTAATTGATTTTTTCCCACGATTTTTTTCTATTTTTTGAAGGACTCTGATTGGCTGAAATTTTGATTGACATTGATTTCAACCAATCAGAGTCTTTAAAAAATTAGCAAAGCAGGTATGGAAGCCTGTAAGGGCAAAAAAGGTTAGTGTGAACTTGTGTGACCCTGTATGTATTATACATATTACAGGGCTATTTATGGGATATACATGTTACAGGATAATATCTTGTAACATGTATAGCAAATAAATAGCACTGTAATATGTATAATAAATAATGTCTAATAAAAATACATGAGCAATAATCAAATAATTAATAAAGTACATCAATTAATCAATTAATAAATATCAATTAATATTTTTTTTTGTTTTATGTATTTTGCTTTATGTGTGTGTATATTTGTATATATATATATATATATATATATATATATATATTGATTTATATATTGATAGATAAATATATTGATTGATTTATATATTGATTGATATATATATATTGATTGATAGATACATTGATTGATTGATATATATATATATATATATATATATTGATATATATATATATATATATATATATATATATATATATATATATATTGTATTCTATATATTTCTTTTAATGTACAGTTTGAGCCTATATGGTTTTGATTGGTTATTTAAGGTTTTTAAGGTGCGGTTGGGGCCTATATGGTCACACTTGGTCTTTTAAGGTTTTTAAGGTGCGGTTGGGGCCTATATGGTCACACTTGGTTATTTAATGTTTTTAAAGTGCGGTTGGGGCCTATTTGGTCACACTTGGTCTTTTAAGGTTTTAAAAGTTACGGTTTGGGTCTTGAACGTTCAAATTTTTTGTTGTTGTTGTTTTCTATCACCCCCAGGTGCAAACCCTCTGTGGAAGCAGATTTGTTTGGACTCGTTGGTTGACTTACTGAACGTGAATACCCCGAGAAGGAGAGTCAACTGTTGGTGAGTATCATTGCTTTGAATTTTCTGTCCATGCGTATAGGTGCAAATTTGATGTTGATGTAGTCTTGTCACATGAGTGTTTGCAATCTGTATTGTATACCAATGAATTCAACACACTTTTATTTTGCATCATGACATTGCTGCAGTGCTGATCAATGAAAAAACCATTGAGAAGTTTTGTTCTTTGAAAGATCGTGCAAAATTTAAATGCAAGTGATTGAAGCAAAGA
Source organism: Discoglossus pictus (assembly GCA_027410445.1). Classification (NCBI taxonomy): domain Eukaryota; kingdom Metazoa; phylum Chordata; class Amphibia; order Anura; family Alytidae; genus Discoglossus; species Discoglossus pictus. The sequence goes on along the minus strand of CM050163.1, from coordinate 107,561,005 downwards.
AGAATGCATACCCCCAGGGTATGCAAAGATAAACTGCGTTAAGCAGCACCACCTCACTACCAAACATAACTAGTGGTAAGTAAAGTATGAACGGTGTGTGGTTGTGCATATGGAAGGAGCTATGAAAGGTGTGTGCATGGTCAGTAACAATTGTTGAAGCCTTGGCGTGGTTTAAAGGAATTGGAGGCACTTCCAAGGATAGCACTTCTGTACGGGAAGCCGGAATTTCATGTCTGTACGAGTGCTGTTGCTCTGCACCAACTTTACCATCAATTTAATCTGCATAATGATTACACAGAGACAGTGAAGCTATAAGGAATCCTGCTTACAACACCGAAGACTACTGCAGAATCAGAAAGATGCTTCTCCACATGGAAGAGGATAAAAAGGTATTTAAGAAGCACCATGGCCCTGGAGCGGTTGAATGCATTGGTTTGAAGGAATTGGAGGCACCTTCAAGGGTAAGTAAAGTTCTCAGAAATGGCACCACGGAACTACCAAAAATAACTAGTGGTAAGTAAAGTATGAACGGTGTGTGGGTGTGCATATGGAAGGAGCTATGAAAGGTGTGTGAATGGTCAGTAACAATTGTTGAAGCCTTGGCGTGGCGTTACTGCTCATATGGTTATCCATATGCTAATTCAACGTGTTTGTTTGACATTGAGTATTGTGTTGTCTTAACAGAAGTGAAATTTTGTTGTTTTCTTGAATCCCAAGATCCACTGGTTTGGACCTATACAGACCTGATTGGTCTTTTAAGGTATGTTTGGGGCCAATATGGTCACACTTGGTCTTTTAAGATATGTTTGGGGCCGATATGGTTCCACTTGGTCTTTTAAGGTTTTTAAAGTATGGTTTTGTTCTTGAATGGTCTGATTGATTTGCTTGTTTTCTTTCAACCCCAGGTGCAAACCCTCTGTGGCAGCAGATTTGTTTGTACTCGTTGGTCAACTTACTGAACGTGAATACCCTGAGAAGAAGAGCCGACTAATGGTAAGTGTCACTGCTTTAATTTTTCTGTTAATGCGTATAGGTGCAATTATGATATTGCTGTAGTCTTGTCACATGAGTTTTTTCAATCTATATTCTATAGCAATGTATTTAACACATTGTTACTTTACTTCTTGACATTGCTGCATTGCTGATCATGTATTTCAATGGGCGTTGCAAGTATAAGATCATTGGGCGGGGCTTATAAAGGCCATTATGACATCAGGGGGAGGAGTTATAAAATGGGTGTGGTTTGAAAAGGGGGAGGGGTTACGTTTCGCCCTGGCGCCCCTCCAACTTGAAAGTTCACCAGCCGCCACTGCTCAAAACACCACCAAGCACATACGGCTTTTCAAAAAAGCCATACGAGGTAAAGATAAACTTTTAGTAAGGGCGATAAATCATCTATCGCTAGTTTATTTATAAAATACAACATACTGTATATGTTAAAAGGAAAAATATAGATAACTGATATTTTTTCCATTTATTATATTCTATATGTACATAAATTATTGTCTTTCAAAAAGGAATAGATAAAGAAACACTGAAACGAGCATGTTCCTTTGTGTACATTGCTACAAGAATACCACTGGCGTATAAAATATGTCTAAAATAGATAAGTAACATTTTATGTAATGGCTTCATGAATAACAAAAAAATTGCATATTTTTCTTAATTCGACACTGCATTGGTTAGAGAATTGCGTGCACATATTTATCGGCACATTAATATACCAAAATCCACATACATATTTTGATAAATATGAGGACTGTATAACTATAAGTAGGACATACGTCAATAACAACTTGCCGTTCAGATGTGTCATATAAAGCAGTTATATTACAAAGAAACTTGTTAAATATAGTAGTGCATATAAAAATGACTTATATAATTATTTAAATAATAAGGTATTAAAATCTGTTGCTTGATAAATCTGGGTCTTTTAGCCCCATTATATTTGAAGTCAGTAGCGGCATCGGCACACCCTCAAAGGCTGCAGGCTTGAAATTCGGCTGCGTTACAGAACTATTAAATTGAACCATGCCACGAGTTACTGGCAGTAGACGCAAGCCGTAACCCTGTCCTCGCACACAAGCTGTTAAGGGTCGGGCCGAGACACGATCGGCCATAACGATCTAACCCATAACCACGTAGTTTGATGCAGGCCTAAAAGCCAATAGAAAGCGAGGAACCACAATTAACGCCACAGGAAGGGGTTTTAAAGGGCGCCAAAACCGTAAATCATTGACTGTGCCATAGCTGAGCAAGTGAAAACACAGGTCTGGGCGTTGGCGGGTTTGTTAGCATTGGAGAGAGAGAGAGAGAGAGAGAGAAGGAGCTTTGTAAGTTTTTTGATATTTTGACTTCTAATATATATTAACCCTTAATTTACCACACACATAATTACTGATTTCTCATAATTCATATACAGTTGCAAGCAAAAGTATGTGAACCCTTTGGAATGATATGGATTTCTGCACAAATTGGTCATAAAATGTGATCTGATCTTCATCTAAGTCACAACAATAGACAATCACACTCTGCTTAAACTAATAACACGCAAAGAATTAAATGTTACCATGTTGTTTTTGAACACACCATGTAAACATTCACAGTGCAGGTGGAAAAAGTAGGTGAACCCCTAGACTAATGAAATCTCCAAAAGCTAATTGGAGTGAGGTGTCAGCCAACTGGAGTCCAATCAATGAGATGAGATTGGAGGTGTTGGTTACAGCTGCCCTGTCCTATAAAAAACACACACCAGTTCTGGGTTTGCTTTTCACAAGAAGCATTGCCTGATGTAAATGATGCCTCACACAAAAGAGCTCTCAGAAGACCTACGATTAAGAATTGTTGACTTGCATAAAGCTGGAAAGGGTTATAAAAGTATCTCCAAAAGCCTTGCTGTTCATCAGTCCACGGTAAGACAAATTGTCTATAAATGGAGAAAGTTCAGCACTGCTGCTACTCTCCCTAGGAGTGGCCGTCCTGTAAAGATGACTGCAAGAGCACAGCACAGACTGCTCAATGAGGTGAAGAAGAATCCTAGAGTGTCAGCTAAAGACTTACAAAAGTATCTGGCATATGCTAACATCCCTGTTAGCGAATCTACGATATGTAAAACACTTTGGATTTCATGGGAGGATACCACAGAGGAAGCCACTGCTATCCAAGCAAAACATTGCTGCACGTTTACAGTTTGCACAAGAGCACCTGGATGTTCCACAGCAGTACTGGCAAAATATTCTGTGGACAGATGAAACTAAAGTTGAGTTGTTTGGAAGAAACACACAACACTATGTGTGGAGAAAAAGAGGTACAGCACACCAACATCAAAACCTCATCCCAACTGTGAAGTATGGTGGTGGGGCATCATGGTTTGTGGCTGCTTTGCTGCGTCAGGGCCTGGACAGATTGCTATCATCGAAGGAAAAATGAATTCCCAAGTTTATGAAGACATTTTGCAGGAGAACTTAAGGCCATCTGTCCACCAGGTGAAGCTCAACAGAAGATGGGTGTTACAACAGGACAACGACCCAAAGCATAGAAGTAAATCAACAACAGAATGGGTTAAACAGAAGAAAATACGACTTCTGAAGTGGCCCAGTCAGAGTCCTGACCTCAACCCGATTGAGATGTTGTGGCATGACCTCAAGAAAGCGATTCACACCAGACATCCCAAGAATATTGCTGAACTGAAACAGTTCTGTAAAGAGAAATGGTCAAGAATTACTCCTGACCGTTGTGCACATCTGATCTGCAACTACAGGAAATGTTTGGTTGTAGTTATTGCTGCCAAAGGAGGTTCAACCAGTTATTAAATCCAAGGGTTCACATACTTTTTCCACCTGCACTGTGAATGTTTACATGGTGTGTTGAATAAAAACATGGCAACATTTAATACTTTGTGTGTTATTTGTTTAAGCAGACTGTGATTGTCTATTGTTGTGACTTAGATGAAGATCAGATCACATTTTTTGACCAATTTTTGCAGAAATCCATATCATTCCAAAGGGTTCACATACTTTTGCTTGCCACTGTATATATATATATATTAATAAGTACACATAGCTATACATAGCGGTAGGCCACAGCACATCTACACGCACCCCACATACAATTACTATACTACACATAATACTCACATTCTTGTTTTACCACATATACATCCACCTATACATTATATTTATTTACAACCAATTTTTTTTTAAGAAGGATAGAACAGACACCTTTTTTGTTGTAGTCACTTGACACCTGTATGGTATTTTTAAGTACGAGGAGAAGATAAACCTATTATTGAGGAATAGTTTAAGCGTGATTGAAATGTACACTCATTTTACATAAAAATCAATTTATTCAGTTAGTTTAAAAAACTTTAACAACGTTGTATAAAAATACCACACTTATAAAAAGGGCAGGAAGAAATTACTACGATCGTCTGAATAACAGCAACATCTCTATCTCACCTAGAAAGTGACTCTTTGCTAAAGATAAGTTATTTTGAGATAACATCACTGAACAATACTGAAATACTGTACAGCATTATTTCACAAACAACTATATGTGCATAAATATTGATAATAAGTGTATTACATTATGGGCCATATGGTTGAATATTTATAATTAATACCAAGGATATTAGTAATTTTCTTTAGCATTTTAGCATAATAGTTGGTATTGTTTATGGGTCAGCAATGTATATATGTAGAGCAGTGTTAGCCTAGCCACTTACAGTATACTTTAGGTAGTGTATGGGGTAAATAGCAGGCCCCCATACTTTCACTATTTAAATTTCTCTCCACTAATTGAGTATAGTTTAATAGCACATTTAGAAGGATGATAATTGGAAGGTCCTCAGTTCTGCTATTCTAGGCAGATTAGGGACTGGCCAACGATAATCCTGTTTATTCACCATTATGTCATTGACTTACTTTTGTGCCTTACAATGATTATTAAATAATACAGTTCACGTGCAGTCCTGCATTCATATAATTCACTTGCAGTCTTATGTTTACACACTGTTTTCCTTAGCACATTGCACTTTAACTATAAACTATTTCTCTGTATATTGTTGTTATACCTTTTCAAATGTTTTTTTCTTTTTTTCTTTTTTCTTTTTGTTTTGTCCAATTGCTGATACCAATGCTTATTCAATGAATCAATTTAATTTTTGTGTTCAATAATGCTCATTATGATTGTCTAAAATTTGCTATAATTCAGTGATTCAGTAGCAAGATAATATACAATTAATTGATCTATCATTATTTGTCTTCAGAGGTGGACATGCCTAAAGTTTTTATGAGTGCATTATTTTTTTACAATGTTGTTAAAGATTTTTAAACTAACTGAATAAATATATTTTTATGTAAAATAAGTGTACTTTTCAATCACGCTTAAACTATTCCTCAATGATAGGTTTAACTTCTCCTCCTACTTAAAAATACCATACAGGAGTTACATTATTACAACAAAAAAAGGAGTCTGTTCTATCTTTCTTAAAATAAAATTTGTAAGTTTACATCTTTAGTAGTTAACTCACTTAGAAGTAACTAATTTACAGTATATAATTTAAAATAATTCAAATGGATATATCTACGTTCTCCTAAAAACAAACCAGGCTTAGCCTTCTCCTTTCCAACTTGGACTGGTGTATACAACAAGCTGAATCCCCCTAGAATTATTCTGGCTCCTTCACCCTGCCCACAAGCATAAATAACTGACATACAATAGCACTGTAAGCCCTATGGTTATGACTGAAGATATATTGGACATCAATAACCATGTAAATCCTGGTAGCAAATATATCATTTTCATAATTTGTATTAATGAAATGTCTGGACAATACTGAATCTGAGTACAATTTGCTATTAGATCAAGATTGTTTTGACATTTAAAAGAGAGTGCCTGTCTGGGTGTGCACACTGCGGCATATGTGGATACAGACTCTGTAGGACTGCATGTGCTTGTCATATACTGTCCTAACCTGGACCATGTCTCATCTGAATCTTAACAACCACTGCTGGGAACATGTCACAGATTGGTCAGTCTCACACACTGCACAGGACAAGGCCAACCACAGATGAACAGGGACAGGCTCCACTTGAGGTGGGAGTGGTTAACAAAGAAGGCCAGGACATTCCAGAGGACTCGGGACCATTCACACAAGCAGGCCAGTCACGTTCATATGAGGAGTTGGAGTCACTGCCAGGGCCCTCAACAGCATCATCCAGCCATGCCGAGCTGTTCCAGCCCCATCCATCGGCCATGTCCTGACCCCAGCCATCCTCACAGCTGTCCCCTGCTCAAACAACATTGCAGCCATGGCAGGCCACAACCACTCCCACACAATGGGCTGCCCCAACATTGCCATACACACAATGGGTTCCCCCAACATGGCCACCCACACAATGGCCTTCCCGAACATGGCCCAACATCCCAGCCCTCCTGCCGACACCTCAGGCCCTGCTGCCAACACCTCAGGCCCTGCTGCCAACACCTCTGGTCCTGCTGCTGTCACTTCAGGCCCTGCTGCTGTCACATCGAGCCCTACAGCTGTCACCTCTGGTCCTGCTGCCGTCACTTCGGGCACTCATGCTGTTACCTCTGGTCCTGCTGCCGTCAACTTCGGCAATAACGTCATCACCTCTGGCCCCAATGCCGTCGCCTCCGGCCCTAATGCTGACACCTACAGCCATAATGCTGACACCTCTGGCCCCAATGCCGGCACCTTTGAGCCCAATACCGTCAACATCAGCCACAATGCCATCAACACCGCCACCCCTGACATTGAGGGAAATCATGGCTCTGGGTGCATGTCATCCAAACAAAATGGATGATTTCCTTGGTTTGACATCAGGATCAATGTGTATGTGTTTAAGGGTAATGGGAAGAGTGTAATCGGTTTGGCCTTGGTACAACCCGTATACCAGTGATATGTGATATAAGCATGGTACAACTAATCCATGTAGATAGTGATAGTATGTTTTGCTGAAAGATTGTGTTCACAGTGAAGCATGCCTTGATGTACAGTGCCTTGCAAAAGTATTCCTTCCCCTTGGCATTTTTCATGTGTTGTTGTCTCACAACCTGGAATTAACATGGATTGTTTGAGGATTTGCATCATTTAATTTACAGAACATGTCCACAACTTTAAAGATATTTTTTTTATTATTGTGAAGCAAACAACAATTAGGACAAAATAACAGAAAAAGTCAATGTGCATAAGTCAATACTTTGTAGATCCACCTTTTGCAGCAATCGCAGCTCCAAGTCACTATGGATAACTCTCTATGAGCTTGCCACATCTTACCAATGTGATTTTTTCCCATTCCTTCTTGCAATACTGCTCCAGCTCCTTCAAGTTGGATGGTTTGTGCTTGTGAAAAGCAATCTTTAAGTCTGACCACAGATTTGCTATTGGATTGAGGTCTGGGCTTTGACTAGGCCATTCCAACACATTTATATGTTTCCCCTTAAACCACTCAAGTGTTGCTTTAGCAGTGTGTTTGGGGTCATTGTCCTGCTGGAAAGTGAAACTCTGCCTAGCCTTGGTTTTTTTCCAGACATAGCATTTTCTTTGATGGCCGAAAAGTTCAATTTTAGTCTCATCGGACCAGAGCACCCTCCTCCATACATTTTGGGAGTTTCCCACATGCCTTTTCGCAAACTCAAAATGTGCCATTTTGTTTTTTGTTGAAAGTAATGGCTTTGTTCTGGCCACTCTGCCATAAAGCCTCTATGGAGCTTACGGCTTATTGTCGTCCTATGTACAGATACTCCAGTGTCTGCTGTGGAACTCTGCAGCTCCTCCAGGGCTACCTTAGGTCTCTGTGCTGCCTCTCTGATTAATGCCCTCTTTGCCCAGTCCGTGAGTTTTGGTGGGCGGCTATCTCTTGGTGTTGTGCCATTTTCTTCTCATTTGGTTATGATAGATTTGATAGTGCTCCTGGGGATCATCAAAGATTTGGATATTTTTTTATAACCTAACTTTGACTTGTACTTCTCAACAACATTATCCCTTACTTGTACAGAGAGTTCCTTGGTCTTCATGGCAGTGTTTGGTTAGTGGTGCCTCTTGCTTAGGTGTTGCAGCCTCTGGGGCTATTCAAAAAAGGTTTGTTAATGTAATGACAGATCATGTGACACTTAGATTGCACACAGGTGGACATCATTTCACTAATTATGTGACATCTGAAGGTAATTGGTTTTTTATAGGCTTCATAACAAAGGGAGTGAATACATACGCAAATGAGAATTTTCTGTTTTCTATTTCTAAAAAATAGTTTTATGTATATATTTTTCTCATTTCACTTCACCAACTTAGACTATTGTGTTCTGATCCATCACATAAGATTCAGATTAACAAGACATTGAACTAAAGGCTGTAATGTAACAAAATAGGTAAATAGTCACAGGGTTGAATACTTTTGCAAGGCACTGTATTACACATCCTCAACTTATTCCGGGAAGGCTGATTGAACAGGACAGAATCAATATGGTTATTACTGCTCGTAGATGACATTCATGTTAATTGGTTTATTGTAGTGTCCAGAGCAAAAACACTGTACTATAATAACATGATTATGATTGTTCTTACACATCCTTTTTCTGTTTTGCAGATTCCTATCATCTATTTTGGCATCAGCAGTAATGTATGTAAACACAATTTGTGTGGAATTGATTAGTATCACATGATCTATGATGTCTAGCATCTGTTGAATAAAGCAGATGGAGACCATATGGTTGCTGTATGTGCATTAATGGTTATTCTATGAAATGGAGTGTTATATGATGTTCCAATCTCACCACAAATTGTGGTTACTGTGGTGTCCAGACCACATGTGACCCTAGTAGATGCTAACATTTAACCCCTTAGGTGTCCCTTGTTGGCCAACAGCCTCTTGCCTTCCGGGATCCACCCACAGCACACCCATAACATTAATGCACAGTCTTGTCCATTTTTGATTGTCCCCTGTGTATGAAATAAAGCTTTGCTATACCGTTCTCACTGTGTCAGTGTGTTTTCAATGGTTGTGGTTATGGGACATCCACATACATCTGTTTTGTGTCACATTCCTATATCTGTAAACTAATGAGCTACTATGCAATAATTCAATACATATAATGATAATAATAATAATGGGATGACCATAAGATATCATATATGATAATAAAGGGTTAATACTAGAGATGTTGCGGGCAGTTCGCCCGAGGACTATTTGAGGAGATTTTGGCTCTTTCGCATCGGATGTCGGACACATGCGCTTTTCCGTCCGCCCCCTATTCTTTATCATTGAGGAAACTTTGACCCTGCACCTCACAGTCAGCAAACACATTCCAGCCAATCAGCAGCATACACTCCCTTCCAGAGCCTTCCATCTGAAGGACAGCATACATTTTAGAATCATTCTGAAGCTGCATTCATTGTGAGAGGACAGATAGTGTAGCTGCTGGATATTTAATAGGGAAATAGATAGCCAGGCTGTGTATTTAGCTTCCACTACAGACCTGAAGGACTCATCTGATATCTGCTGCAAGGACAGCAACCCCAAAAAACCTTTTTAGAGATAGAACATCATTTATTTTATTTTATTAGTTTTTTCTGTGTAATCTAATTGCATATGCCTGCCTGCCAGCATGTGTGTGTGACAGGCTAACACCTAACAGCTTATATTGTGCTTATTTTCACTACTCATACCTGGTGGTGTACCATACATTGAAAACAACCATTTTTTCCTGTAATCTAATTTCAGTTGCCTGCCTGTGTCAGGCTCACAGCTAATATTCTGCTCTGTTTCACCAGTCATAGTTGGTGTACCATACATTGAAAAAAAACAACCCTTTTTTTCCTTTAATCTAATTTCAGTTGCCTGCCTGTGTCAGGCTTACATGTTATATTGTGCATAGTGAAAAAAAACAATACTTTTTTGACTGTAATAGATTTAATAGCAAGTGCCTGCCTAGAGGCATGTGTGTGAAGCCTATTGCATCTACTCTTCCAACTTTTGCCAGTGCACAGTGATACGTCATATCTGGTGCAGCCGTAGTGTACAGTGACATAAAACAACACTTTTTTGACTGTAATCGACTTAATATCAGTTGCCTGCCTACAGGCGTGTGTGTGAGGCCTACAGCGCCTACTCTGCCAACTTTTGCCAGTGCACAGTGACACTCATATCTGGTGCAACCTAGTGTACAGTGAAATAAAATAACCCTTTTTTTTCTGTAATCGATTGAATATCAGTTGCCTGCCTACAGGCGTGTGTGTGAGGCCTATAGTGCCTACTCTGCCAACTTTTGCCAGTGCACAGTGGCACTCATATATGGTGCAACCTAGTGTACAGTGAAATAAAAGAACCCTTTTTTTACTGTAATCCATTGAATATCAGTTGCCTGCCTACAGGCGTGTGTGTGAGGCCTACAGCGCCTACTCTGCCAACTTTTGCCAGTGCACAGTGACACTCATATCTGGTGCAACCTAGTGTACAGTGAAATTAAAGAACCCTTTTTTTACTGTAATCGATTGAAAATCAGTTGCCTGCCTACAGGCGTGTGTGTGAGGCCTACAACGCCTACTCTACCAACTTTTGCCAGTGCACAGTGACACTCATATCTGGTGTCACAGTAGCTTGCACGCATAGTACCACTAATCGGAAAAAAAATGACAGGCAGAGGCAGGCCACCCCGTGGTCGTGGTGCTGTGATTCCCTTTGGCCCCAGAATAATGCCCAGTTTTCAGAGGCAACGTACCCTGAACTTGAAAAGTTCTGAGGACATGGTTGACCGGCTAACACAGGACACCCAATCTTCTACAGCTTCCGCTCGGAACCTAGACGCACCATCCTCCTCTAGCTTGGCTTCGGGCACCTCTCCAGGTACCACTCGCCCGCCTGCCGCCACCACCAACACCACAGCCGCTTCACTTGATCCGTCAGCAGAGTTATTTACACATCCGTTGGAAGAAATGAGTGATACGCAAACATTAGTGCAAGAGGATGTAGATAACAGGGATATGTCCCAGTCGGGCAGCATTACACACATGGACGTACGGTCCGATGATGATGATGTTGTACCCGGTGCTGCTTCCTTTGTTGAGTTGTCAGATACAAGTGAAGCGGTTGATGATGACGATGCGTCCATGGATGTCATGTGGGTGCCCGCTATAAGAGAAGAAGCACAGGAGGAAAGTTCAGATGGGGAGACAGAGAGGAGGAGGAGATGAGTTGGAAGCAGGGGGAGGTCGTCGCAAGTAGCTAGTGGCACAGTCAGACAGCATGCATCGGCACACGGGGTCAGCCAGACAGCACGCCAGACAACGCATTCTGTTGCCACCACCAGAATGCCGTCATTGCAGAGCTCAGCAGTGTGGCAATTTTTTGGTGTGTCTGCCTGTGACAACAGCGATGCCATTTGCAACTTGTGTGAAAAGAAACTGAGATGTGGGAAGTCCAACACCCACCTAGGTACAACTTCTTTGCGAAGGCACATGATGTCACATCACAAACGCCTATGGGATCAACACATGAGTACAAGCAGCACACAAAGTCAAAGCCGCCATCCTCCTCCTGGTCCAGCATCTTCAGCCACGTCAACCACTGCTGCCCTGCTTGCCCCCTCTCAACCATCCGCCACTCCGTGTCTCGCCCTGAGCAGTCCCTGCTAATCTGCCCACAGTCAGGTGTCTGTCAAGGACATGTTTGAGAGTAAGAAGCCAATGTCACAAAGTCACCCCCTTGCCCGGAAACTGACAGCTGGCTTGTCTGAACTCTTAGCCCGCCAGCTTTTACCATACAAGCTGGTGGAGTCTGAGGCGTTCAAAAAATTTGTAGCTATTGGGACACCGCAGTGGAAGGTACCCGGCCGAAATTTCTTTGCACAAAAGGCAATCCCTAACCTATACTCGATTGTGCAAAAGGAAGTAATGGCATCTCTGGCACACAGTGTTGGGGCAAGGGTCCATCTGACCACTGACACCTGGTCTGCAAAGCATGGGCAGGGCAGGTATATCACCTACAGTGCGCATTGGGTAAACCTGGTGACGGCTGCCAAGCATGGAATACGTGGCTCTGCAGAGGAGTTGGTGACACCGCCACGACTTGCAGGCAGGCCTGCTGCCACCTCCTCTACTCCTCCTACTCCATCCTGTTCCATAACCTCCTCGGCTGTGTCCTCTTCTGCTGCTGCTATGTCTTGCTCCACATCAACGGCACCCCCCCAGCTCCACAGGTACTATTCCACATCCCGGATACGGCAGTGTCACGCCGTCTTGGGGTTGACTTCCCTGAAAGCAGAGAGTCACACCGGACCAGCACTCCTGTCCGACCTGAATGCACAGGTGGATCAGTGGCTGACTCCGCACCAACTGTAGATCGCAAAGTGGTTTGTGACAACAGAAGAAATTTGTTGGCGGCATTGAATTTGGGCAAGTTGACACATGTGCCGTGCATGGCACATGTGTGTAATCTGATTGTACAACGCTTTGTGCATAAGCACCCAGGCTTACAGGACGTCCTGAAGCAGGCCAAGAAGCTGTGTGGCCATTTCAGGCGTTCCTACACGGCCATGGCGCACTTTACAGATATCCAGCAGCGAAACAACATGTCAGTGAGGCGCTTGATTTTAGACAGCCCGGCACGTTAGAATTCATCACCCCTAATGTTCGACCGCCTGCTCCAACAAGAAAAGGCCATTAACGAGTATTTGTATGACCGGGGTGCTAGGACAGCCTCTGCGGAGCTGGGGATTTTTTTGCCACGTTACTGGACGCTCATGCGCAATGCCTGTAGGCTTATGCGTCCTTTTGAGGAGGTGAAAAACCTGGTCAGTCGCACCAAGGGCACCATCAGCGACATCCTACCATTTGTTTTCTTCCTGGAGCGTGCCCTGCGAAGAGTGCTGGATCAGGCCGTAGATGAGCGTGAAGAGGAAGAGTTGTGGTCACCATCACCACCAGAAACAGCCTCATCAGCATCGATTGTGAGGAAGAGGAGTCAGAGGAGGAATGTTGCTTTGAGGAGGAGGAGGAAGACCAACCACAACAGGCATCCCAGGGTGCTCGTTGTCACGTATCTGGTACCCGTGGTGTTGTACGTGGCTGGGGGGAAGAACATACCTTCAGTGAGATCACTGAGGACGAGGAACGGACATGACTAGCTCGGCATCCAACCTTGTGCAAATGGGGTCTTTCATGCTGTTGTGCCTGTTGAGGGACCCTCGTATAAAAAGGATGAAGGAGAACGACCTGTACTGGGTGTCCACGCTATTAGTCCCCCGGTATAAGCAGAAAGTGCCTGAAATGTTACCGAATTACAACAAGTCGGAAAAGATGCAGCACTTCCAAAATAAATTAAAAAGTATGCTTTACACAGCGTTTAAGGGTGATGTCACAGCACAAAGGCAATCTAACAGCGGAAGAGGTGAACATAATCCTCCTCCTCCTACAACCACGCCAGCAAGGAGAGGACGCTTTACAGACGTGTTGTGATGCAGGACATGCAGAGCTTTTTAAGTCCAATGCATCGCCACAGCCCTTCGGGGTCCACCCTCAGAGAACGACTCGACCGTCAGGTAACAGACTACCTCGCCTTAACTGCAGATATCGACACTATGAGGAGCGATGAACCCCTTGACTACTGGGTGTGCACGCTTGCCCTGTGGCCTGAGCTATCCCAATTTGCCATAGAACTTCTGTCCTGCCCCGCTTCAAGTGTCCTGTCAGAAAGGACCTTCAGTGCAGCAGGAGGATTTGTCACTGAGAAGAGAAGTCGCCTAGGTCAAAAAAGTCTACATTACCTCCCTTTTATTAAGATGAATGAGGGATGGATCCCGAAGGGACTGACAGTGGGTGATACATTCAATTAAAAAAGGCCTGATAGATGGCAGAGGGCAAGTGTATGGAAGTATGACAGATGAGTCACTATTATTTGTTAGATTAATAAAACGTACTGCTTAGAAAATGTTAATGTCAAAATCTTTAAAAGTTTAGTGATCCTGGGGCGTGGCTAAGCAGGCAAACAGAGCAGTCGTGCTGGAGCTGAGCTCTGCACAATTACAGGCAAAAACTGCACTTTAATCGGGGCTAACCGCACCAAAAGCCCCTGAAAAGGGTCCAATACGTGTGGAGCACCCCTTAGACCACAGTGGCCGGTCCACAAACAACGGGACCATTCTCACAATAAGCGGCCTTCCAACTAACGGACCGCACGAGACCAGCACCGCGACGGGGAGCTGCGGCCTTCCCCCAGGCCATGACTTCCTCACCTGGAACCGACAAGACCCGACAGTGACACAGACCCCACCGCCACAGCTCTGAGCACACAGAGCGCTGCCGGTCAGCACTCAGAGGTGGCGGCAGATCCTGCAGGGGGTCCAGATATCGGGGGGGGGCACCCCAGAGGCGGTGGAGCAAGAAACACGCCGGCCCAGCCGAGCAGAGGAGTTGGAGTGCACCGCAGTGGCAGTCCGGGAGAGGAGAGCCCGAGCACGGGGCTTCCAACGACAGAGACCAGCTAGCCCGCCTGTGAGGTAAGAAAAAGACAGAGACAGACTCTCTGAGCACTGAATACATTAGAATGTACCTCACAAGCCCATAATACCCTTACTCCCAGCGGTCATAGTATGACCCCGAACACAAGGTGAAGGAAGGTGCACCCAATACAGAAGGTTTAGACCAAGAGAGAGCAGAAAAACCCTGCTGCGGCCCCTCCACCCCCAACAATCCACAACTTGAGGGTCCTTTCCAAGCCTACACCAGGGTCACTACCATACAGACACCTATTCTATAGGAGCACAAAGAGGGGGCCCCAAAAGCCCACAGAAAGTCTGCAAGCAGTGCCATAACAGGGGACTTCTTCCCTGGGCTCAAGAACCCCCACAGAAACCCACTGATTCCAGGCATATGACTGAAACAAGTACCTATAAGCAAAGCAGCTCAAATACAGAAGCTGTTAAGTCCCTAACGCAAGACAAAGAAGTCAGGGCAAACAACAATCTCCCCAAAAGGGTCACATCAGCACACAAATTGCAGCAGACGAAGGGTTAATCAGGCATACATCACAAGACTATATAACTTTTTGTTTTTCTACCCTAAGTGCCAGACCAAGTTTCTGCTTGTATAACAGACTGTGCTAGTGGAACTCCACTACCATCTAGTGGACAAAACTCAATATTACCACGCAAGTGGGGAAAAATCAACAAAAGCTTAATCCTCAGATACAAACCCTCAGGAGATGGCCGAATCAGTTCAAGAAATTTTAATAGACCCAAAAAGATGTAACTAGGAAAGAGCCCTGGAACATAGGGACGCCAACATTTGCTCTGGGACAGGAAAAGTGAAACCAGGTCTCTGGTAACTACTCGAATTACAGAACTCTCACTGAGATGGCGGGTGTCGCCACAAGAAAGAACAATAAAGGGATCCAATCTTACTGCCTACCCAAATCCTCAGCAAGCTCTCCTACCAATAAAACACCCACAGGCGCAGTCCACGCATCAATAAACTCCGAAATGTCAGCACCTAGCACTAAAAGTGACATCCAAGACCTTAAAGACTTAATATCCAACTTCAAAGAGGAGGTCAAAGCAGACATCCGGCAGGTGACGGCAGAACTATCCACAGAAATTAAAAAGGTGGATGATAAAACAACAAAACTGGAAACTAAAATTTCAGAAATAATGCAACATAACAACAAACTGACAGAGGAGATCTTGGCATTGAAGGACGAACAAGCTAGACAACAATTGCAACAAGAAGATCTGGAAAACAGATCAAGACGACAGAACATAAGATTGAGGAATGTGCCAGAAACGGTCAAGGACCTACACGCATACCTAAGCGATCTATGCGAATTTCTCCTCCCAAACGTGCACCCGGAAAACTTGAGGATGGATCGATTTCACAGAGCCCTAGGCTTCCGCCCATCTCCACAGGAACGACCAAGAGACATCATCGCCAGATTCCACTACTATTCCACTAAAGAATTATTCATGAAGGCCGCAAGAAAAGGCATTCCTCCCATCGAGGGGCACACTCCGCTACTTTTCTCTGATCTAGCTCCGATTACCCTTGCCAAAAGGAGACAATTGAAACCAGTTCTGGACTGTATCTTAGCTCAAGGATGGAGATACACATGGGGTTTCCCTTTTCGCCTCAATATCTCCAAGGAAGGAAAGATCTTCACGTTTAGAACACTGGAAGAGGGCATCAACTTGCTGGCAGAATGGAACATCAAAGTCAATGTCGGAGAGACTCTGCAATCAACAGAAAACCCAAGAGGGAGAAGTCCTCCCATGAACAGAGATAATGACGGACTACAATGAGCTGTCGCTTATTTTGTTTCTCTTCTTTATTCTCTCACTTCTTCTCTCTCTCTTATGTTTCCAAGCTAACCTGACAAACAATGCTAGCTAATTCTGATAACGACTAGGTTCAATAAGGTAACACCCACACCAGTGAGAGTTCTAATACACAATATAGACAGTTAACCCAGGCCGTAAAGGCAAAAGCATCACACACCTAGAAGGCGTCCCTTAGGGCGCTAACAAGTAGACTGCCACAAACCCCCACAGTAGGGAAAGTTTAGGCGGACCAATTTAGTGTCAGTTTAGAGACACTAACAGGCCCACCAGTAAAATAAGAGGAGGACAGCAATCGCTCTCCTCATTGTAGTTTAAATTACCACACCTTATTTAAGTAAGGAACACGACAAAGGTCAAATATACTAAGAGCTTTCCTGACCAACAGTGGGACACATAAACAGACTCACGAACTGAGCCTTCCTAGCCAGGGTTACCATAGGGAAATCCACTAGAGGAGAAATAGGAATTTGCTTAGTTTCTGAGTCAAGGTTTCATAACTCTAAAAGATTAAGTATAGTCAAGTTGGCTCATAATCTGTTGTTTCTTTTCCTTTGAGTACAGGTATTCTCCCACACAGCTAGCTGCTGAGCGGTCTTCGGGGCGGAAACCAGCAGGAGACACAGGATACAGAGTCACAGGCATCCCGTAAGGTGAGATAGCCATTTGCACGCACCAAAAGGTCACACACCTCAATAAGAAATATGGACATTGTCATTGCGTCACATAATGCTCATGGGCTAAACGAACCAATCAAGAGGGGGGTAGCCTTGAGAAATTACCAAAAATTAAACTTAGATATCGTAATGATTCAGGAAACTCACTTTAGAAAGCATGCAGTGCCAAAATATTGGGGAGGAGTCTTCACTCAGGCATTCCATTCTACCGCAGATACCAAACAAAAGGGAGTCACTATTCTGTTCCACAGAAGACTCAACTTTCAATTAAATAAAATTCAAAAAGACAAAGATGGCAGGTTCATAGCGGTACATGGGACCATACACGAACGTAAGGTATCATTCTTGAACATATACGCCCCGAACACAGAGCAAACGCCATTCTTTCAAAAAATACAAAAACTCACAGATAGCTGGGAAGACGGGCTTAAGATAATTGGAGGAGACATGAACGCGGTCCTAGACCCGTTCAAAGACAAGTCAAACGACCTAGGCTCACAAAGAATCCCCACGGCGACCAAAGCACTCAAAAAACTCCTAAAATCAAACTGCATGATTGATACCTGGAGAAACATGAACCCCACGGAAAGAGAATACACATTCTTTTCCGCCAGACATGGTTCGCTCTCTAGAATAGACTATATCCTGATCCCACAAAACATAACAGGGAACCTAACTGAGGCCTCTATCTGCCCCATAGCTTGGTCGGACCACGATCTAGTCAAAATCTCCTTAAATAACCTCCTGCCGAAAGGAAATAACCCGAGGTGGTCATTAAATCCCAGTATACTGAACGACCCAATCACGCGAGACAAGGTCAGAACAGCAATTGTAGAATACCTAGACCTTAACACAGTGGGGGAGATAGACATAGATGGAATTTGGGCAGCGCACAAAGCAGTGATCAGGGGAGTCTGTATACAAACTAGTTCAATCAAAAAGAAGAAAGACCAGGCACAAATTTTACTACTAAACCAGAAAATTGCAGAAGCACAGAAACTATTTGTTAGAGATAAATTACAACAGACCCACGAGAATGTAATAAGATATAAGCAGGAACTAAACACTATTTTAAGAGGTAAAATGGTCACTATCCTACAGCGAACTGAAGCTAAATTCTTCAGATACGCAAACAAACCCGATAGGATGCTGGCCACTAGACTAAAAGAAAAAAGAGCAAACTCATTCATAGCCAAAATAATCACTAAAAATAAGGAAACAGTTTTTAAACCAGATCAAATAGTGAACGAATTCAGACAATTTTATGCGGACCTTTATAGCAAAACACCAGAATCAGGCTCCCCAACCCACAAACTAGGAATCGAAAATGCTTTGAATAACTTAAACATACCCCAACTAGACTCTGCCACGGCCGAATCACTCTTAGTGCCCATCTCAGTCGAAGAAATACAAGATGCGATCAAGTCCACAAAAGCACACGGGGCCCCAGGGCCAGATGGCTACTCCAACCTTTACTATAAACACATGAGTGACTTACTTAGCCCCACCTTACATAAGCTATTCAACAGCTTCCTAGCCGGTGGAAAAATTAAACCGGAATTCTTAGAGGCTAAAATAATACTGATTCCTAAACCGGGCAAAGATCCATCCCAATGTGCTAGCTATAGACCAATCTCTCTGATCAACACTGACTTAAAATTATACACCAAAATCTTAGCGTCCAGACTAGCAAATCTGCTACCTGAAGTGGTACATCCGGACCAGGTAGGATTCATTAAAGGTAGAGAAGCGCCAGACAATACCAGAAAAATTATCGACCTTATTGACATAACCAAAAGTGTTGAAGGCCGCGCAATGGTGTCAGCGCTTGATGCCGAGAAGGCATTTGATAGCTTAGATTGGACATTTATGAACGCCACGCTGAGCAAATTTGGAATTCCAGAAGGTTTTCTGCGAAGCATCGCATCATTATACTCGGTACCAACGGCACAGGTTACTTACCAAGGTCACAACTCACTAAAATTCAACATCACGAGGGGGACAAGGCTAGGGTGCCCTTTATCACCACTGTTGTTCGCCCTTAGTATAGAGCCCCTAGCAATTGCCATCCGTCAACACACGGACATATCGGGTATACGAGTCGGCCCGACAGACCATAAAATAAGCCTTTTCGCTGATGACATCCTGCTAACAATATCCAACCCCCTGGTTAGTCTTCCCAATCTATTCAAACTTCTATCTAAATTTGGCCCACTGTCAGGTTTCAAAATTAACACAAGTAAAAGCATAGCCCTTAATATATCACTCCCTCCTTCCATGGAAAAACTACTAGCTAATAACTTCCCAATAAAATGGGCCCAGAATTCTATCAACTACCTAGGCATTCAAATAACAAAATCTACTAAAACCCTATACGAAGCAAACTACCCAACCCTCATTAAACAATTAACTAGGGACCTGCACAGGTGGTCAGAACTAAAGATTTCGTGGTTAGGAAAACTACATGCCGTCAAAATGAACGTACTCCCCAAACTGCTCTACCTGTTTAGAACTATTCCTATCTCGATATTAGCGATAGATTTTAAAAAAATACAAAAAGTATTAATGAATTTTCTGTGGAACAACAAAAAACCTAGAATAAACAGAGAAACAACTACTGCGACCAAGAAAGATGGTGGACTAGGATTTCCAGACATTTCCAGGTACTTTAAAGCAGCTAGATTAGCACAACTAGCTAAGTGGTATGTCAAGGACTCCCCCCCGGTATGGGTTCAATTAGAAAAACACATACTACAGTCCAATGACTTAATCATGCGTCAGTTACTATGGTTCTCAACCCAGCAGGGCTTCAAGTTACCCCAATCAATCCCTTCTAGTGTGAGGCACTCAATTAACCTATGGAAAGATATAAATAAGAGGAACAGACTACTGGGCCCAGAGTCAGGGCTCAGCCCTCTATGGCCACTATCAACTAACCCCAAAATAAACTCTAATGCTCAATACAGATGGTGGATTAATAATAATTGCTCAATTGTGGCAGACTTACCGGTTGTTAACCAAAAACCGTCCACCACTGCTTTCTTAGAGGATAAACCCCTACCTCCGGGGGAATGGCTTAACCGACTCGCTATAAACCAAAGATTAACTCACATCACTAAGAATAAAGGAGGCCAAAATATATCCTTATTCGAAAAATGTTGCATTAAATTCCCGGGAGGGAAAGGAAATATCTCCTTAATATACAATCATTTAAGCGAGTTAGTCACGCCCCCGAAATTACACTATGAGTCAGCATGGGAAAGGGACCTCAACATAAATTTAGACAGAGACCAATGGAACAGCATTCGGAAACAGGCCAAAAACGCATCACTTAACATAATTATGAAGGAAAACTCCTATAAAGTTATTATGAGATGGTATCTAACCCCAGTAAGATTGCACATGGGAAACCAGACGTTTAACGACACATGCGAAAGGGGCTGCAACCAGAAAGGGACTCTAATCCATAAACTATGGGAATGTCCTATGATTAGACACACCTGGGTAGACACTTACAAAACCCTGGAGAAAATATGGGGTCAAAGCTATCCCATGAGACCAGAGGAGGCCATTCTGGGATTACCGGTAGAAGGGATGTCCAACTCAGAACAATTCCTAACCAACCAAATTTTCCTAGCAGTTAGGATAGTAGTAGCCGCCCATTGGAAATCACCCACCCCATCGTTTGAAATAGTCTTAAACAAAATTGAACTCGTTCGGTCCATGAGCATTCTGTCCGCTGAGGTTGACCAAAACTACAAGCGCTGGGCCTCCTGCTGGGCCGCCTGGGAGACAAGACGCAGCAGATAAATAGGGTGAGTGACAATTCTCCCTCCAAAGAAGCTATTGAGGGAATGATCACAGGAGTTGTATTAGCTTACCCAGCATCATTAGCCCCATACAGAAAACTAAACACAGAGTTCTCAATATATTAGTTGCTACCACCCAAACACATGACAACAGTTGGTCAGGAATCCAAGTTTATAAAATTGTCCCCTTAGTTCTGGGACTTTATTAAATACAGTTTTTTCATTAGTTTTGAATTAATTAAAAGCTAGCTTCAGCTATTATTATACCAGAAAAACGGAAAAAGGAGAGGAATTTTGGTCAGGCAGATGACACACCAGAAATCAGAAAGGTGAAATACGTTTACTGTTACTTTCTATTTATTACCTCTAATGTTTTTACTGCACTATGTTGTATGTCTGACCTGTCTAATAAAAATCAATTTAAAAAAAAATAAATAAAAAAAAAAAGGCCTGATAGATGAGCTGCCTTGAGCTAATAATGGTCCACACGCTGCTGTATTTTATCCCTGAATGCCGGATGACTTGCGTGACTTATCCGCCACCAACTAGGGTTCAAGACGCAATGTTTTAGGGCACTTTCTGCCTGGCAAACTTACATCAATTTTTCTGGTCGCTGCAACAATACCTAATTTTTGCATTTAAATTATTTTATTGTCAGAAGGCGTACAGCATGTAATGAAAAATGAAGCATTTTTGAACAGTCTTGCATAACACTTGTGCAAAAATACATATTTACAATAAAAACATTTTGCGAAAATTAGCTGGCTAGTCCTTCTTATTTTTACTTTTTAGGTTAATAATTTTTCTTATTTTTTACTGTGATTACAATTTAAGAGATACCTAAAACATGGTAAAACAGACAATAGTAAAGAGTATATCTGCAGGAAACACCAAAGTCCTATTAGCTATCATCCCTCCAGCAGTATTAGCTTATTATTTACAATATCTAACCTGGGCAATCACCCTTGGGTTACCCTAGGGCAGGCTTCAGTAAGCGACCTCTCCTTTCCTGGGATGATTTTGCCGCCGGTTGCTTCTGAAGGGTCTCCAGGGCTCCCCCACTCCGGTCCTTCCCCCAGTGTTGCTTCAACCAGTAACAAATGTTTTATATTTGTAAAGCGACCCAATGATCCCCCTTGATAGAGGTTTATCTTTACAAATTGTGGAGAACCAATTTAAGACCGGTGTCCCCTGTTTCTGGGTCAGGGAGTGTGTGAAATGCCTCAGCTTACAGTAATTGTAATGTTCTGACAGTGGTAGCTCATGCTTGTCCCTCAGTTCCTCATAGGTGAGCATCTGGCCCTTTACTAACCAGTCTCCCAGTCTATCTAGTTTCCTTGACCTCCACCAGTGTTGTGATGTTGTGCTCATGTTTTTCGGGGCCTGAGGGTGGCCAAGAATTGGGGTCATTTGGGTGGATCCAGGGAACAAACCCGTGTGTTTCTTGGCCCATTTGCAGTATCATAGTGAGTGTCTGATTAGGGGGTTTGGTGAGTTTTTAAGGCTCTGAGGCAATTCTGATAGCCAAGCCACCTTGTCCCAGGTTAAGGGCCTTAAAGTGTAGTTCTCTAAATACACCCAGGCCGGTTGATGCCCTATAGAATGTGCTATTGGGAGGAAAGATAACTGAGCTGCCTTGTGGTAATATTTTAAGTTTGGACACGATAGTCTCCCCTCTGAATTAAGAAGGTGCATAATTTTCTTTGTGATGCGTGAGGGAGAGTGGTTCCAGATAAACTGAAATATTTTCCTTTGAATATTTTCTAATTTTTTTAATTTAATCGGGATCGGGAGTGTTCGAAATATGTAGAGCAACCTAGGAAGGACATTAATTTTTTTTATTTATTATCCCTAGCCATGATAACCTATACTTTGTCCATTTACTCAGGTCAATTATTGTTTTATAAAGTTTGGAGTGGTTGGCTTTGTACAAGTCCTCTAGCTTAGGGGTTAGTCGGATTCCCAGGTAGTTTATGTGGTTCTTATCCCACTTAATATTAAACTTCTCTTGGAGACCCTGCTTCTCTACTGCTGTTAAGTCAATCGCTAGTGCTTCTGTCTTCTCTATGTTCAGTTTAAGGCCAGAAAACTGACCAAACTCCTCCATAGTTCGAATCAACTCTGGGACCGATTGGGTAGGGTTTGAGAGCATACATAGCAGGTCGTCTGCAAATAGACAAGTTTTGCAATGGTGATGGCCTATTTTTATGCCTTTTGATCCCAGCGTTGGCCCTAATTGTCTGAGCCAGGGGTTCTATTGTATCTATTGTATTATATAATTTTTGACAGGATCTTTGTATCACAGTTTAGTAATGATATTGGCCTGTAGTTTTTTGGTTCTAGGGCATCTCGACCCTCCTTAGGGAATAGAGCGATATCTGCCCTGTTCAGCTCTGCTGGTGTTTGCTTGCCTTCTAGAACTCTGTTAGAGTGACCAAGTGCGGGCATAATATGTCTATAAATTTTTTATTATATAAATTGGTGTACCCGTCTGGGCCTGGTGACTTACCAGGTTTGAGGTTCTGGACTGCATTTCTCACTTCGTCTAGGGTCACTTTGGCATTTAAAGTCTCTAAGTCATTTTCTTCTATTAAGGGGAGATCACAGGAATTAAGAAATCTCCTCATTTTGTGTAGATCTATGTGTTTTGTTGCCGTATAAAGGGTATTGTAAAATTTTGTAAAAATCTTCTGGATCTTATTTGGGTTTGTTGTTTTTTCTCCCTTCGAGGTCTAAATTTGAAGTATCCTATTTTGTGTTGTTTTGGTTTGTAGTTTCCTGGCTAGTAACGGGCCAAGTGTATTGGCTTTATTGAATCCTATAGGAATAAATAGTACAACTGAACACACCACTCCTATCTGGTGCACGCGCAGTGCCCCAAATTTGAAGTGGGAGGACCGACCAAGCATCTTTTTCCATCTCCCGCTTCCAAAAATCCATGCCATATACACGTCCCCTGATAGGTGACGTAACAGGTATCAAACTGATAGGAATAAATAGTACAACTTAATACACCACTCCTATCTGGTGGCACATTACATTGCATGTGCAGTACCCCAAATTCGAAGTAGGAGGTCCGACCAAGCATCTTTTTTCATCTTCCTGTTCCAAAAATCAATGCCATATACACGTCCCCTAATAGTGGACGTAACAGGGATTAAACCGATAGGAATAGTACTACTTAACAGTACACACCTTATAATAATGCAGACAGAGGCAACGCAGAGAGAGGAGTCTGAAGAAGAGGAGTCAGAGGAGGAAGGTGGCTTTGAGGAGGTGGAAGACCAAACACAGCAGGTGTCCCAGGGGGCTTGTTGTCACCTTAGCTAAATATGCTGCAGTTCATAGGGTCAAAGAGAGTCAAACACGACTTAAGGACTGAACAACAAATAATAAAATGTTCCCCTGGTACTTGATCTATTTGATGTGGTGGTGTAATTTGGCCACTATTTGTTTTTCCAATGTAGATGTGATGAGCAAGATGTATGTGCAATTATATATATATTCCAGGGGCCAAATTAGAGCCTCTGTGAGTGAGAATGGGTTAATATGGTATCAGTTTCATGTTCTTGTGTTGCAATTTAATCAGGTAGTGTGTCTTTATTTGCTTTCTGCATTTTGCAGCATGGCTTTTCATATTTGCATATGCATGACCATTCAAACATATGATGAAATAAAATATTTTTTAAATAACTAGTCTATTTTTTATTTGTGGATTATTGTGCAAGTAATTGTAATGCCTTTCCATGCTTTCACCAGATTTTAAAGTCCACTAGTGTGTTTATATTGTCTTTTACAGTGTTGAGAAATTGGCTGTAAACCCTTTGCGGGTCCTATTTGGAGCCTGTAATGTTTTTGCCTCTATTTGCGGGTCACAGGCTTGAATGCCAGGGTTTCTTTGGAAATTTGTTTTTAGTAGCGTAATTGAAACGTAATAGTTACGGGATTGACAGAAAAAGGATTTGCAGCCGCTGAGTTCAGATTTCGACTTCTTGTAGGATTTTTTCGGCAATGTAATAGCGTAAGTCTTGCGGCTATGTTAGGCCTATGGCTATGCACGTTGACGGAATTTAATAGGGCTGTTTGCCTACAGAATCCAGCTATTTAGTATGCCCTGAGATTTCAGACTAACAGCCTCATTGAATTGGGGCTACGTTTTAAAACATAGCCCATAACTTCAAATTTATGTGTTACAGGTATTAAATTAGCCTTGTAACGTTGCTCGCAGAGTACTTGCGTGTTAACACGCAGGACGGACGAGAATAGGCTAAGTGCTGAGCAACGTTGAACTTTGCGCATGTAAATCCTTTGATCTGACAAGCCCATAACCGCTTCTAGTTCAATTCAGCTATTAAATTGCAACATTGTCACTCGCGAGCAAGCACATAACAAGCAAATAGAGCCTAAAGGCCAATGTGTGGTTGAGAGCACCCGCAAGGGGGTAAAGTACAATGTGTAGCACTTGTAATGCAAATAATAACACTCTACTGCACATTTATTATAAGGGAAAGTGATGTTAGGTCTTAGAATTAATAGCACAACATTCTCAAGCCTGCAAATCCGGCTCCGAAAAATACTTTATTTCATGTTTATATTTTGTGCTATATCGATCCATGCAATCAATGTGTTAAGACATATACTGCAACTCGCATGTAATAGAATATCATAGTTACTGCTTTATTAATATTGTATTACATCTGGAATGTGGTTCCGATCGCAAACTGTAATTGGAGCAAATAGGACTTTGAAATCTCCCCTCTCCTTTTTTAGTGACGTAACTCTAACCATCTCTTTTTCCATTGGCTCCATCGGAACCCGTAAATTCGTACTGTCTTAATTGTTTGCGTTTCAAGAGCGTAACTCTGACGGCCAAGAACTGGTTTACAAAATAGCATCTCTCGCTCCTAGCAAGCAGCACTTCTAATTTAATGGCAACGTAAAACGGCCACATTTCCAGCACGCAGCCCTTATGTGCTACACATTGGACTTACGAGGCTGGAATTTAACAAGGCCCATGGAGAGCCACTAGAAAGCACCAAAAAGTGAGCAAGTAAACTCTGCAGAGTGTAGATCTAGGTCCTACTATATCTTTTAGAATGCAACATTATCATTCTTCAAATATAGCATTTTCACTCTATAGAATACAGCACCATCACTCCTTTCAATGCAGCAGTCTCACTCTATAGAATGAATCAGAATCACAATAACATGTTCCAGTGCCACCATATATAATGTATGTCACCGTGTATAATGCACTAGTGTCTCTTTATCATATGCAGCACTGTAACTTTATGGTATACAGCAATGTTACACCTTAGAATGTAGCAATGTCACTCCTTAGAATGCCACAGTATCAATCCTGAGTATACATAAGTGTCACATCACCACTGTAGCTTTACAGAAATAATGTAGAATAAAGCAGTCTCACCCTATAGGATGCAGTAGTTGTAATAAATAGAATGCAGTAGGGGCATGCTTAGAATACAGCAGATTATGTATTGTATGGGCTCTAAACTATGTTTACAGCTCAATAGGAGTGAGTGCTTAACACTCTGTTCTTTGAAAAGATATATTAATGAATCCATTTTTAATAATTATTAATTAAAATAGAAAAAACGCTGTAAAGGGATGACTAAAAACACACTTAGAATATGAGTGTGATAAACTACCAAAAATGGCATTTGTTAATATAATATGCCAGTTGTTATGATGCTTATATATATTTTCTATTCATATTACAGTGATATAGTACTATAATAGAAATATTGTAACTTAATAAATGCAGGCTTTGTTCCATATGGTAGGTTATCCTCATATATAAAATAAAATCATCAGATAACCTTTTTTAAAATAAAAAAAGATAACGAAAAGTGATTTAAAACAAATATCCTTGTAACTGGGATAAGAGCTACTGTGTATTTACAAATAAAATATGTATACATATGTATTGTACCTCCTAAATAGCACAATAAAGAGAAAAAATAGTAGCTTCTAATAAACTGTATTTCACCTTGGAAGGCTGTTCACTAAGAACAATGCCTTCCAGATCATATAATACAGATCTGGTGCAATGATGTCAACAACTAACAATAATACATAAAATAAAGTGCTATATAACAGGATAAAGTACAAAAGTATATATAAAAAAACAAAACATTTTTACTGTACCAGCAAACAGCTCTAATAATTATACCCTGATGAGGAGGCCAAGTGCAACACTATCTGCCGTCCGGTTTCGTCACTTGGAACGTGACTTTCTCAAGGCTGTGCGCTCTGTCATTCGTTTGGCGGGGTTCCTTTTAAATGATTCAGTCTGTGATCTCCTTGTCTCTTACTACGCGATTACGTCTTTGTGATTTGTTCGCCAAATCTCGCGTTGATTACGTCTCTACGTCGTTACGTTTCCATGCGTTCCAGCATGGATATTGAAAATTGCGTTTCAGCATAGTCGCGTCACGGGATTACCGATCTTTCTCAATGATTGGTTCTCTAGTTCTCGCATTATTGCGTCTGCACGTGATTACGTCTTCATGCGTTTCAATGGGGATATAGGAACTTGCGTTCCAACATAATCCTGGTCATTCTCTACAGTCCAAGATTTTATCAATTAGGCGAAACAATCAATGTTCTTTGCTAACAGACTTCATGTATTAGTATTGAGACATGAATATCAAAATATCAATGTTTGTATTCCAGCATATTAGACGACACTCTGTGTGATGTAGGAGCTATCAATCTAAAGGGTGAGCAGTTTTTTTCTTTCTCTTTCGATATTAACTGCAGTTTTTATCTGCAAGGTCCTTGCACTTGCCAAAAAATATATCAAGGTTTTGCATTCCAGCATGATCAACCCTATTGTGCTTTAATCCAAAAGACATGAGTATAACAGATAGTCAGTCTTTATTTATAGGATAACTGCTTACAATCATTCATATTTTGCTTTTTTTTTTTTATTAAAAATAAATAATTAAATAATTGATCAATAATTAATTATTATTAATCAATTATTTAATTATTTATTTTTAATTTTATTTTTATTTTTAAATTATTAATTAATCCAGAGGAAGGCAAACAGAAAAAAAACAAGCAAAACTTAGCCTATTGTCTCAAAGGAGAAAAAAAATAATTCCTTCCTGACCCCATATACTGGCCATTGGATTTATCCCTGGATCAATACTCTCTCACTAATTATCTAGGATAACCCTGAATTCCCTTTTTAATTAAAAATAAATCCAGTCCCCTTTTAAAGTTAACTATCAAATCCGCTGTCACCACCTCCTCTGGTAGAGAATTCCACAGATTAACCACCCTTACTGTAAAGAACCCTGTTCTTTCTTTAAGGCGGAATCTTTTTACTTCTAACCTCAAGGGATGTCCTCTTCTCAGTTTAAAACCTCTTGGCACAAAAAGCTCCCTTGACAAATCTTTATACTGACCCTGGATGTATTTATATAAGGTAATCATATCTCCTTTTACACACTATTTTTCTAGAGAAAATACGTTTAATTTGGTTAGTCTTTCTTCATAGCTTAGCCCCGCCATTCCCCTTATCAGTTTTGTTGCCCTCCTCTGTACCTTCTCCCACTCAAACATGTCCTATGTATGAAGTGGTGCCTAAAATTGTACTCCATTTTCCAAATGAGTGCGTACTAGGGATTTGTATAGTGGCAGGATTATATTTGCTTCCCTTGCTTCGATACCGTTCTTAATACATGCTAATATTTTATTTGCCTTTGCAGCTGCTGCTAGGCTTTGAGTACTCTTACCTAGGTGGTTGTCCACAAGCACTCACGAATCCCTTTCAATATCTGACACCCTTAGATTTGCTCAATTAAGATTATAAATTGCATGGCTATTTTTCCTTCCAGGATGCATAACTTTACATTTATTCGTATTAAATCTCATCTGCCATTTAGATGCCCATTCCTCAATTTTATGTAAATCCCTTTGGAGGGAAAGCACATTATTATCTGATTTAATTATCATGCGCAATTTCGTGTCATCAGTGAAAATGGAGACACTATTTTCCAGTCCCACCTCTAAGTCATTAATAAATATGTTAAAAAGGAGAGGACCTAATACCGAACCCTGAGAAACCCTGCTTTCCACATTAGACCAATCAGAGTATGTTCCATTTTCAACAACCCTTTGCTTCCTGTCTTTTAGCAAGCTCTCAATCCATGAGCAGATACTTACTGCAATTCCTGTATCTCTTAGTTTGCACAATAGTCTCCCATGTGGCACTGTATCAAAAGCCTTTGCAAAATCCAAAAACTGCAATTGACTACATCCACTGAGTTGCCTTGATCCAGGTTCCTACTAACCTCCTCATAGAAACTAATTAGAGTTATTTGACATGACCTATCCCTCATAAATCTATGTTGACTCCTACTTATAATCCTGTTCAAATAGACATATTATTGTATATTATCCCTTATTAACCCTTCTAAAAGCTTCCCCACTACAGTAGTGAGGCTCACTGGTCTATAATTCCCCAGATTTGCTCTTGCTACCTTTCCAAATATAGGTATCACATCTGATTTTCTCCAGCCATCTGGTAGATATCCTGTGTTGAGTGAATCTTAAAAAAATAAATGTAATGATTTGGCTATTACAGAACCCAGTTCCCTCAGTACCCTTGGATGTATTGTAAAGCCACATTAGATGTGATTTACTCCTTTTACTTTTATTCCCACTTGGTATATGGAGATAAGTATGTATATTTAGTAAGGATTTAAATGTTGTCCATTTATGTTTAGTGTTTTTACCTATCAGTTCTCTGTCAAAGTCTATACTTTGTATCGCTGCCCTTAGACCATTAAAATCTGTCCTTTTAAAATTAAGAGTTTTTGTTGGCCCCTTAAAATGTTTTTTTTTAATTCAATCTCAAATGAGACTGTGTTGTGATCACTGTTTGCCAATGGCTGCCCTACTCTAACATTTGATACTATATCAATATTATTTGTGATGATTAAATCCAAGATAGTCTCATTTCTAGTAGGCTCTTATATAATGAATGCCGCATTTCCAGCCCCTCACAATAATTTGTCTACCCTAGCCACAACATGACGAACACGAGCACCCGGGAGACAGCAAACGTTCGATTGCTGGGATCTGGGTGACAAATCACCCTGTCTACCTTCCTAATAATAGAGTCTCCTACTCACCTTCCAAGCTGCATTCCGGACTTATGCACCCTTGCTGTGCCCCCAGCTGCAGTTGCACCACCGGAAACATGGACAGCCACCTCCACCAGATGACACCCAGGTATGCCACATCTAGAAGGCAGGCCAGGACCCCACGATCATCAGGATCAGCTCCCATGTGATGAAGTGAGGAGATAAAAGGAAGAGGGAGAAGAAAGGAGAAAGAAGAGAAAGAAAACATATATAGACCCAAGCAGGGCAATAAGGGCAGAGGAGACAGGGAGAAGGCTAGCTGGGTCATAATGGCTCAGATGGTGCCAAAGAGCCTATAAATGGCTTCAACCTACCAGCTAGCCACTTCCTATTCTATACCTCGTTCTTGCCAGGTCAATGGGGCCCTTCCCACTAACCCCAGGAGCCCTGGGGTGGTTTACGGTGCCCTTCATTTTCATTAGAGTGACAAGCTTTTGAGACATGTAACTGTCTTTGATTTGAGTTTTTACCCTACAGAAAATAATTGTCCACAAAAGTTACCACTGTATGTTGTAATGCTCTTATTTTTCATCTATAATACTGGACATTCATAGCTATTCAAATCCTTATAATATTGTATATTATA
The DNA here is from genome assembly GCA_027410445.1 of Discoglossus pictus. Classification (NCBI taxonomy): domain Eukaryota; kingdom Metazoa; phylum Chordata; class Amphibia; order Anura; family Alytidae; genus Discoglossus; species Discoglossus pictus. Next base: position 107,530,410 of record CM050163.1, on the reverse strand, counting down.
CAGTATATAATTAGCTTTTTATCATAAGCATTTTAGCAAAATCAACAGCTGTTTTTAAAAAGAATTGCTTGATATTTGATACACTTATTACATGTGTTTTTTGGCAGGGAGCCAGCTTCTTACTGCCAGTAAAGCCATAAAAATAATATATTACCAACACTGACTTTATTACACATAGAACACTTGCTATTTTAATTGCACTTCTCCCTGTGGTAAGGCCAGCTATTCCTATCTGCTTCACGCTGATGAAAGCAATAAATTGGCTTTATTCCAAATCAGAGCCAACACAATCTCTCTGCTATTAAATGGTACTCTGTGCTAATATATGTCTCTAATAAGATGTTTTTTGCTGTATACGAATGATGTTACCAGGAATTGTGTTTCTTTCGGGTTATACAATATACATATATAATTAAAACATGAATTGTCCTGGAAGGAAAAACAACTAGAGTAGACAGCAAAATCACAGTCTTGCATCTTGAATAAAGGATTAATTTAGCACATGTGATTATTTCAATACTGTTAAAGTCATTTTTTTAAAATTAAAGATGCTTCAAGAATGCTGACACTCATTTGTAGCTGAAACCAGTCAGATTAAAATAATTGATCTTGCATGCCGAATTAACATTGATCCAATGTCCTTTCTCGTAATTTATGTATTGATGGACTTTTGAGGATCTGAAATGTTCATCTTTCAGCACAGTCACTATGTAATATATTATAGCACACAAGGTTAAGTGTAACATAATAGTTAGAAACAGAAATGAATAAGTTAAGGAAACCTACATCCTACTAGAATATATATTTTTTAATTGTCAAGTAAAGTTCACCGCTGACTGCCTTGTGTCTAAGAAGCAAATGTTAACATATAATAAGAAATGTTGACTGTAAGTTATCCTATTGCTAATTTCATACATCTCAGCACTACATCATATCATTAGTGGACCAACCTTGAACACATGTCACAAAAGTTCAATATTTTACTAAAAGGTCATTTGCTATAAATATAATGTGCCTTATGCTTTTCAAGAGTGTCATTTGTAATAAGAAACAGTATTCTAATTAAGTATTTTGAGATTCACAGCCTTATTAAATTGCGATTCAGTAAATTTAAAAGGGCTCTAATTAAGCACACAGAATATTTTTTTTACAGAAGTTTTTAGTGAACTTCTATCCAAAAGCAAGGTCTTCACTAACTAAAAACTTCTGTAAATAAAATATGCTGTGTGCTTAATTAGACCCGTATTAAATTTACCGAATCGCAATTTAATAAGGCTGTTAGTCAGCATTGTCTCATTTTAATACCGTTGGGCAATATTCAAGTTAATTTATTTCATCTATATGTGACCGGAGTAATAAAAATAATCACACTTCAGTGGTGCAAAAGCTCCCTATTTTAGAGAATCAATCACAAGTTAAAACAATAATTTATACAATAGTATAGGGTGTATTTTCTATCCCTTTGAACGTAGGCCCGTAATTAATGTCATTCTGAATGTAAAGAGCAACATTTCTTCATGAAGTGATCATACAGCTCATGCAGTATTGTTTTCCAGTTATGATTTTTTTTATCCAATCCAAATTAAATAATAGTAATTTATTAATTGTAAATTTATAATAATAATGCTTTGCAAGTGGAAGTTAATAGTTGTTGAAGTAATTGTTTAGTACCATTTGAAATAATCTTAATTTATCTCTGTGTAATTTAATAGTGATATTTAGCTTATTTATGTAGTAATTTGATTCCCCATAATGCCTCATTCTTATGGTAAATTAGAAACTTTGGTTCAGAAAAAAATGTTAGTGACATTTCCACATTTTGTAAAATTAAGTTAATTGGGATTTTATTTCACTGATCTACACAAAATAGCCCATGATGTCAAAGTGGGAAAATCTATATATTTTTCAAAATATTTTGCAATTAAAAAACTAAAAATGATTAATCTAAAAAGTATTTATCATCTTTTCTGTGAAATCCTAAATAAGCTCTAGTGCAACAAATTACATACAAAGGTCATATAACTGTGTGCAAGTAAAATGTCACTTGAGCTCAGACTCAATGGATCCAGTGTTTGTTAGAGAACATAATTAGACATCATAACAAAAAACAAGGAACTATTAAATACAAGTCCTAGGTAAAGTTGAGTAGAAGCAATGATCAGTTTAAAAAAAAAAAGAATATGGCACACCTGTGATTCTTTTTAGGATATACCTTAGGGGAGACAGGATGGGGTTGTTGAGGAGGGAGGATGAGGAGGGAGGTTGAGGATGAGGAGGGAGGTTGAGGATGAGCAGGAGGGGTTGAGGAGGGGGGTTGAGGATGGGGGGTTGAGGAGGTGGTTGAGGAGAGAGGATGAGGATGGGGGGGTTGAGGAGGGGGGGGTTGAGGATGGGGGGGTTGAGGAGGGAGGATGAGGATGAGGAGGAAGGTTGAGGAGGGGGTTGAGGATGAGGAGGGAGGTTGATGATGCGGAGGGAGGTTGAGAGGGGGTTGAGGATGAGGAGGGAGGTTGAGAATGAGGAGGGAGGTTGAGGATGAGGAGGGAGATTGAGGAGTGGGGTTGAGGAGGGTGATAAGGGAGGGGGGAAGAGACACAAGGAAGGGAGAGGTTGGAGGAGACACAGGGAAGGGAGAGGGGAGAAGAGACACAGGGAAGGGAGAGGGGAGAAGAGACAAGGGAGAGAAAGGGGGACACAAGAGGGGGAAACAGAGGGCACAAGAGGGACACAAGGGGCAGCACATATACCACCCTCTGCTTATACTCGAGTCACTCATTTTACCCAGTATTTTGTGGTAAAATAGGTGCCTCGGCTTATACTCGAGTATATACGGTAGATTATCTTTATATAAATCTTAAGAGTATCAAAAATAGTAATATTTGTTATTTCTAAGTTAGTTGCTGTAAAGGTGTAGTAAACTTTGTATGAAACACCAAAGGAGAAAAGACATCTTATTTCCAGCAATTCACTCCTCTTTAAAGATATATATTATAAACACAGAGATGTAGAAAAATACATAATTTTTATTAAGGCACTGTTTTTTAAAAAATTTAAAAAATAAGTTGAATAAAAAATATAAAAACATCAACTTTCATCTCTTTTTACGTCACACTTGTTACAATTTTGTATTTTGTTTATGAATCCAATTATTTACTTGAAAAGTATGTCCCTTCAATATATAGAAAACAGTTGGATAGCTTATAAACAATACAAATATACTATAATGTGCACCATCTACTGCAGTGCTTGTACACAAAATTTGTTGCACATGAAAATGTCTGTAAAAATACAGAGATGCTAACCAGTAGAATATATGATCACATACCAAAGATTTCTATAAATGGTATATATATATATATATGGTAATAATTTGAAATTGTAAATACTTCGATTTGAAAAATCAACATTTAATTGTTAAAAGTGTTGTGCTATGAAAAAGCAAACCTTAATAAAAAAAGGTGTATTCTTTTACATCTCTGTGTTTATAATACATATCTCTAAAGAGGAGTGAATTGATGGAAATAATGTGTCTTTTCTCCTTTAGTGACACCTGTGATTGTGTCTAGAAAAGAAAAGGCCAGTTACCAAAACTGAGTGACCGGGTAAGGAGAGTAATAGAACAAAAAAGCCACACGACCAGTGATAAGTCTGCAGGGACTGCAGAGATCCACAAATGAGTTGGGAGAAACAACACATGGGGCCTCATTCTATTAGCGGCCGCAGCCGTTGCGGGGCCGCAAGGACCGGCCGCAAGCTATTCTGCTATTCTATTCCCTTACGGCCGGGGATTCCGGCAGGCTTGCGGCCGGTGCCTTGCTATCTCTTGCGGCCGCTCGCGCCGGAGGAAAGCCTTTGATCTAAAACGGCCGCAAGAGATTTGCAATTCAATTGCTCCGGGAAACCTCTCTGCAAGGCTAAAAGCGAGCCGCAGCTTACTTGCAGGAAAGAGGTCTCGCTAGCACCAATTAAGCACATAAAATAGCTCAAATAAAGCCATCCTGCACTTTGAGAAGACTATAAAGGGATTTTTGGTGTTAGAAAAAATAGCACATAATTATCCTGTACTCAAATCCGTAAAATATTTTATTTTTTATAACCGTAAAATATCCATGTAAAAAGTCCAGAGTGCTTGGAGCACCTCAGACACACCCACGCCGCAGCCGGAAAATAAACAGTTAATTTGAACTCGGGTTTGGGCAGATGTGCAAGCTTGAGAGTGGGTTACTTTTAATCCTCATGTCCCCCAATATGATCCCTAGCATTTACAGAGCTGTACAGTGCAGGCTTGAATTTATTTTTCAGTTTTTATATTTCACAGCTTACGGCCGGTTCAAAGATATGCGGCCGGCCGTAAAAGGAGATCCTTGCGGGGCCGTATAATAGAATCGCGAGTTAACTGAACCCCCGCAAGGAATCGCAGCCTTACGGCCGATTTACGGCCAATAATAGAATGAGGCCCATGGGCTTTATAACAGAACGCATAACATGGCTGGCCTGCAACAATAGCCATTACTGAAAGAACATATAAAAACCTTATTTAAAGTTTGCCAAAAGGCACATGGGAGACACAGCATACTTTTGAAAAGGCTCTCTGGTCTGATGAGACCAAATGTGTGTTGTGAAAAGTCAAAATTTCCCCCTGATAACACAATCCCAAGGTGTAGGGTGGTGGTATATTCACTTTGTGGGGGTGCTTTTCATCAGAATTGATCATAAACTGGTCAGGTTTGAGGGCAATATAGATATGACCAAATTCAGGGGAATTCTAGAATTCTAGATTGCAAGAAACATGGTACTGCACTGAAGGTTCAATTATACTAAAGGCACGACCATAACATACTAGAAGTTTAAATCCAAGAAAATAAGTGTCTTAGAATGGCCAGTCAAAGTTCAGACCTCAGTCTAACTAAGAACCTGTCAAAATGAAATGAAAACTACTGTTATTAATTAACCTTCGTATCACAATATAAAATCTTTTTAAAATATGTGTGAAGTAAATATAATGGTAAAATCTCAATTAAATAAATTATAAAACATACTGTAATATAGGAAGTGGTAGAGGTCTTCTGCGAATTTTCTAACACTTCGACGTTAAGTAGATCTAGTCCGTGACATAGGATCAGTCATTTGTTTAAAGCATCATCCATTTAATTCAAAACATTTCTTGTTTCAAATTGGCTACCAGCCTGTTTCCTTGATCCTCCTCGCATTGTACTTGGCTGCCTTGAATGAATGTGTTATGTTCAAAGTTCAGAAATCCTAATTATATGGCTTTAGTTCAAATACGTATTGTACATCCTTTTTCTAATATTAATTAAATGCAGTGTTGTCTACCTTTTGTAATGTCTTTACAATAGTCATGTACTGCAATATAATGCAAGAATGCCACAGTGTTTCTATCCTATAATTAAATCCACAGACATAAATGATAGCTCTTTTTAAATTGCAAGTAATTAAATGTCTTATTCTAAGGGACAGAATGATTATTTCAGCCATGCCAAACAAAAATGTTGTTTAAATAAGATATCACTGGTTCTTTTAATTCAACCACCCTCTCGTTTCCTTTTATTCTACTATTATTTTAATAATGTTAATTCACAATGAAAAGACCCTGTAACATATACTTTCAAGATCAGTCATCCAAACCATGTTCAAAATATTCCTCTTCTGCCAGCAGTTTTCTTTTACAGCAAATATTTCATGTTAGTTTTTTAGCCATTTATGGAGTCCCAAGGATAAAAAAAACAATCCCATTTTATGTCCTGTGAATAGTATAAATGCTAGCATAAAATTCTTAGTTTTACAGAAAACAAACTGGGAAGCAGGAAACATTTTATTATGCCTTCTTTGAGGGTAAGTTTTATGTTACGTTCCCAAAATCATAAAAGTTTTTTAGTTAGCCTTAGTATGCTAGTTTCTCTATTTTTAGAAATTTGGCTGATTTAACTTATATACTAGAATATAAGTTTACATTTGATTTCTCAGACAATGTACTATTACGTTTTAAAGGAGAAACTAATTATAGATAAAAACATTGGTCGGCCATTCATAATTTAGAAACTCTAAAATAAACCAGCAGCATTCAAGTATTTAATTAAGGAAGGGAGACAAAGGGCCTCATTCAATTGTGATTTGGCCAATTGAATGAGGCTCTAAAGAAGCACAGAGCATATTTTTATTAAAGAAGTTTTTAGTTAGTGAAAACCTTTCTTTTGGATAGATGCTTGCTAACTAAAAACTTCTTTAAAAAATATATGTTATGTGCTTATTTAGGGCCCTATTCAATTGGCCAAATTGCAATTGAATGAGGGTCTCAATATCTAGGGAGAATGGAGGCAGAAATAAGGACTGGGAGCAGAGGAATGGAGGGGGAAAAATGGCTCATAAAAAAGCAAATTAGTTAAAATAGGAAAAGAAGGGGAGTGGTATACAGTAATGAGCTGAAGTGACATAGAATGAATGGAAGAGAGGGGAAACTAACAATGGGAAATTGAGGACACTTTATATTCTATTCAACCAAGACCAAAAAGGTGTAACAGAGAATCTGAATTATTTATTTTACTACTTCAATATCCTTATATAAACTATTAGTTAAAGGGCCACTGTAGTCCAAAACTTTCTGTCATGCATTTAAAAGAACATGTTTTATACTTCACAAAACATGTTTATTCCTCAATACTAATTGAAGAATATTTACACTAAGGGCCTCAATCAAATGTGATTTGGCCAATAGAATAGGACTCTATATAAGCACATAGCATATTTTTTACAGAAGTTTTTAGTTAGCGAAGACCTTGTTTTTGGTTAGTTCACTAACTAAAAACTTCTGTAAAAAAATATGCTAGTGATTTTAGAAGAAGTGGGCTGTTAATTATGTTTTATTTTTTTGATTTATATTAAAATCAATGAAAATAAATATGTTGCACTTCAAACACGCATAAGCCTCACTTCCACTCTGTTTGATGTAACATATCAGGACAGAAGAGGAAAAAATAATCACATACTGTCTACATTAAATGTGTTTTTACAATATATGTTGATTATTTTTTATACACATAAAAAAGCTTTGGTCAATATTTAAAACATGAACTTTTAAATGCATGCTAGAAAAGTTTGGACTATAGTGGTTTGGTTATTCAAAGTGGCACAGACATTTAGCAATAATCTCTAATTTATCAAGCCTTGCAGGGGCGTAGGAACTGGGGGAGATGGGGGGTCAACCCCCCACGCCCCCAGATTATACGAACAGGGGACACAAAAAATAGCAAAATTAAACTTAATCATGCATCACCAGATTTATCCACTAGGGGTGTAGCTCTATGGAGCAGTATATCTTTCCCAAGAAAGCTATGACCTATATATACCGTATATACTCGAGTATAAGCCGACCCGAGTATAAGCCGAGGCACCCATTTTACCACAAAATACTGAGTAAAATGAGTGACTCGAGTATAAGCAGAGGGTGGGAAATGTGCTGCCCCCTGTGTCCCTTTTGTGCCCTCTGTGTCCCCCCTCTGTCTCTTCTCCCCTCTACCTTTCCTGTGTCTCTTCCCCCCTCCCTTATTACCTCATCAACCCCCCTCCTCATTCTCAACCCCACTCCTCATCCTCAACCTCCCTCCTCATCCTCAACCTCCCTCCTCATCCTCAACCTCCCTCCTCATCCTCAACCTCCCTCCTCATCCTCAACCCCCTCCTCATCCTCAACCACCTCCTCTACCTCCCTCCTCAACCCCCCTATCCTCAATCCCCTTCCTCAACCCCGCCATCCTCGTCCTCTCTCCTCAACCCCCATCCTCAATCCGCCTCCTCAACCCATCCATCCTCATCCCCTCTCCTCAACCCCCCATCCTCAACCCCCTCCTCAACCTCAACCCCCCTCCTCAACCTGAACCTCCCTCCTCATCCTCAACCTCCCTCCTCAACCAATTCCTCAACCTCCCTCCTCAACCCCCCCATCCTCAACCTCCTCCTCAACCCCCCATCCTCATCCTCAACCCCCTCCTCAACCTCAACCCTCCTCAACCCCCCTCCTCAAACCCCCTCCTCAAGCTCCCTCCTCAACCTCCATCCTCAACCCCCCATCCTCAACCCCCCATCCCCATCCTCTCTCCTAAACCCCTGATCCTCAACCCCCCTCCTCAACCCCTCCTCCTCATCCTCAACCTCCCTCCTCATCCTCAACCTCCCCCCCGTCCTCAACCCCCCATTCTCAACCCCCCATCCTCATCCTCTCTCCTCAACCCCTTATCCTCAACCCCCCTCCTCAACCCCCCTCCTCATCCTCAACCTCCCTCCTCATCCTCAAACCCCTCCTCAATCTCCCTCCTCATCCTAAACCCCCTCCTCAACCCCCCATCCTCAACCCCCTCCTCAACCTTCCTCCTCATCCCCCCATCCTCATCCTCAACCTCCCTCCTCAACCTTAACCCCCCTCAACCCCCCTCCTCAACCTCAACCCCCTTCCACCCCCCTCCTTAATCTCAACCCCCCTCAACCCCATTCCACCTCCTTAACCCCTCAACCTCCCCTCTCAGCCTCCCTCAACCCCCTCCTCTACCTAAAACCCCCTCAACCCCCCTCCTCCATCTAAACTCCCCTAAATACCTCCCCCCTCTCCACTCACTTACCTGCTTGTGCTCCGGCCTCCGCTCCTTGACCCGGCGCGCATGTGACGTCACATGCACACTGCGTCATTAGCATATACCGGGTGCAGGGTTTAGGTGGAGGAGGGGGGTTTATGCTGAGGAGGGGGGAGGAAAAGAGACACGGGGGAGGGAAAGAGACACGGGGGGAGGGAAAGAGACACGGGGGTAGAGAGACACCCCCCCCTCCTCATCCTCAACCTCCCTCCTCATCCTCAAACCCCTCCTCAACCTCCCTCCTCATCCTCAACCCCCTCCTCAACCCCCCATCCTCAACCCCCTCCTAAACCTTCCTCCTCATCCCCCCATCCTCATCCTCAACTTCCCTCCTCAACCTTAACCCCCCTCAACCCCCTTCCTCAACCTAAACCCCATTCCACCCCCCTCCTCAACCTCAACCCCCCTCAACCCCAACCCACCTCCTCAACCCCCTCAACCTCCCCCCTCAACCTCCCTCAACCTCCTCCTCCACATAAACCCTCCTCACCCCCCCCTCCTCCATCTAACCCCCCCTAAATACCTCCCCCCTCTCCACTCACTTACCTGCTTGTGCTCCGGCCTCCGCTCCTTGACCAGGCGCGCATGTGACGTCACATGCACACTGCGTCATTAGCATATACCGGGTGCAGGGTTTAGGTGGAGGAGGGGGGTTTATGCTGAGGAGGGGGGAGGAAAAGAGACACGGGGGAGGGAAAGAGACACGGGGGGAGGGAAAGAGACACGGGGTAGAGAGACACCCCCCCTCCTCATCCTCAACCTCCCTCCTCATCCTCAAACCCCTCCTCAACCTCCTTCCTCATCCTCAACCCCCTCCTCAACCCCCCATCCTCAACCCCCTCCTAAACCTTCCTCCTCATCCCCCCATCCTCATCCTCAACTTCCCTCCTCAACCTCAACCCCCCTCAACCCCCTTGCTCAACCTCAACCCCCTTCCACCCCCCTCCTCAACCCCCCTCAACCCCAACCCACCCCCTCAACCTCCCTCAACCTCCTCCTCCACCTAAACCCTCCTCACCCCCCCTCCTCATCTAAACCCCCCCTAAATACCTCCCCCCTCTCCACTCACTTACCTGCTTGTGCTCCGGCCTCCGCTCCTTGACCCGGCGCGCATGTGACGTCACAATATATCTAACCCTTTTTGAAGTTGTTTATTAAATTCGCTGTCACCACCTCCTTTGGTAGAGAATTCCACAATTTAACCACCCTAACTGTGAAGAACCCTTTTCTTTGTTTAAGGTAAAATCTTTTTTACTCTAACCTCAAAGGATGTCCTCTTGTCAGTTGAAAATCTCTTGCTACAAAAGTTCACTTGATAAAGCCTTATATTGACCCCGGATGTATTTAAATAAGGTAATCATATCCCCTCGTAGATGCCTTTTTTCTAGTGAAAATAAGTTTAATTTGGTTAGTCTTTCTACATAACTTAGCCCCTCCATTCCCCTTATTAGTTTTGTAGCCCTTCTCTGTACTTTTTCCAGCTCTAAAATGTATTTTTTATGAAGTGGTGTCCAAAATTGTACTCCATATTCCAAATGAGGGCGTACTAGAGTAGAATTATATTTGCTTCCCTTGCTTCTATACCCTTCTTAATACATGCTAATATTTTACTTGCCTTTGCAGCTGCTGCTTGGCATTGAGCTGCGCTACCTAGGTGGTTGTTCACTAGTACTCCCAAATCCCTTTCAATATTTGATACCCCTAGATTTGCTCCATTAAGATTATAAATTGTATGGCTATTTTTCCTTCCCAAATGCATAACCTTACATTTATTTGTATTAAATCTCATCTGCCATTTAGCCGCCCATTTCTCTAATTTATGCAAATCCCTTTGTATGGAAAGTACATCATTATCTGATTTTATTACCTTGCACAACTTCGTGTCATCAGCAAAAATGGAGACACTACTTTCGAGTCCTACTTTTACGTCATTAATAAATATGTTAAAAAGGAGAGGACCTAATACTGAACCTTGAGGAACCCCACCTATGACATTAGTCCAATCGGAGTATGTTCCAGTTACAACAACCCTTTGCTTCCTGTCTTTTCGCCAGCTCTCAATCCATGAGCAGATATTTACTGCAATTCCTGTATCCCTTAGTTTGCTTACTAGTCTTCCATGTGGCACTGTATCAAATGCCTTTAAAAAATCCAAAAAGACTACATCCACTGAGTTGCCCTGATCCAAGTTCCTATTAACCTCCTCATAGAAACTAATTAGAATTAAAATAAATTTGGCATTTATACACCTTTAACAGATTTCCCTGTTTCAGGATGTTATTCCTACAAAAAAAGTCTCAAATATCAGTATAGAGGTTTCCATTTCCATAATTGATAGCTAAAATACAGAGTTAATAGCAATTAAAAACTTGTGGAATAGAAGGGGTCTGATCATGTATCTTACTAGAGATCCTATACAGTACCACACTTTATGAGCTGTACAAAGAAATGAGTCAGGAAAATGTACTACAATCTATTGAGAACTAGGAATGGGGAATATGTTTTACAAAATATTGAGAACATTAGAGTATAAGCATATTATTAAATTGTGGTGTGAATGTTATACTATTTTAGTTTAGAATGTAATATGTTTTTTTGTAGCTAATGTCTAGACCTTATTTTGCTCCATATATTAATAGTTTATCACTATTTTCCTTTGTATTACCTGTTTTCACATCTCTTTATCAGGATTCTTCATGCTGTATACCTTTGTTTGATAAATATACTATTTTTAGGTATCCAATTATAACTATTATAACAAAAGGAAGAAAGAAAAGCCATCCATGAGCAATGCCATATACTCCATCAAGGCCGAGAGATCAAGATAGAGGTATCAACAGAGGTTATTGGTGTGGAAGCTCAAACAGGGCTGCAGGCCACAGTCAATAGGAACAGTGACTGAACTAGAAAGTGGAGGGCCCTGGTGTAAAATAAACTGTTCACAGCCATGCATAGACAGTTGGTTTCACAATCTACCACACCACAGGAGAGGTGTCCACAACATGGACCTCAACCATCTTCATAGATTCATAGATTATTGACATGTGGTGGGACAGTGCTTTAACTTGCATAATATAATAACAATATTAAATGTATATCAAAAACAGGAGTACATGTATCAATATGCAATAAATACTCTTACATATACAGATAAGTATTGCACTAAACCATGGGCGTAGTAGCCAAAACAAACTGTGTGTTTGGGGGGGGGGGGGGAATTTTTGTATTTATATATATATATGTGTGTATATATATATATATAGATATATCAAATAAATTATAGGTTTAAACCTTTCACAGGAAAGACATACTGCTCCATACTCTAGTGGGCAAATCTTGTAATGCATTATTAAGTTTAATTTTGCTTTGTGTTTGAGTACCCTATTGATTTAATCTGGGGAGGGTTTGTCGCCCCCATTCCCCTTGTGTTCTTACGCCCCTGCATTAAGGTATTGTTTAGATTGCAGCACAGAGTGGGGCAACTTATTACTGGAAAAGTGCAGGAAAAGTTTTTCTGATAAGTCTGTATAAATGCAGGAAATTGGTAAGTTAAGGTTGCTCGCATATATACTTCCATAATATTACTGATGACATCTCTCTAGACCCGTAATTATGTCACATAATGGTAACACTATTTTTACAAATTATTTATGAGACACAAAATAGTGAAAACATTGATTTTTGAAACTAGTGATATTGTACATCGCTGAAAATATATTTAAAAAATAAATATAATGTTTTGACTTATACAAGGTGTTGGTACCGTGTTAGCCACAGAACAAAATAAATCAATTTAATGGAGTTGGTATATATTAATGGCTAACTGCGTCAGCCATTAAAAGGTCATCATCTATATTAAACTGTATGGTGTCTTTTGACTTACACTTCAATTTAAAGTTTATTTAATAAAAAATCTAATACTCAACTCATAAGTTGCCCATGACCAATGATAAAAAGTTGAAGGAATTTTGATATGGATCTCAAAAAATATATAAAAATAAACCTAAGTATAGAGCAGTGGTTCAAAACCCTCAAGGCATACCAGACAGAACATGATTTATGTTTCACACTGTGTGAACACAAGTTGGATAATTAGTTTCCACAGCCTGTTAAATATTAATTGTCTCACATATTTTAACACATTGTACAACCTAAATCATGGCTTGTCTGGTGAGTTTTGAGAAGAGAGTTAAGCACCACCACTGCAGAGAATGCACGAAATGTATATACAATATGAAACACAATTCTACATCTATGCAATATTTGTTTCTTTGGTGAAAGGATATAAGCTCTTTCTCCACAATTATAAAATACAACTTTAATTAATGATTTTTGGACAAGTAGATATATAAACGTACAATTTTAACAAATAACTAATGACTTTCTAAAAATATTTATATTTGCTTCTGGAAAGCTAGGGGTGTTTCTTTGCTGCGTGCACTGATTAATGTACAGGGGAAGGAGTGACTTGTGAGCTTGCGAACAGTCCTAGTTTAAGTGCAATGTGGGAGTTTAAATAAAAGGAGGGGGTTGCAAGAAAAGGGGGGACATTGTAGTGCAGAAAAGGGAAGAAAGAGAAGAAAGGGGAAAGAAAAAGAAAGGGATTTTTTTTATTAAGCTTTACACAAATATATTGCTTTTTCCCACTGTATTTTGTAGTTGATAATTAAGAGTCAGCCCAGTGATAACCTCACTTAGACCCTCATTGTATTATCGGACGTAAATCGGCCGCAAAGCTGCGATTCCTTGCGGGCCTCCCGTTACCTTGCAATTCAAATATATGGCGCTGCAAGGATATCCCCTTATGGCCGGCCGCATATCTTGCAACCGGCCGTAAGCTCAGATATCTTTAAAAGCAAAAATAAATTCAAGACGGCACTGTAAAGCTCTGTAAATGCTAGGGATCATAATGGGGGACATGAGGATTAATAGCAACCCCCTCTCAAGCTTGCACATCAGCCCAAATCCAAGATTTCATTAACTGTTTATTTTCCGGCCGCAGCGTGGGCGGGTCTGAGGTGCTCAAAGCCCTCTGGACTTTTTCCATGGATATTTGACATAAATTAAAAACAAAATTATTTACGGATTTGAGTGTAGGGGAATGATGTGCAATGAATGCTAACACCTACAATCACTTTATAGTCTCCTCAGAGTGCAGGATTGCTTTATTATGGCTTTATAAGTGCTTAAATGTGTGCCTGCGGGACCTTTTTGCTGCAAGTAAGTTGGGGCTCGGTTTTAGCCTTGCAGAGAGGGTTCCTGGAGCAATTGAATAGCAACCAGGATTTTCTTGTGGCCGAAACTCTTGCGGCCGTTTAAGATCAAAGGCCGCAAGGGATAACAAGGCGCCGGCCGCAAGCCTGCCGGAGTCCCCGGCCGGAAGGGAATAGAATAGGCAAATAGCTTGCAGCCGGTCCTTGCGGCCCCGCATCTCCTACGGCCGATAATAGAATGAGGCCCTTAGTGTATATCCTGTCACATGTATGAACTGCTGAAACAGTTGATCCAGGGTCCATACCTCTGACAGGTGTGAGCATGTTGCCTCTTTTGGAGCTCAAATTGGAGAAAATAGTCCTACTGGAGGAGTGGGAGGACATAAAAGACAGAGCAACAGATAGGCTTTTGTGGCAGGGGACTATTATTAGGAAGGTAGAAAGGGTGATTTGTCACCCAGATCCCAGTAATTGAACAGTTAGCTGTCTCCCTGGTGCTTGGGTTTGGTATGTTATGGATCATGTAGATACATTCTTGGGAGTGGCTGGAAATTAACTGGAGGTCGTTGGTGCATATTGGTACCAATGACATAGTTAGTGGAAGATGGAGTGTCCTAAAGAATGATTTTATAGAACTAGGCAATACACTTTAGGCAAGGACCTCAAAGGTAGTATTTACTGTGATACTAAAATTGATATGTGCTAGCCCAGGTAGACCAAAGGATCTTAGGGGGGTTAATGCTTGGCTAAAAAAGTGGTGCATTAGGAGGGGTCTGGGGATATAGAGCACTGGGCTTACTTCTAACTTGGAATCAATCTATATAGGAGGGATAGATTGCACTTTAAAGACGAATGCTTATGTGCTAGAGCAGGGGTCACCAAACTTGGTCCTGGAGGGCCGACCCAGGCCTGGATTTGTGCATATCCTTGCTGCAAACAGGTGAGTCAATCAGGATGGCTGAAGAAACAAGATTCTCACCTGTTTGTAGCAAGGATATCCACAAATCCAGGCCTGGTGCGGCCCTCCAGGACCGAGTTTGGTGACCCCTGTGTTAGAGGAAAGGTTGGTAGAAAAGCTGGAGGAATATTTTAACTAGTAGGGAGATAGAAGTAATGGGGTAGAAAGTGTAAAGGGGGTAAGGAATTAATTAACTAGTCACAGGGAAGGAGAAAGGAGGAGAGTTAGTATAGTCAATTGGGAGGTATTGATAAGTAACTCAGGTACAGTGAAAGGCACTTCAGAACTATAGACTCATAAGGTGTATGCTTGATAGTGCCAGAAGCTTACCAGGAAAATGGGTGAGTTAGAATTAATAACAGTTAATGAGAAATGGGATTTAATAGGCATTACTGAAACATGGTGGGAAAACTCTCATGACTGGACTGTTAATCTGGATGGTTATAACCTATTTAGGAAAGATAGGGGAAATAGCTAAAGAGGAGAAGGAATTTGTCTGTATGTTAAACCTGAATTTATGCCTGTAGTCAAAGATATTTATGCTGGAACTAACGATAATGTTGAATGCTTGTGGGCAAATTCTAAAATAATATTGGTAGGTGTATGCTATAAACCCCCAAATATAATTAAAAGTGAGGAACTACAATTATTGTTACAGATTCAAAATGCAGTAAGGCTAAGTTATAATAATGGGAGATTTTAACTACCCTGAAATAAACTGGATGAATGAGACTAGCAGTCCAGCTAAGGTGTGCAGGTTCTTGAGTACACTTAGAAATCATTATCTAGCCCAGGTTATAACATAACTAGCGACTTGCCCGTCAAAAATGCTGGGAACACAACGTGAGTCTCTGACACTCTTAACCTTTTTGTTATCTTCAAAAAAGTACAACAATTATAAAAAAAAAAAAAAAATTTACCTTTCAACTTGCATTTCACCAACTGGTAAAACATAATTTTTTAACAATATTAACAATTTTAATTCTCTTGTATGCAAGAATAATATAACAATGGCTGAAGTTTTGATGAATGCGTATTGTAAATCATTACATAATACTTTGTAACATGCAACTTATATTTAAAACAGTGGTGGACCATTTGTTTTAACAATACTATCATTTTTAATTCAGAGGTATGCATGAGTAACTTAAGAATAGGTCAACTTTCTCTGAATAAGTAATTGCAACCATTACATAATGCTTTGTAACATGCAACTTTTAGTTCAAGTACTGGTAAACAACATAGGTATTGAATCCAAAGGAAGGCAAACAGTAAAAAACCCAATTAAAACTTAGCCAATTGTATCAAAGGGGAACAAAAATTAATTCCTTCCTGACCCCATTAACAGGCGATCAGAATACTCCCTGGATCAACACTCTGTATTCAATTATACATTTTAATTTATTAACAAATGGTTATCCTCCTACTAACATAAATCCTTAATTATATACAATGAAACAACTTTGCACACCTTTTAAAATACAATGTTAACATCTCAAACAGTACCTTAAAATACTAACATTTAACCTTGAATTGTACGAAAATGCCACCTAATTGTTTTGTGGGGCAATCATGCAAAAAGGTAACTTCTAACATATTCCAATATGTTACTTTGTCTTTGCAGTTGTTTTTTTTTTTCACTTTTTGTTGTTATTCTTGTAGTTTTTGAAAATGACACATAGAGTTTCCTATTTTAAATAGTGGTCTTCTAAAAAGAGACCACCAGACATTAAAGTTCGTCCGCGGGGTATAACCATTGTTCTCTATTTTTTTTGCCATTTTATAGAGTTTCCTTAGTGGAATAGTGGTCCTCTAAAAAGAGTCCAAGTGACATCAAATTTCGTCCTTGAAATAAAACCACTGTTCTCTATGTTTCTTGAGGTATATTTTGCGATTTTTTTCTTTGATATAAGAGAAGTGTTCCTTTTTTAATGTTGTTATATATGAAGACATTCCATTTTTTTTTGTATGTACAAGTGGTTCCCTTAAAAAGAGCCCAGCAGACTTGTAATTGTGTCTATGTCTATGGGATATAACCATTGTTTATTCTTGTTGTTTTTGTTTTTAACTTTTTGTTGTTATTCTTGTAGTTCGTGAAAATGGCACATAGAGTTTCCTATGTGAAATAGTGGTCCTCTAAAAAGAGTCCCAGTGACATAGAAGTTTGTCCCGGAAGTAAAACCACTGTTCTCTAAGTTTTTGTTGCCATTTTATAGAGTTTCTTTGTGAAATAGTGGTCCTCTAAAATGAGTCCGAGTGACATTAAATTTTGTCCTCAAAATAAAATCACTGTTCTCTATGTTTACAGAACCTCGTAGTACACAATGTTTTGCTAAAAATAAGTCCATCCTCCAATATATCACCTTGACTTGGGTGATCTTCAATATGAACTTTAATTTCCTCTGGATTGTTGCATCTTGAAAATGCAACATCGAGTTGTCCATGGGCAAAGACAGGTTCCTGTAAAAAAATACCCACAGACTTAAAAGTTTGTCCTTGGGATTTATTAATGGTCATGGAAAATGCCCCGATAATGCGAAATTGTCTCCTTTGAAGGACAAAAGGCAAACCACTCTCACTTGGAGCCAAATCAATTATTGGTATAAGAACTGGTTCACCTATATAGGAACCATTCATAATTTCTGCATCTATAAAATGATATTTTAAATCCTTCACAATGAATCTGGTCCTATTTCAAAGTACTTTTTGGAGATTAATATTTCTCCCTAGAAGGACAATTGCCCATTTTTAAGTTGCAAAATATGTAGTGGCATTCCAGAGGGAGTTAAAAAATTAAAAATTCCATAGTAAAGTTTGTCATCAGCCAGAACCAAATTTGCACTGTAATAGTTTTTTGGGAGTGCATTAATTAATTTTAAAATGTTAATATTTAGATTCAAGGCACCTATATTTTTGATGTTAATATCACTTTGCTTGCAGTGTCTGAGTAATCCTCGTTATTGGTGGTATTGAGAAAGATTGTCAATATTAGTGATTCTTTGAAAATCATTTCTGATGGAATTTCAACAGTATCATTAGGTAGATTAGTTATTTTTTTATGGTTTCCTTCTCCAATTTGAATTAGCCAATCGTTGAATTGATTTTGGTTTGCAGATCTCATATTTATTTTTAATTTAAGGTGTGTAAATATGTTCCACAGTTCACTTCTCTTTATACACGTTTCGACAATGTTAGTCCGATTGCCATGTGGCACCACAGGTAATGTTTACCTAAAATCTCCTCCTAACAACATCACATTTCCACCAAATAACAAATCATTACTCATAACTTCTGATAGGATCAGATTAGTGAGTAATCATGTATTCTGATGTGTGTATATTATTATATCTGAGTCTCAAGATATAATGAGAGAAAATAATGCACAGAAGTCAGAGTGTCATCAGAATAATCTCTGAGTTTTATTTGGACGGCCTGTCCCTTATATAGCACACGTCACAGCTATTAGCATAGTTGGAAATAGGGTTAAATACATATTTGCAAGCAAGTGTCTTTTTATGTTTAACTCAGCAAAACCTTATCTAATTCCCGGCTTCCTATAGATACGTTGTCTCAGTAGTATCTGAAACAAAAAACAGGACACGGGAAACAGATGTTTTAAAGAACATTAACGTAAACATTCTACAGATGACGCACTTAAACATTCTAGTAAGATACAAGATAAGAAACATGCTGACATACTTTTTATAATCATGATATTCTTAGCTAATTAATTTCTAAATGAAGAAATTAAAATACCTAACAACTTATTTTAATAATTGATCAATACATTGCAGGGCATGACATTACATCATTGTTGCCTCATCTATTATAATTAATTTACTTTTGTGAATTTGTTTGGCTTGTAATGAATTAATTTGAATATCCAACACTGATGTTTCCAGAATGGGAACTGGCAGTTTAAATCCACAATGCAAAAGTGTGGCAATTCCAGTTGTTGCAAATGGCAGTGCTATTTGACCCTGTGCTCGAATGCAACTCATCAATAAATTATATAGATACTTTTTTCCTGATCCACCAGGGCCATCTAGATGAAATAATGCTCTTTGAGCATCTATTACATTTGTAATGGCGTTAAATGCTTCCAATTGTAATGCATTTAACGTTCCAATTTGTTCTTGTGTTTTTTAGTATTCAATCTCAGTGTCATACTCCTCAAAGTTAATTTCATCTATAAATCCTGGATCAGGCAGATTAAAATTTGCACAATTTAATCCATGACAAAGAAAGATTTCCTGAATTTCCATTAATGCTTTTAATAGCGGAATGGCCTCATTGTAACGTTTCTATAAGTCTTCACACATATGTAATGTTTCCCACAAAGCTAATGCATCAGGTACATTGCAAAAGATGAAAATGAAAGCAAATTGTTCTCTCATTTGCTTTGGCATTTGACATAGTGCTGCTTCTCTCCCATTCCGTATCATCTGCCAGGAAGTTTTGATGTCTTGCAGCTAATTGGAAAGTATCATAAACTATGTCATTCACTGTGGGTAAATGTTCATAACTTTGTGCACTGGTCACATGTAAAAGAAGTAAGCTTAAGCTGAAACATTCAATGTCTCCTGGACTAACGGAACACATTTGTGGGATTTTTTTTTTTTTTATTGAATTTCAAATACAAAAATACAAAATACATACATAAACATGTAATACAAACATAACATGTGTCAAAGCATCCTAACATTCATACAATCAATGCTCCAAGGTGACAAAGTTGTATATAGCTTAAAAGACAAGATAAGTATTTAATTCTAGAAAATGATGTATACCATTTACTCTTTTGCCAGTTAATATAGGGAGCCAATTTAAAAGTGGCTAGCAAGCCACTATTACTCATCATATCTCTTATTGACAAGTAATATACCATTCAGCGTTGGGACTATGGATTGGTTACAGTGTTTAACAATAACCAATTAATGACAAGGAAAATATAAAAAATTAAATATCTGTCGACGCAAGGCAGTCATCTATATAAATGTGAATCAAAGACAATTACGGAATACATACAGTTTATTTGCCTTTCCTCTTTCTTATTAACTGACAAAAAACATATTTCCCTAATTTGGTACACTCCCACCATATGTGGAATATAGTGCTTTGTATACCCCATTATTCCCAACATACACCCATACAAAAAAAAACAACAACATTTATGTAAGGAGTGATAACGGATAAGAGCAAGAGAGCACTTTTTATCCTCTCAGGCTCACTCCCCTATAGTTCATTTTTAAATTGAGAATTATTTATCCCAATTTGTCCATTTCACCTTATCCTTCCCACTCCTTTTCGGGGTAGTAAGGCCAAAATCTTTCTCAATTTGCCTATTCCTTTCTATTATGTTTGTGATCTCATTCCATGAGGGGATAATTCCTTATTTCCATTTCATTGCTATCAGCCACTTGGTTACTAATAACGTGTTTAGTACCACTGCTTTAGTACTAGCATCCCAATGAGATGGAAATATATTAAATAAGAACAGCCATGGGGAAGAAATAATAATCTCTTTACAAATAGCTGATAGACTCAGGATACATGTAGCCCATATCTCTTGAATCATTGGGCAAAATCACCACATGTGAGTGCGTGCCGTCCTGGCCACATTTCCTCCAACATTGGTTATTCTGCTCTGGTGTGATGTTGTATATTTTTACTGGATCATAGTACCATCTTTGGTAGAGTTTGAAATTTACTTCTCTAAGTGAGACACTTATTAAATTCTTATGGGTAAATTGTAAAGCAGTAAACCATACGTCAGATAGGTATTCAAAACCCAATTCCTCCTCCCATTTAATCATTGATAGGGTTTACTATGCAAAATTCATCTTCATCCCGCAATATTAATTTTAGCTTCAGTTTTTGCCAACTTTCTTTCAAAGTGGGTAAGCTCTCTATGAGGTACTAATTTGCCCACCAATTTCCCTATCCGTAGTTTCAGTGAATTATATTGTAACCACAAACTAGACGGTACTCCTTTATCCCTCATTAAATTATCAAAGGGAACAAATTCATTATTTCTATAAATGTCCTTTAAAAGCTTTAGGTTCCATTGGGCCCAGTAAACATTATCACAATAATTTAAATGATTCTGAAATATTGTCAAAGGTATCACTGGCGAGGGAAACAGAACCAGGTTATATCTCATATTTAGACTAAACCAGCTCGTCCGGACCTGGGGACTTATTTGGTTTGAGAGCGCCAATGAGCTCTTCTACTTCTACTAAGGAAATTGGCTCCTCTAGTTTTCCAGATTGTATAGCGGAAATTTTAGGCAATTCAACAGAGTCCAGAAATTCCGATATTATTTCTTTAGAAGGCTTAATCACATCTCCACTGGCCTCTAAACTGTACAAATCTTTGTAGTAGTCTAAAAAAAATCCATCCAATTTGTTCAGGGAGCCTATGGGATTTCCCCTTCTGATCAAGCATCTCTGAGATAGTCTTAGGCCTATTATTATTTCTAAATTGGTTTGCAAAGAAGTTATTTGCCTTATTACCACAATGATAGTATTTTTGCTTGGCTATCCAGATATTCTTATCGATTTTTACTTGATAAATTTCTCTTATTAATTCCTAAATACTCCGAATTTCCAGACAAGTATCTTTGCTAGGATCCAGTTTATTTATATTATTGGCCTTGTTTAATTGAATATATAAATCCCTAAGGGATTTACCTCTTTCACATTTTTTCTTTGACGCTAATGCAATCAAGGTGCCCCTTAAGAAAGCCTTGAGTGAATTCCAAAATGTAACTTTAGAAATGACCGAGTCCTGATTAAATTTTATGTATTCCTCAATGCTCTTCGAGATAAGGTCCCTGTCAGCACTTGATTTAAATAAGGACTGTTCTATTCTGTATCTTTTTGATCTTGTCTTAATCCATGGCTTATTAATATACATAGTAACACTGGCATGATCTGAATCTCCAATAGTGTCTGTATCAACTCTTGCAACTTTGTTTATGGCCTCTTCATCTACCAAGCAATAATCTATCCTTGTATATGTCGCATGGCGATTGGAATAAAAAGTATAATCTCTCTCTCCAGGGTGAAAAGTCCACCATGCGTCAAACAATTTATATCTTGTCAACGCAGCCTGGAACCTACGTGATACAGCCAGAAATTCTCTATTTGGGATTACTATTTTCTCTGATTTCTTATCCACTTCAGTATCCAAAACCATGTTCATATCTCCAGCGATTATTAAAATTCCCTTTCTTATCCTATTTATAATCTTTAGCATTCTATTTAGGAAGCGATGTTCTTTTTGATTAGGAGCATACAAATTAGCTATAGTATAATAAACATCATTAATTGATCCTGCCCATATAGAATATCTCCCTTCCGGGTCAATTTGTGTAAAACATTCCCTCACACAATTCCTTTTACTCATTAAAATGGCAATACCTCTAGACTTAGTCTTGTAGTTGGAAACTGCACAGATATCTTACAAGGTTCTCAAAGCAATTATTCTTTCACCCACCCAATGTGTCTCCTGTACACATATAATGTCTGCCTTCTTCGCCTGAAGCTACGTCTAAAGCTCCACCATGCAAAAACTTTTTAATCCACATGTTAGTAAGAAAATTCAAAAATACTTTATATATAATTCTCAAAGACTATAGTACTCTGGGTGACTATAACCCTTCTCTATATATCATATAAAAAATGTGATAACTAATCCCCCAAAAAATTAACTACTCGTAAATTTACCCCACCTAGCTGTGCTAGTCCCATGCACATACACCTCATCTCTCCTTCGCCTCTCGAACTTTTTGCCAATCCTCATGAGCTTTATATCGTAGTACCTCAGGGAGAACCCAAACATGTTCAATATTTTGCTGTGATAAAAATCTCTTTGCTAGCGGATACTGCTTTATATTAAGGGCTGCATATTCCTGGTGGAGTCTTACCAGGGGTCCAGGGGGTCCAGGGGTACTCTTACAAGCGAGCCATCCTGAGTCAGCTCTGTACAAACTCTGTACAGGCTCAGTGCTCGGTGCTCAACGCTCTGCCTCCCTGTGTCTGCAGCTCCTCCACATCATGATGTCTCGCGGTGTACCGGTGTTTCTGGCGTGCTCCGGGAAAGGCACCAACATGCCTACTGACGAGTGTTCAAGTCTAGACTTGATATGACCATGGGGTAGGATAATATTATGATTATCTTTTTTTTTTTTGTCGCCATTGGCCATTTACGAATACATAGTGCTGTGGAATGTCAATGTATAAAAATTGTCTGGCCTCAGTGTCCTAGCAATTTAATTGAAATCAAGCAGTAAGTGTTGTTGCTCTATATTCACTTTGTGCTAAAGCATTTCTTTCATTCCCTGCAGTGAAGCAAATAAACTGACTTTGTGGCAAATGAACAGCTAATCGATAATTGAGAATTTGAGAAGACGTCACATTGCTTCTGAGGACTTGCATCATTTAATTTTCAGAACATGCCCACAACTTGGAAGATTTTTTTTTTTTTTATTGTGAAGCAAACAACAAATAGAGCAAAATAACAGAAAAAGTCAATGTGCATAACTATTCACCCCCCTAAAGTCAATACTTTGTTGAGCCACCTTTTGCGGCAATCACAGCTCCAAGTCACTTTGGTTGAGTCTCGTTGAGCTTGCAACATTTTACCACTGGGATTTTTGCCCATTCCTCCTTGCAAAACTGCTCCAGTTCCTTCAAGTTGGATGGTTTGCGCTTGTGAACAGCAATCTTTAAGTCTGACCACAAATTTTCTGTTGGATTGAGGTCTGGGCTTTGACTAGGCCATTCCAACACATTTACATGTTTTCCCTTAAACCACTCAAGCGTTGCTTTAGCAGTGTGTTTGGGGTCATTGTCCTGCTGGAAGGTGAACCTCCATCCTAGCCTCAAATCACACACAGAGTGATACAGGTTTTGCTCAAGAATATCC
Source organism: Discoglossus pictus (assembly GCA_027410445.1). NCBI lineage: Eukaryota > Metazoa > Chordata > Amphibia > Anura > Alytidae > Discoglossus > Discoglossus pictus. Next base: position 107,506,666 of record CM050163.1, on the reverse strand, counting down.
CTGTATTTAGCACCATTGATCTTTCCCTCAACTCTGACCAATTTTCCAGTCCCGGCTGCTGAAAAACATCCCCACAGCATGATGCTGACACCACCACAATACCCATTGTGGGGATGGTGTTTTTTTGGGTGATGTGATGTGTTGGGTTTGCGCCAGACATAGCGTTTTCTTTGATGGCCGAAAAGTTCAATTTTTGTCTCATCAGACCAGAGCATCTTCCTCCATACATTTTGGGAGTCTCCCAAATGTGCCATTTTGTTTTTTGCTGAAATAAATAAAGTTCTTCTGGCCACTCTATGGAGCGTACAGCTTATTGTTGTCCTATGTACAGATACTCCAGTCTCTGCTGTGGAACTCTGCAGCAACTCAAGGGTTACCTTAGGTCTCTGTGCTGCCTCTCTGATTAATGCCCTCCTTGCCCGAACCGTGAGTTTTGGTGGACGGTCGTCTCTTGGCAGGTTTACTGTTGTGCCATGTTTTTTTTCCATTTGGTTAGGAAAGATTTGATGGTGCCCCTGGGGATCATCAAAAATTTGGATATTTTTTTATAACCTAACCCTGACTTGTACTTCTCAGCAACATTGTCCCTTACTTGTTTGGAGAGTTCCTTGGTCTTCATGGCAGTGTGTGGTTAGTGGTGCCTCTTGCTTAGGTGTTGCAGCCTCTGGGGCCTTTCAAAAAAAGCAGTGTATATGTAATGACAGATCATGTGACACTTAGATTGCACACAGGTGGACATCATTTCACTAAATATGTCACTTCTGAATGTAATTGGTTGCACCAGAGCTTTTTATGGGCTTCATAACAAAGGGGGTGAATACATACGCACATGCCAATTTTCTGTTTTCTATTTCTAAAAAATAGTTTTATGTATATATTCTTCTCATTTCACTTCACCAACTTAGACTATTGTGTTCTGATCAATCAAATAAAATTCAGATTAGCAAAACATTGAACGTAAGGCTGTAATGTACCAAAATATGTAAAAAGTCAAGGAGGCTGAATACTTTTGCAAGGCACTGCATATATATATATATATATATATATATATATATATATATATATATATATATATATATATTCTACAATACCAATAATGATGATCCATAAATGGTTTCACAATACACTTAAAGTACTAATGGGTTATGTAATGCATAAAAAGTGTTAAAACATCCAGTTATATATTATGTCCCTCCAATGTGCCTTATTTGTATTACATTTGTATGTACATTTTCTTTTAGAAATTTCCGTTCTAATCCCTTTTACGCCACAACTTTTTATAGTGAGAAATAGTGACATCTTGTGGCCACAGTTGGGTGTTTCAGTTATTTTTAAACATGTTTTTAAGCAAAAAAGAACAGTGTCCTACAGTAGACTCAATGTGTCCTTTTGTAAAATCTGTATAGATGGCCATTGTGCAATAACAAACACTCTATAAATATTGAGAGTTGTTTTTTTTGTAGACTGAAGGATATTCAGTGCAAAACAGCATTGTTTCTTGTAATTAATAGAGGCTATGTGTGTGTAACAACCATTATTATCATTAATCATCAGATGTAGGGATCTTTAGCTAGTTTGTGGGGCACACCATAGCACCTCCGACAGGAGGTCTCCATGGTGAGAGAAAAGGAGCCTTGATGTATTAATGTTAAACACTGCAATTTATATTTAGGGCTAGAAGTAATCCATTACCTCATTAGATAAGATTTTTTTAGATTGTGTTACATAGGCACCAGACATATTTCCATTGTGCAATAAAAACATACTGTGATTTCACATAATTGTTTTTGTTGATGAACTGAAAGACATCCAGTGCAATACGGCACAAATGTTTTAACTAAAATAGACTGTGATTGATGAGAATGAAGAACAAGTACACACAGAGCAAGGTGTTTCCGGCAAATACTTTTAGTGGTGTTTTTTCTCGTTTTTATTTTATTACAGAATAAAGGTCCTTAATTCCTTATGGAACTGTGTCCCAAATGAGTGTTAAGCACTGGAACCAGTAATATAACCTTGCAATTTTGGTGTTACACCAAAATCTAGTCAGTATTGCTTTTAATTTAAAAAAAATTATTTGCATCTATTTGCATTTAATTTCAAACTATATATCAAATATACTGCAATATTATTGCACGGGTATCAATGGATACACATTAGAGTATCTGTTTTGGTAGGTCTTGGTTTAGGCCAAGGAAGACCTCACGGGTTGTTCCTGACAATATATAGCCTGTAGCGATTCACAGACTCAGTAGGACGCAAGAGCGACCTATGAAAAATGTGTTCCTATGTGTCATAACTCGCCTAGTCACTCACAGGTGCTGAGGCTCAGAGGATCGGTAGCAAATGAGACATTTAAGATAAGGCTGAGTTCACAGCAAAACCAGGTGTAAGACTCTGTTGTGCTATCCTGATGTGAGTCTTTGGTCTGATTGTTTAATTGCTGAAGCTGCTGTATCCAACACTGCTGATAACTCCTGTTCCTGTTTGCCATTTTATCTCTGCAACATCTACTCTGATTATGTTCCAACATTCACCTCCACCTGTGTGCTGATTCCTGCCTTCTGTTCCCAGTCTGCCTCTGAAGATATCTGCTCCCAGTATTTTCTGCTGCATAGATGTCCGCTGCTTTGCCAGTCTGCTTTCTGCTACAGTGCCTGACTGTTTCTAATGTCTGGTCCTGCACCAAAGCCAGAATGAGCTCTGATCCCTGCAGTTGGTGAATCCTCACCACTGCTAGTTCCTATTCTAGCATAGCAGCTTCTATCTGCAGGAAGTACTCTGCTTCTGAGGCAGTCTTTCACCTAGCTGTCTGCTTTGGGTGTCTGCCTGTGCTTTTACTGCTTGTTCCAGCACATGCACTGATATTATTACTGTATTATACTTTTTACTTAAAGCTATGTAAATCAAGCTTTGCTTATTGTGCTGTAAATGTTTGCTTATCATTCATTAAGTTGTTAAAGCATCCTCACCCCTGAAAAGTCCAAACCTTTGTTCTGCGGCCCCGGTTCCTGACACATTTCCTCAAATTTCCAGAACTATACCTTTTATGTATGTATATATTGCATCTTTATAACAAAAATGATTGCACATTGGTCAAGCCCTATTGCACCCCTCTAGTTCCATAGTTCCAATACTTTGTTTTGATGAACTAAACTTTTATAATAGGTTAGAATGGATTTAGAAAGAAAACAAAATAAATGATATAGTATAAGCTTCTAGATGCTTGTTTGTGGGGGTTATCATGCAGATGTATGCTAATTTCAGTTACTATCATTAAAAACATTAACATTTTAAATTGCAGTATTTTCATTTAGTAAGTGTAATTTTCACTTTAGGAAGAGTGATTTCTTTTGCATTCAAGTTCATCTCCTACCCATGGAACTAGATTAATATAGACAATATGAAAGCTCCCACTGCAGCATAAATAAGTATAATATATAATATTATATAATAAATTGAAAGTGATCCTAAATGCTTGCCGCCTGTACTCATCTTGCTTTTACCATAACATACTTTTTTACAACGCTTTGTTTCTCCTCTTTTATGCCCTAACTGACCCTTACACTGGCCTTGTTGGCCACACTATAAATACATTATTGTAATCCACTGTGATTCCTAGGATGTCTATGCAAAATAATCTAAAATGTCTCATAAAGTACTGGCAATATACCAGACACCTGTAACTCTTTCTGCAAAGTCTAATCCCAATGCTTACTATTTTGCTATAATCCTCTTGATTCAGTTGTACAGGATTCTACTGAGAATACTGCCAGAATTGAACTTATATGTAATTAGTTTCTTAACAAAAGCCTTATAACATGATCAGGTTTTCTGCATGATTTACATTTTCTGGCTTCTTCTGCAATATAATCTTATGTGGCATGTTGTCCACATTTCTATTGTGTGTATTGTCTCCCTCTTGTGGTTTACTAGGTTACCTGCACTGTTCATGTTCACATGCAGTTTTTCTCATGTGTAGGAAATCTCTGTTTATAAGCATTTTTACTTTGCAGTTCTTTAATACATTTTATTTGCATCTTGGCATGTCACTTTTTCTTTTAATACACTTCTCTCAGTCTTTTTCTTTTGCATTGTTATGTCCAGAAAAGGAGAATTATTTGTTAGTAAGCAATGGAGTGCAATAACTTATGATATAATTAGTAACATTAGTAGTACTGTAAAAATGCAATTATTTGTGAAGTAGGTAACATGAAAAAGATTTAATGGATAATTATATCTTAATTTCAGAAGCATCAATAAATCAGAACTCAAGCAACCAGAACCCTCAAGCAACCAGAAAAATGTAATTGAATTAAATACTGTACTTTAAATAAAACCTATTTTTTACAGGGCTCAACAAATGCCAGGAGCCAGGTTGCCATGCCACAAAATGCTTTCAGGCATCCACTGTATGTCTCTGCAATTCAGTTTTACCTGGAGGCAGACAGGCATGAGTGACTGAGCCAGTGCAGTTTTGGGGTTACATTCCTCGGGTTCAGTACCGCACCCTCCAGCCGAAAGTACCTGTGTGTAAGCGAGGAGTGAAAGCTGCTGCTAGAACAGCCCTCACTGACAAATATAATTAGCAGAGCTTCCTATGTTTAGCTAATGTAGACCTTTTTTAATAGTGACTCTCAAGCAACCAGAAACAACATTTGTCCATCATCTACCAATCCCCAAGGTGCCGGGTAACTATATATGTGTGTATAGATTTAATGGCAGTTAAAATAATATGTTGATCTAGTCTGTCCATTCGACTTGTTAAATCCTCAGTATACTTTATGTATTTCCCATTTCCCCTAATAATAGCATAAGGAATGTATGGGGTTATAACCCCCTCTAGCCACCCTTGTGTCATTAATCAATTACTGTACAATTATGGTGGGTCATCATCCCACTTTAACTCTACCTACTACCTCTAGGTCCAACCAGATATCTGGGCTAGAGGAGGATAGCTCCCCAGACCCCTAACACATGACTCTATCCCAAACGAGCCTAAGGTGGGAACCATTGAGGAATTTCTCCTGTATTATTTTTCAGTAACATCCCTCTTAAGGGTCCAACAGTAATCAGCAAACATTGCTGGACTCCACTTGCCCTGGTACTGCTTTTCCATTTTTAAAATGTCCTGGTGGAATCTTTCACCATGCTCATTGCTGACTTCCCCGAGATTTGCTGGGAAGGAATTCAAGAAATGGATTTCCAAAGACATGTTACATTCCATGGTCTTGTAAGATTGCAAAATATCACCTACTATTTCTTTTTAGTTGTCTGCCTTATGATTCCCTAAGAAGTTCTGGCAAACACTCTTGAAAGATTTTCATACAGACCTTTCAGCCTGGTTCAACTGACTATCAAAGTTCTCATCTTTAATCAGTTGTCTTATTTGAGGTCCTACAAAGATACCCACTTTGATCTTTGCATCACTGATCCTTGGGAATTTTTTTCTTAAATATGAAAATCCAGGTCCTCTTCAATCCATCGCTAAGACATAGTTTTTCGTAAGTCTGAGCTTTATATGGAGTGGAGGTAGATACACTTTTTCTGGATCAACGAGTGTTGTATTGACAACATTCTTCTGTCCTGGAGTTAGCGATGTTCATTTTGGCCATTGTTTCTGAGTGTAATGATTTCTTTGGTATCTGCTGTCCCACTCACAAAGAAAACAAAGCAAAAGAGCGACTACTTTCAAGTCACCACAGATATTCCATTAGTATTCTTCATATTTGATTTTTTCAAGCATGAGTTTCATGCTCTCATAAGTTTCTTGTGTGATATTGGCAGCATGAGCTAGTGGCACAGATGGAAACTTATTTCCTTTGTGGAGAAGCACAGCTTTTAAGCTAACTTTAGAAGAATTATCAACACAAAAAGAAAGGTGGCTCAGGTTTAGACAAGTCATATGAACTATTAGGGTGCCGCTAGGTCTCAAAGAGACAATAATCAACAAAAGAGACAAAAGGGACCCCTCTTACTGTGCACACCTATTTTTAATCTAATCTCAGAGAGAGTAAAAATTACAACTTAGCTTTTAATATATTTGTTTAAAAATATTAAAATTATCAGAAGCAGGATATCAAATTCATTGATCGCATGGGTATAATCAATCCGTAATCTTTATAAAGTGCCAGTGCTTAAACTATTGGATAATATAGGAAGTGTAATCACCACTATAAGTGTATCTATTAAAGTACTTAAATAAAAGTGCTAGTGCTTGTAATACTCAATTATGGCATTAAAATCTATAACTGGTTGATTCAAATCCAGTGAAATGTGATTTAGTGATATTGCGATAGGATAACTAAAATAATTGATTACTAGTCAGTAGTTCGATAATTCCCATCTAATCCGGAATGTACAGTTAATACTGCATCTAATACCCAGGAGCTCAGAGGCTTAATATTAGTGATTATTCGCGACTGAATATTGCTCCATAATGATAGTATATAGTCTGTTAGATTCTAAGAGTCGGATCTTAATTCTAGCGTGCCACGCGGTTTAGACGCCTCGGGATTACTTAATAAACCCGCGCGTACGTTCCTGCGTCTGACCCGACCAACATTTCTGGATTTTGTCAAGGGTCACCGCCATGTTGTTAAGGCTTCCCTTTATACCTTCCTATTGTCATGGAAATGGTGAACAATTAAAACAATGCTTGTATTTTAAGAAAAAATCTTTTAATAATAAGTCTCTCTTTGATATATTAATGAGTTTTTGAACTTCATTGTAAAAAGAAGAAAAAAACAACAACATTTTATACTTATGAGATAACCTCTTATCTTGGAGTATCTTATTAAGCATATTATACTTTATCTATTTTATCTATAGACAAGGTTTAACAGATCTTAATTCGTCCATATATATACAAAATATTTGCATGTTACTTAATAATATTTAGAGCTAAATTTAAATATAAAACTTAAATGGATTAAATCTAGTAGTGATATCCCATTTAAATACTACAGATTTTGTTGATATTTACTTCAAAAAGCATATCTCATCTACCTATATTATAACATACAATATTTATTTTTCTATAGAATTGCTTTCATGTATATTAGTGCTGCAATTATATTTATAAGGGCATAGTATTCTTCTATATCATACCCTAGAATATTTCCAAAAGCAAATAATATATATGTGTCTCTCAAATACTTAACTTAGATATAGTATTGCTTATCATCTATATTCTTTTATCAATATTTGCTCACAAGTGATAGATAAAGATTCCATTATTTGTCATAGTATATATTATTTTTTATCTAATTTCATATAATTCTAAATGAATAATTATCCTCATATATCAGGCAAATACATTATTCTTTCATTTTAATTCCTGATCATTTTTATAGAATTACAAATTCCTTATTGTAGAGGGCAGTTATTTAACTGCCTCTGATCATTTTAATATTTTTAAACAAATATATTAAAAGCTAAGTTTAAATTTTTACTCTCTCTGAGATTAGATTAAAAATAGGTGTGCACAATAATAGGGGTCCTTTTTGTCTCTTTTGTTGATTATTAACTTTAGAAGAATCAATAAATAAATGCCAATCCTCTGTTTTATTTATCTTCAAGGGAAAAGAAATCCTTAAAGTCACTATACCTATCTCTAAAAAAAAAAAACTTTAGTTTCCTTATGGAGAAGCTTCGAGCCTTTCAACCTGGAGCCTAAAAGTTCTGCTTGCGTTTTGGATAGGTTCAAGTCTCGGACGAGGTCATTGATATCCCCTTGGGTAAGGAAATTTGGTTGTAACGATGAACAGGAAGCCTCAAAAGTTTGATCTAGCCTTATATCATCATCACCATGCTCTACAGGATCTTTTTCTTGTTCATCATCACTAAGTATTAGTTCTTCTGCAGGCGCTGGCACAGACAATTCTGCACTATGCAGCACTGGCCTGAGGGCAGATAGTAAATTCAGATATGTCACAGTGTGCTTTGATTTAGAACTGATACCTGAAACCTGAAACAAAAGTAACAATCTGTGGAGTGATCTTTTTGTTCTCGCCAAATCTTCGGAATAGCAAATTTCATGTGCCGCGAACCTGTTGACCAACTTGTGAGAAGTCTGACACAGGTACGACAACAATCTCTAGATTGAATGCTCAAATAAATACAATCTTACAATATTAGGCAGATTCTTTGATTTGGAGATTTCAGCAGTCCCACTTCCTACTGGAAAATAAAACAAGTAAATATCTGTCAAACAAATTAAAGAAGCAAAAAAATCAAAATAAAATTCTTGGCCTTAGTGGTTCGGATAATTCCATTTATACTCAGATAAGATAGGGGAAATTATGATGGAATTCTATAGTTCACTATATAACCTCAATAGTGACCCAACATTTAAAAAACTAGTAAAGATAAAATAAACCAATTTTTGGGCAACGTCAATCTCCCTAGAATAGATGAAGAGGATCAAAGATCATTAAATAAAGATATTACTCTGGATGAAATATATGAGGTAATTAAAAAAGCAAAATCTAATAAAGCTCCAGGCCCAGATTGGTTTGATCATTTATTTTATAAGTTTTCCCTAAAAGAAATTAGGAAGCACTTGCAAGATATGTTTAATGAGATTAAAAATACAGGGAAAATAGTACCAGAACTAGTTGAGGCTAAAATAATCAACATCTTAAAACCCGGGGAAAAAACAGAGGAAGTTACTAGTTATCACATGACTCAATCTAAAAACATATGCAAAAACCATGGCCATTAGGCTAAATAGTATTATACCTAAACTAATACATTTAGATCAGTCAGGATTTGTCGGGGGACGTCAGGTCTCTGACAACACCAGACACTTAATAGATTTGATGTGTATTGTAAAAAAAGAAAGAACCCCCACACTGATCCTGTCACTTGATGCGGAGAAAGCATTTGACAGGGTCAGTTGGGAGTTTTTAGAGACAGTGTTGCAGAAATTTGGGTTTGCCGACTTTGCATTAAAAACTATTAAAGCCCTTTATAATAAATCTTCAGCTTATATTGCTGGTCCCAATTTTGAGACAGAGAAGTTTGTAATTAGTAATGGGACCCGTCAAGGGTGCCCACTTTCTCCACTGTTATTTTTGCTCTTCATGGAGCCTCTAGCCTCAATAATAAGGGAATCAGAAAGTATTAAAGGAATAAGAATCGGTAATAATGATTATAAAATAATGTTATTTGCGGACGACATTATAGTGACTCTAACGGATCCAATAAACTCCTGTGCCGATTTACAACATCTTTTGGCAGAATTCGGTAGAGTACCATATCTATTATAATTAACCATAAGGAAGTAGTTGACTGTGTCATTTTCATTTTAAATATTTTTTTAAACTTTTTATTATAAATGTATTAATAAAAATGTATTTTTTAATCTAATCCTTTTTTCGATTTAACTTATTTATCTAATAGGGGAGTTAATCTGGATGCAAAATTGTGTCTTTCTTTCCTCCTTTTCTAAATGGTTACTATATATGCCTCCAACATTTCCTCCACTGAAGAACCTATCTTTTTAATTTCATTAAATGTTCTCTGTAGATGTCTTGATATTGTTGTACTAAATAATTTATAATAATGGCCTACAAACCTGTCTGGGCCATGGGGATTTACCTAGTTTTAACTCTGAGATGACTGATTGAATTTCATTAAGACTGATTTCTCAATTTAGTATTTCTCTCTCTTCTTCCGTAGTCTTAGGCAGTTTGGCTTGGTTTAAGAAATGTTTTCATCACAAGATTGTTTAATACATCTATCTTGTTCTTGTATATTATATAAGGAGCTATAACATTTCATAATTCCTACTCTTATTTCTTTCGGTTTAGTATATTCTTTATTATCTTTGTCCATAATTGTATCTATTCTTTTCTTTAACAACTTGATTTTTTAGTTTGTAGGCTAATAATTTCCCAGCCCTGTCTCCTTGAAACTATTGTTTTTGTCGATATTTCCACCATAACTCATCTATTTGATTTTTAACTATTTTTTTTTATTTGATCTTGAGTTTGTGTTATTTTGTAGGAGTCTGTTGAATTAGGATTTAATTTATTCCTGTTTTCTAAGTCTCTCAATAAAAAATATAAAGATCTTAGGGAGTAATGTCTTTTTCGTAAAGATGTCTTTTTTATTAAAATGCCCCTTATAACTGTCTATTTGTGTTCCAATTAATAACCAACTGAGTCTTGATTGATATAAAAAAAGGACTGGATCTCTTTTCTCAGATCCTCCACTTTTTCTGGAGACCTGAACAAGGACACAGCCATCCTTCATCTCGACATTTTTTACATTATTTACTTCATTCAGTGTAGGGCTAATCGTTGCATGGTCAGATCAGCTAATCTCAACTATTTCAGTATTTTTATGTCCATAGTTTTTTCTATTTACCAAAAGGTAGTCCAATCTTGAGTTTGTTTTGAACCTTTGAGAAAAACAGGTATAATCCAAATCTTCAAGGTCAAGGGTTTTTCTAGCGTCGTATAATTGTTATATATTGCTATTTAAGCCTTTAAATGTATTAATCATTTGGTCATCTGGTATTATTACAAGTTTTGCATCCAAAAGCATATTTATGTCACCACAAATAATAAAGTTCACTGTTTTTATTTTAGCAACCTGTTTCAATATTTATTTGAAATATCTATTTTGTTTGTGATTAGATACATATAAATTGATTATAGTTAGTTGGATGTTATTTTTTAGTACATAGCCAGAATATATATATATTGTCCATTGATATCTATTTTTTTATATTCTTCCTTTATTATAAATGTATTGCTAAAGAGGATTGAAACCCTTTTGGACTTAGATTTACATTTAGAATCAATCCTTAGGGTGTGAATAATTAAGAAACATAGGGTCATAATTGTTTTTCCAGTGGGTTTCCTGTATGCAAATTATGTCAGCTTTTGCTCGGATATACTGTAAGTATCCATTGCTATTTTATGTTTAGAGGGAGAATTCAACCCTCTGACATTTCGGGATATTATTTTAATTTTCATTTAAGTTATACAGTATCTATACAATTATTTTCTGCCATTTTCATTGCCTCTTTTACAAATGTTTAAAACCTCTAAAACACACCCCTCAACCCTTATATACATACTTGAGAATATATGTCTCCCCTTATATACTAAGTTAGACATGTTCTTAATTAATATCTGACTTGTGTTCAGGAAGTCCAAGTCCAAGTTGATTGGATTCTATCCTGAGACACTCCTAGTCTGTCCTCCCTGGTCTAATGATAAAGTGGAGGAGATAATGAGAGCACAAACATACAAATCACTCCTCTCTATTCCTCCCCTACCATCCCCTTCTCTACCACCCACCTATTTCCTACTCTACCTCCCCTCCCGCTCCCCTTTTTCCATAGTTGCTCTTACGTAACTTTAATTTAGTGTTCTGTATTATTTGCCTATTTTTCCATTTCAGACTCACATGTGTCTCACAGCTATTTATCATTGTCAATTTCCAACTGTATTAAACTACTTGAAATTTATTTGTGCCCATTATATATTTACATGTATTTATATCTATTAACTCATTCTTTTTTAACTCAATCTTTACACAGAATCTATTTTATTTGTTGACACGGATTATAATAATTATTTGTTAATAATAATAACCACAATTTAATTATACACTTAAGAGAAATGTATTTTATAGGTTGCCTTGCCAAACTTATATATGTACTTTTTTTTTTTTATTGACAGCAACCCAGTTTATATTAAAAACAGAACCTGCTTATCTATGTTTGGCTAATGGCTCAGCCAATCAGAAAATGGAATATATTCTTTCCATTTTCTTCTCTGGTTGGCTGAGATTTAGAGATGTTTTTGTACAATTAGGGCAATTTGATTCCAGTCACCTGTTTATCATTTAAAACATTTTTTTATAGCTTTTTGCTATTCAATAAAACTACTGATTTAAATATCAACTTGTGTATAATTACATCCTGATTTAAATATACCTACATTTTATAATGTATGGCACTGGAAATGTATTAATTAACATGTCTTCTGACTGTGACCGGAACTGGCATATGCTAATGACGTGACGCGCATGTGACGTCACGTCATTAGCATATGCCGGTCCCGGTCACAGCCAGAAGACATGCTGCAGCATAAGGATCAACATCAGATGATGGATCATAGTAAGGAGAGACGGGAAAGGGGATATGGAGGTGACTGGAGAGGGGGAAAGGGAGGATAATGGGGAAGAAGGAGGAGGGAAGGAGGAGGAGGATAAGGAGGAGGATAAGGAGGAGGAGGAATGGTGTGCTGAGGGGACCAAGGCTCAGGGTCACCACTTTAGGAACAGAAAATTAACCCAGAGCCACGCTCTGGATTACCGCTAGGAAGGTTAACAATATCCACTGCTTTATAACCAAAGAGATTGCAATGTATATTCCATCAATATCAAAGTTAGATAAATGTTTGTGCAGTGTAATTATTGAAACTTGAAACAGTGGGTCACTGTTTATAACAATACAGCACTTTTTCTGTTATGTTAAATATTACTCTACAATACATATATGATACTGAATAAATTGCATACCACCTTTGAATAAAGTATTTACATATATTAATGTGACCTTCTAACAGTCTTATGTATATTTCATAAATAGATCAAGTAAGTCTGACATTTCAGCTGGTGTTTGACATTGAAGAGGGTTCCTGAAGATATAAATTACAAAAAATATTTCATTAATACATATAGCTCTAAAATGTTCTTTTTTTCTATACTTCAATATTGTTTTATTAGTACTTCCTATGAACATGACATTGGGTCCCATTCCAAACTTTTGTTTAAGATTATTTACAAGCTGACATGTAAATCACTACCTAACTATTCCATTCCTCACAAAATCCAGTGCTGCGTGAAGGCAGCACTGAACAGTATAAAATGACATACGTTGACAAGTTAGTTGTAGCATTCAAATTTCCCTTCAAGGCATTCCAATCCAAATTACAAGGGCTTTACGCAAGTTAGGAGTAAGGTGTTAATAATGCCTCCCATAATACTTACTACATCACATAAAGTTGGGGATCTCATGGACTAATATGCCATGGAGGTCCTTAAATGTCCTCTTTGGCTCCTATAATTAATCCTTGCCATGCAGGTCCTTAAAAGACCTCTGTTGTGTCTAAAAATTAACCCCATACCATGCATGGGGTTCCTTCGAGAACCCCATGGAACCTATAGGTTAACCCTGAATACTACGGGGTCATTAAAAGACCCCCATAGTACCTAAAATGCAATCCCTAAGTACAAATCCTAACAGCTGTGATGCCCGGACCTTATCAATCTGAGAATACTATTTGGTTAAATCAATTTCCCCATGCATAAATTAGCAGGGGCACATCTAAACTTCTGTTTGGCTGAAATAAAGCTGCTAAAGCACCCCAAAAATTATTGCAGCGGAGCTCCTCATAGGAGAAAATTCATTAAATGTAGTTGTTTTTTTTATAGGACGTTCTTTTTTTTAAGAGTAGGGCCCTTTTAATGGCCAAGAAGATGAAGAATGATCAAGATAGAAGAGTATGAAAAACTACAATCAACTGGGATAGCCCATTTATTCAGGACAGATGAGTGAGGACCTGGGCATCACTGGATGGGCATAAAAGGATAGGTAAATATGAAATTTTGCTTCCATATATGGTTATTTTTTTATTTATTTTTTATTGTTTTTTATTATATTTAATTGTATTTAGTTTAATTTTCTTTTTATTCTGTCTTTTTATTTTATGTATGCTTTTATTTTAATGTAATTCTTTTTATTTTATTGTCATTTTTATTTTATTTTAATATATTCTTAGTTTCTTTAATGTAATGTAATTTTATAATCAAATAATGTAGTGTTTTGTTTTTTATACAGTAGGGCTATTGAGGGTCCTTGAGGAGCCCAGTAGATGGGGTTTCATTTGCATAGGTGTCCAATATGGACCCCTGGGTGGGCACTTAGAGTGCCACCAGGGTCCTTGATAACCGCCATGGTAATCAGAGTTAACTTTTAGGTACCATGGGCGTCCAAATGGACCCCCCTTGTAATAGGGGTTAATGTTAAGATACCATAGGGTTCCATATAGACCCACATAGTGATAAGGGTTACTTTTAGGATGTCCATGGTAGTAGGTGTTAACTCTAGATAACATGGGGGTCCTTTAATTACCCCCTTGATATGGGATTAACTTTTAGGTGCCACAGAGGTCAATTTTAGACCCAAGGAGGTCCTGGCAGGACCGCCATGGCATATATCTTATAGTTACTCCTTACATGTAAACTTAATAAAATACTGAAGTTATTATATATTTGGCTCCTGAATAATTGTCAGTAGGTGGCCTACTCATTAACAGCATGGTACAGACTGCACTGGATTCTGTCCACTTATACAATGCCAATGTTAGATCAACTATTTCTTCCTATCACCAGACTATCTGCCTTTCTTTACCTCCTATTCATAGACATTTCTTAAAATATAAATAATCACCCTCTACTCTAGGTAGCAAATAGTGCATGGCACATGTTGTGAAAATAATAAATTATAATGAAACTACTCACAATATCTGAAGGTCTTTGATAACCTACCTGGTATGGGCCTCCAGATGATAGTTAAACAATGGCCCACAACACATGATAGATATACTAATGCCCATGGATCCCAAAGTATGCTCGTTGGTCACATTAATATGTCTTTGTTTTCAACCATCTATTCTCATCCTTTCAAATTCACTACACTTAAAAGCACTTACATGCCTCTTTCTGCTAAGCTCAAAGAATTCTCTAGAGGTTTCATATACTTCAATTTTTATTACTTTCCTCTGGCACAATTGTTAAAATACTTTCCAACTTTAATCTTGAAAGACATTGACAAGGTCATGATTAGAACAAAGAATCCACTAACTGCCTGCTTTTTGTTTAATACTTTATTTTGAGTTTATACAATATAAGACATAAAAAGACAAACAAAAAAAATGCAATGTACATACATACAATAAGCACTAACTGCCTGCTCATGATATATGTATATAACTACCTTTTGGTATTGCCCAAACACACAACTGAAATTAGATCCATCAATGTTGCAAGCTCTCACTAAAACAAATCTCAATGAGAACTTTCTGGGTTTTATTTGTGCAAGCTGATGACCCAACAGACCCAATAAACATGTGCCACAATATGTAATTGTAGCTTAAGAAAAAAACAAATCAACCACTTAATAAAATGGCTGAATAGGTTAACATATTTGTTTATAATGGAGTTGGTAGAAACATCCAAGCTTCATCAGCCTATACACCTCAGAATCTTTGGTTATTTATTTACAGTGGCTCTTTTATTTTTCTTTATAATATTATAAACATCACTTCACAAAGTAACTACCCAACAAACAGTTCTTCTGCAGAGGAAAACCTTACCTTAAAATTCTTCAAACTCTCAGAAAAAAAATGCAGAAGCACTTTTCAACAATGTTTATTACATAACAGCTCATTGGTAACCAATTCATTACCATATTCAAGCCCAATATAAAAATAACCAGGAAAACCAGGCAAAAATGTCATACTATTGCAAGTTAAAATGGTTCTTTCTCTCAAGCTGTTTGTATGTTAGTATACTATGATACACTGTTTTTGCTATATACATGAGCAGAAAACAATAAACAAATACATACAACTTTGGGTATATTTATCAAGTGGGATAAAAGTGGGATTAACCAAGTACAATACTTCCACTTCCTTTGTTTTCTGTGAGAGCTATTTATCAAATTAAAAGAAATAAACTTTAACTCTACTTGGTGGGTTCTCTAGAAAACATAGCGAACTCCACTTGATAAATATAGACCAACAGACAGAAGGTGTATAAGTGACGATGGATTGAAGTGCAAATGTACCCTTTTAGTAATTCTGTAATTTTTCTTCTACCTACTCTATAAAGCATTCCTCTTGGATACCTTCAGTATGTCAGATTGTGAGTAGCAGTCAGACTATACAGCGATTTGGATAAAAGCATTCTATAGCCTAGACTGTTGCTCTGGACAGGGCCTTCTACTCTCCTTGTATCTGTATTGTAATTGAACTTTCTACCAATGCTTTCATTAACCTGGTGCCTTTGTTATCATAAACCATCTAAAAGTTGAAAGTACCTTGGATAAAAGTGCTATACAAATATGAATAAATAAATAACATGGCAAATGATTACAAAAACGTTCATGCCTGCACACAATTAGTTGAAAGAGATCTAATAAAACTCTCAGCCAAACTAGAAGGAATAACCTGAGAATGTGTGAGCTCCCAGAATGAATATTTCCTGCTGACCTCCAGATATAAACTAAATCCTACTTTTGAGTAGTGGTAGGAAAAAGTCTGTGGATGAAGAGAACAGGCAGAACATACGATATACCTGAGCCTAGACACATTAAAAACATCACCTATGTTAATTTTATAGGTACAAGAAAAAAGTTATGAAAAAGGCAACCATGAAATACTTTTGTTTCTACGCCACTACAGGAATTTAACAGTGTTTTGGGTCTCTAAGCATTCACCCTCAAAAGGCATGCCAACATCAAGCATAAAAATGAATCTACATTTCTTATAAATAGGCTTCCCAGTAAAGCTCTCCCTAAAGTCTCCAGTGAAGCTGATGTGGAAGATGGGAGAAAGGGTTCACATTTAAAGCAAACATATTTAAAGTTGTCTTTAGCATAGCTACATGCAAGCAATTTTGTTTGAGTTATTTGAGTTATGTCTTTTTTATTATTTTCTTAATTAACATGAGGCTATATTCTTGCCTCTCGATATTGTGCACACCTCTTTTTTGTTGGAGTAAGCAGCATTAACCTTTTAAGTGACAAATTAAAAATCACAAAACCGCTTCATAGTGGCAAATTATTTTCTGAAATTTGTTAGGGAACCAAATTTGCATGAAATTATTTTTTACTATAAATCAGCTTGTGATTCAAATATATGAACCAAATGTTTATATATACTCATAATCACGTGACATTACCCAAGATCAGCTGTCATATGAAACTGATAGTAGTGAGGGTGAAAGCATTAGGAGGGCTTGGGAAAACCAAAGGATCCTTCGGAAGTGACCACTGAGTAAAAAAGACAATGTTCAGGTAATGGAAGGGAAACACATCTGAATATAAGATAATCTTTAAATTTAAATTAAATTGCATCCATACAGAAATGTTTTTTTTCTTCTTGATTATATTAGACGTGTGTAATCTTGACACATTTTGCCCTATCAGTAATAAATATAGGTATAAGCTCCATCTGTACAATGCCATTTTTTCTTATGTATGTCTAGGGCTCCATCTTGTGTCAGACTTGATTGTTTGGATTCCATTTTGGAACTAAATGTAACAGTTGGATTCACTAGAAAACTGATATTGAAAGTTACATTGAATACGTTTAATATTTAATTATAAAGAAAAGAGTCACTGATAATAAATATAAATATTTTATTTACAAAATATGGAAAATCTTTACATTTTAGTAATAGCCACATTAAATAAACACACCTATAAATGTGTTTGTTTTACACAAAATAATCCAGTAGGTGTCAGACTAATACTTAACTTACTTCTGCACTATCATGTATCAATTGAGGCTGTGTGTTCAGCTGTTTCATTCACATTCATAAGAAAGAATAATGCAAACATCAAGCAGAGATGTTTAGATTTTGCAAATCTTCTCTTTATTGTACCTTATTGTTTTGGCTTAGGATCATAAACACATTGAAAATCCATTACCATTCAGAATTGGTTTGGAGGTGAAAACTGTCCTTGGAAGTAGTAATGCCACCTGCAACAGAGACAAATAGATCATGCTGAACAAAATAACAGGGAATTACTGGCCACATTCATATCCAATATATATATATATTCAGCTTCGAAAATAAATTTGCTATGCACTGATTAAGAGCCAGATCGCAATTATTTAAGTGACTTGTAGTTGTACACTCTTTTTTTCATTTTTCAGAATATTAAAACATGCAGTTGTTTATTCTTCGTCTAATATGCTCAATTATGCTCCATTTTTGTTTCTGATAATCTAATCTTCAGTTGGAAGGTGGCTTGAATACAGAGGAAGCTTACGCTACTATAATGGATGTTTTGTTATTAATGGTGCCAATACATTTAATACAAAGATTGAAAATGTCATCAGTTTACAAGGGCTGGGAAAGCAGCTCAAAAAGTAATAGTAGTATACAATAACGAATAATTGAATGTAAAAGCTAAACAAAATAAAAGTTAAAAAGTAATCGTATTCTATAAAAAAAAAAAAAAATTCTAAGCAACTTTTCATCCAAAGAGCATTTCTGTTTTTACTACAATGGTCATTTAATAAGTACAGTGTCTTGACAGTCTTACTTAGTAGATGGCTACAATCATGGCGCACATTGAATTTTCTTTCAACGCCTCTTTTGGAATATATGTCACATGCGCAAAAGCATGCCCCTTATACTTGTACCCCTATCCAGGACTATTTTATAGCTACTCTTACCTTTTGTGGCTACATTTACACGGAATCTAAGGAATCTGTCTTTATCTCAATCAGTCTGTCTCAATCTCATTGCACTATCCAACATTTACATAGACAGCTACACACCTCAGGGCCATATTCTTGTTATCCTAGGCACTTACAGCCTTATTAAATTGTGATTCGGCCAATTTAATAGCACTCTATATAAGCACAGATCATATTTTCTTTACAAAAGTTTTTAGTTAGTGAACTTTTATCCAAAAGCAAGGTCTTCACTAACTAAAAACTTCTGTAAAAAAATTATGATCACCCTGCATCACAAGAAATGATACCTTGTGATTCTTGTCTGTCGAATCCCTATTACTGCGGCAGAGCTACAGGATGGGCCTTCCAGGTCCTTAGTGGGCAGAGGAGGCAGCCTGTAGATTTACACCTGTTGCGTGTACACTTGGCATGAATCCTAACTCCACCACCCTATTCCAATCTAGGACAGAGCTACAATTCTCAGGCGCAATAGGTAATTGAGCAGAAAGAGGCAGTGGGGACCAGACAGAGGAAGTGGGTGTAAGTGGGTGGACTGAGTGGAAAGGAGAAAAAGAGGGGAACAAGACACGTTAGTGGAGAATCCTCAATACAATGGACCCTATAAAATTTGTAGTTCCAGAAGCCCGTAAAGGAGCCAGCAAAAGTAATGGCTATTAAATTGGCCTCTTTTAGCTACCTGCAAATGATCTGCGGGTTACAGGCTGAAAAAAGTGTGCCAAAATTGGAACTCGGACCCAGCTAAGCCTTTGATTTTTCAAGCCCATAAATGTTACAATCGCAAATCGCTATTAAATTGCTACAATTTCCCAAAGATGCACTTGTTTTCAAACCCATAAATGGTAAATGTAGCCCAAAAGCCTATGGGTACTAGAGAGGACCTGCAAGGGGGTTAAACTCCAGTCCGTAGCACTGTAAAAGCTAGAATAATCACACTACTGTATTTTATTTATGTTTAATTTCTGTGTTATATCGAAATGTGTTAATACATATAATAGAATTCACATGGACTAGAATATTATATTTATTGATTTTTTCATATTGCATTATTTCTGGAATGCGGGCCCGATTGCAACTCGGGCTACAAAACCGTAAATGATTGAAATGTAACCTCCATGTTTTATTGACGTTATGATGACGGACTCATTTACTATTATGAGAATTTCAATAATTTATCATGTTCACACGTGGAAATGCCGAAGTCCCGAAGCATGGTTTACGGATTTGGATTTCAGCCATGTAGTTGCAGCCTTTTCTAATTTAATTTCTCTGTAACTCCTGCAAAGTTTGCAGACTTACAGGCTGTACGACGGCCACTGCGGACTTGGAATTTAATAGTGCGCAATATTTCCATAACTCCTTCAACGGGGCCACATAAATAGATGACAGCACAATCGCCAACAGGAACTAGAAAGGCATTATCAGCATCTCCTAGCCGTGTACAATTCCTCCTTTCATTTGGCTTGTGCTCCTTTTTTGTATCTAAAGCAGACCTGCAGCAACCTTTAAATCTACTGTAACACACCACGTGGGCCCTCAGGGGTCATTACTGCATTTTTTATGCTTCATTGGAAGTACCACAAGCTGTATAATAGTGGTGAAAGTTTAATTTAATGGATACGATAAGTATATATAGAGAGAAAGAAAAAGGTCATTTCTATGGTGCACTCTTGAACTTAGGTTCAATTAAAGATCAACATTTTTATTGCTTATCATTAAAACTCATGTAGAGTCATCCGTGCTGTGCATTAAACATATACAGATAAGTTGGTTTAAAAAAAAGTGTATAAAGTAAGAAAATCCTAATAATTCCAACTACACCTGTTCTCACAAGAAATTAGATTTTAAAAAAGGAAAATGATCCCTGCCATTTCCATGTGGTTAATATTAGAAAACTAGTATTCATGATACATAAAATATACATGTGAAAAAACAGTGATTGTGTATTATCACACTCTGTTGCTGGATTATATCATAACTTGCCCGTCAAAAATGACGGGGCCATAAAAAAGTGTTGAAATGCTATTTGTGACACAATGTGAGTGTACTGTGTGCCTCAACTATATAGATCACTATAGGACACTAATGAACCCACGTAATGACACTATGAGTGCCATGAGGTTCATCCAGGATCCTCATGACACCAAGTGTAAGCACTACACTATTAACTCTAACTATACCCCATTAACCCAACCCTGGGCCTATTTAATCCTAACAGTATGCATTTAACTCTAACAGTACCTATGTAACCCTATCTGGGCCTATTGCACCCTACCTGGGCCTATTTAACCTTCTGTAAGCCTACTTAACCCAGTCTCTTATGGGGGTCTATGCAGACCCTCATAAGCCTCAATGTAGCCCCATGAGTCCCATAAGGGTATATAAAGACCCTCATGGGACAGTTGGAAGGCTAAAATTAACCCCATAAGTGCCATGAGGATCCTCCAGGACCCTCAAGACACTAAGTACAAAAACTACACTGCACTATATCCCCCCAATAAGCCATTAAATCTAAACTAACCCCTCTACCCTAACCTATTAACACCTGCATTACGTACCTACACTACCTAGCTACCCCCTAATAAACCCCCCACCCCACTAATTACAGAAAATAATAAAACCTAAGTCGCAGAAAATAAAAAAGCTACATTACAGAAAATAAAAAAGCTACATTACATGTATGTTTATTGTAATTTATTTTCTGTGTGTATATGTTGCAGTAATCTAATGTTTATTTTTAACAGGGGCGCGCCGGAGAAGACAATAAGAATGAGGGGGAAATGCTGGAAAGGTGAGTGGAATATTTTGATTACTTTTCACTATGTACTGTTTTGTACTCATTTTTTATGTATTGAGTGACAGGGTTAATTAAGGGATTATGGGGATCTTTATTGACCCCCATGAGTGACCGGGTTAATTAAGGGATTATGGGGGTCTCTATTGACCCCCATGAGTGACAGGGTTAATTAAGATATTTTGGGGGTCTGTATTAACCCCCATGAGTGACAGGGTTAATGAAGGGATTATGGGGGTCTGTATTGACCCCCATGAGTGACTGGGTTTATTAAGGGATTATGGGGTCTGTATTGACCCCCATGAGTTACAGGGTTAATTAAGGGATTATGGGTTCTGTATTGACCCCCATGAGTGACAGGGGTTATTAAGGGATTATGGGTGTCTGTATTAACCCCCATGGGTGACAGGGTTATTTAGGGGCTCATGGGGCTCTATATAGGGCCCCATGAGTAATAGGGTTCATTTTTATTTATCACTTTAGGGACCCGCAAGGTGGGAAATAAAAATTTTGGTTGCAGCAGGGGTCCTTGATAGCGTGCGATTGGGGATCGCCACTGCGAGGGATAATGTGGGATTAATGTGTGGACCCTCTGGGGCCCAATGGGGACCCCCAGCATTGGGGGATTAATTTTAGGTGCCAATGGGCGTACTTACAGTACCCCCGCTGCCGGGCTTAACTGTTTGTGTGCCGCAGCTGGGAATTTAGACGTTTTAAATGCAGTGGGAGACACGATCGTGACCCCCACTGCAAGGGTTAATGTCGGGACATTGCTGGGGTTCCCATGGGCACCCCGATCTGACCTCCGCAGCAAGGGTTAGATGTGGGGTCCCGAGCTTATCTCGGATTTCTTAATGTGGGGGTTTGTCCAAGTTGTACGCGGCTGGCAGTGTTTTGCGCGGTCCAGGAGCCTCGTTTTAATTTTTTTCGGCCTCCATTTCTTTTGCGGCTTAGCCGATTTTTGAGTTGCGAAACTGGGGAAATTGGGGTTAAATTCACATGCAACCCCCCCGTGTTTAAGTGGATGTTTTTATTAATGTGTTTTTGTGGTGTTGTTGGGTTTGCCCGGTTCAGGAGGTTACTGCATTGTTTTTTGACCTCTGGCATTTTTTCTAAGTCCCGTGACTCGTAATTTTTGGTCGCAGTCAATGAGGGAGAGGAGGAGGGAAAGAGAGACACAGGGGAGGGAGAGGAGGAGGGGAAGAGAGACACAGGGTAAGGAGAGGAGGAGGGGAAGAGAGACACAGGGTAAGGAGAGGAGGAGGGGAAGAGAGACACAGGGTAAGGAGAGTGAGAGGTGAAGAGAGACACAGGGTAAGGAGAGGAAGAGGGGAGGAGAGACACAGGGTAAAAAGAGGAGGAGGGGAAGAGAGACATACAGGGTAAGGAGAGGAAGCAGGGAAGAGAGACACAGGGTAAGGAGAGGAGGAGGGGAAGAGAGACACAGGGTAAGGAGAGGAGGAGGGGAAGAGAGACACAGGGGAGGGAGAGGAGGAGGGGAAGAGAGACACAGGGTAAGGAGAGGAGGAGGGGAAGAGAGACACAGGGTAAGGAGAGGAGGAGGGGAAGAGAGACACAGGGGAAGGAGAGGAGGAGGGGAAGAGAGACACGGTAAGGAGAGGAAGAGGGGAAGAGAGACACAGGGTAAGAAGAGGTAGAGGGGAAGAGAGACACACAGCGTAAGGAGATGAAGCGGGGAAGAGAGACTAATCGCTGTGAGGCTCGTAAAGTAGAGGGGCGGGGGAAGGCTCGCAATGAGCACCGAAGACTCTCGTTGCAAGGCCCGCGATGATCCCCAAAGGCACTCATCTTGAGGCCCGGGCAAGTCGCTAGTAATATATATCTCTAGAAGAGCAATCATTCGTATTTTATATGTATAAAAGGTTGGTCTACGTCTATTACTGATTTTATTTTGCATTTATGTAATAATGTATGAGTTCTCTTCTCTAAATTGATCTGCTATTTGGTTGGTGGGTTGTGTTCATTCCCACAATTTGGGAGATATAAAATGCACCATAAAATTCAGGGTCGCTTCATAGCAGTTCTATTTTTTATTCATGTCTCTGGTTGTGCTTATCCATTAAGTTATCTTAGCAAAGTTACTGGAGTAGGTTCCTTCCAGTGAACCAAGATTTGTCCGACTTCTCTGCTATGACCTACCCATCTGGGTGACACTGCATGGTATAGCTCTTACCCTTATTGAAGCATGCAAGCCACTTCACCACATCAGTTATACTACATTATTACAAATATAGACTCACTCTCACTCCTTATTGAATCACACTTTTACAAGATGGAATATCCAAAACACCTCTTGTTGACAAACAAAAAAATAAAAAATAAATGGAACCTCCTCTGAGAAGACTTTAACATTCTCAATAGCCTGATAATGAAACATTACTTCTGTAATATATTTGCATACCTGTGAAAAGAGCCATGCATAATATGCATGTTACACTACACAATTTGAAAGAATGCATTAGTGAACATAATTCAGCTATGAACTCTCCTGAGAGTAATACTCCAGTGTAGTAGAGGATCCTTATCCTTTTTTGTTTTTTATTTGTATGGTATTGTGAACATTAAGTGTCCTTTCAGAGGAAGTGCTAGGTTCCATGTATTATACCAATGGACAAAATACCAAGTGGTGATCAATCAGGAGTAGGATTTGAGTTTATACTTTTAATAATGTAGTATAATTGGCTCTGTGACATAACAGACTATTCCAACTAAAGTTGTTATAGATATTTTTCTATTAATTTCGAGATAGTATTACAAATTAAAATGTATCCATTTCATCTTTACTGTTCGTTACTTATATATTACTGAAATCCATTTGATTGAAGTTTTTGTCTTGTTACTGCATGACACTTTATAATTATTGTGTAATTTTTATGTGTTTAGTGAATCTGTCTAACCACTCGCTCATGCCTATTTAGCAGCCGGGTGAATTATACAATTTGGAGGATAGTGTTTATTTGTTTGCCCTTCTGTACCTTTTTGTACTTACCGTTGTTGATTGTTGTGGAGTACTGGTTTCCGATGGGGAGAGCTAAGAACGTTGAATTGGTATCCAGTGGCATATGGGTTCTAATATAGATCTGCAGTTTGGTTGTCTACTTTAACTTAGCTTGTCTCACCTGTTGACACAGCATAGCTGGATGAGGCCCCTAAAGGTTATTCTGGTGACTTTGTAGGAGCAGTATTCATATGAATAATATCAGTTTTAGGTAATTGCATATGTGTGCATAGTGACTACACTATATAAAGAGCAAAGAACAAAACACAAAAACAACTCAAGCTCTTCCCAAACACATTGGGTGTTTGAGGTCTCTTAGCCAACAACTAACACTGCTTATGTGTGGAAATACAGTCATTTTATAAACCAGAAAGATGTGTTTGTTATTTGCTTCCAACATCCAAGCACTGGCACTGCAGCTGATGTGGTTTGAAGATATATTTGCAGAATAACTGATATGTGAACACATTTCTCTAATCATCTTTTAAAATGTCTGGGTTTTTTTTTGTAATTACTGATAACATCATAGAACATAACGTGGGGTGAATTTGGTGGGGTGCTCACTCATAGGTAGGTTGACAACCATCTTTAACTTTCTCCATTTTTAAATTAATTGGCCACCAAATTATCTTTCCAAAGCAATACATTTCCTATCATACTAAGGAGGGAATAAAACCCTTCTTTTAGATGTACCAAAACATGATTGATCCCAGTAAAATCAAATTAAAGAGTAAATAGAAAATAATCAACTACTTTCTAAGCAGAGATTATTTGTTGTTTATATGTAATGGAAATGATTTAATAAGCTTAATAATACACTGTATAATTATTATTTTTTTGCAAGTAGAGGGTACATGGATCCATGGGAGGTCACTGCACGCAATCTGCTCATATAGTATATCACTGATCAATTTGATTATTTACATTTGATTATTCACACCTTTAAGTGATGAAATCATAATTGCTTCCACTCTATGATACATTAACAACTGCTTTCCTTGTTCTTGAGTGAATAATATTATTTCAAAAGTATAAAATCAGCTTACATTTTCCGAACAATATTCTGCCAAAATGAGGACAGTGGACCCGCCCACAAGAATCTACATAGAATCTAATATTGCTGGAGTAAAGTGACGCATTCCATTTTAAATATTTACATTTTTATACTCAACTTTAGTATGTATCATGCTGTTCCACTTTGTATTCCTTGCAGAGATATTGGAGTGGGTTGCCAGTTACTTCTCCAGTGGGCCCCAGTATACAGCTCCTGGTGTTCATGGGTGACCGAATGTGAGTGGGGAAGAAAATCCACATGGGAGGAGGGAATCCTGATTGCATTTTTTAGCCTCTGCTCTGCCATGGCTGTAGCAGCATCAGGGCTGCGGTCGAAAAGCCCTGATACTTGGTCCCCATTTTTTGTTGTGGTTTTCACCAAAAATAATTTTGATTTAAAAAAAAAGCTGCCACAGTTGCAAGCAGCTTTTTTTGCACAATTATGTTAGGGATATTGATCAGGCCCTATCTCAGTGAACAATTATGAAAACAAATGAGCATTGTTGCCTACCAATGTAAGGGATAACTCAACGGAACTCTGTGTCGCAATAGGACATCCCAATCGTAGATGTATTAATGTTTAACATTGAACCACATGGTAAAAGAGCACCCCCTCCACAAACGCACAACCCTAATTTCTTCCCTCAGAGAAAAACCAAATAATGTGAGCCCAGCATAATTCAAATGTAATACATCACTTAAAAACTAAATTTGAGCCTCAGGTTGGCCTTCCTCAACCACCCCTTTAAGGGGTATATCTGGACCATCCTCCAGTGGAGCCAACACCACTGTCCCACTGCCCATGTCTCTGTGTGCAGGCTACACCTCCTGGGTACTGAAATGAGTGGACAATAGACCTTTCATTTTTACTGGGCTATAATCACTTTGTATGATGAACCTCTGCTGTTATCCAAGAAAAAAGGTGTCATGAATGATTTGGGGGGCATGATGGGACCAGCTGCACCCCACAAGTAACTATTTTTTATGACTCAATCACATCTGTTTGCTAATATTAAAGGCTATGAAATGGACATGGGATGTGTTCTAATGACTGTGTCCATTTGACTTTCAGTTAAATGTAATTTTACCCCTTTATGTATTATGTGTAATAAGGTGGGTTGGGATCATTGTACAAGTTTAAATGATGTAGTTGTGCTAGAAGCATGCCCTATGATGTGCTAATATTATATAAAGCTACGTAAGTCACATATGGGACAAAGGGTTACGTTTTCTACCATAAATTATATGATGCTCAGAGCCAGTCAGGCTTCGAGAAGCCCTCCACTCTTACAATCCTGAGGGAGAATTCCTGTAGCTGAAGGGAGTAACGTAGACCCTCCATCTATGATCTTTCTATGCCCCCCTCACTTTCTTACTTCCTTTAGTTTTTTGCTCTCATAAGGCGATCTGGACAAAAACACTGTGCACTTTAGATTGTAAGCTCCAGGACAGAGCTTGCCTTGTTATGCACTGTACCAGCTGTATAAACTTCTAAAAATAATATTAATAATAACCAAGAGCAAAGAGACTTGAAGATAAGAAACTAATAATCATACATAATCTTACTCAACATGCTGGTTACTGCAGCTTGTAACTTACAGGGTTAGCAGTCGGGAATTGAAAGTACTCCTGATAAACTGTCCACACCCTGTGTTGGATAAGAAGAGACTTTCAGTTTGGTTTCCTGTAACTGTGTCGAGTATGTCGTCTGATCTGAGAGAGGAGCTAAAATGCTCCATCTGCCTGAGCATTTATACATATAATATCCTGTAATCCTGGCCTCTAAACATAACTTCTGCCAGGTCTGTATTGAGAGTGTGATGGATACCCAGGAGGAATCTAGAGTTTATACCTGTCCTGAATGCAGAGAAACATTTAATACCAGACCTGCCCTGCAGAGGAACCTGAAGCTATGTAACATAATTAAACTTCTCCTCCTTATTCAGCCAGAGCAGGAGGAGACTGGGATCTTCTGCACTTACTATATTCACTCTCCTGTGCTTGCATTATTTGTGTAATGCGCTACTGTAGATACGTAATGTTGTGATTTGCAAGTTCGGAGTGTAAAGTAGCAGTGTTTGTGTATGTGCTATGTATTTGGCGTCCTTTGTAGTAGTGTATTTTGTACCTCGTACGTTCCTGTGTGAAAGTGGTACGCGATTGCCGGTGTGTTGCGCGGTCCAGGGTCGTGTAACCTTGTTTTAATTTTTTTTTGTCTGCCATTTTTCTTTCGCTTAGCTGATTTTTGAGTGCCTAATCTCTTGAAAATCGACTTAAATTTGCATTCCACCTCACTCCCAGACGTCCTGGCTGTTTCCCCGTGCTGTGTGTGATGTTTTTGCTGTGTTTTGGGCGTTTTTTATGTTTTTCGCGGTTTGGCCGTTAACTTCGTATTTTTCCTACCTCGTTTTTTTTTTTCTAAGTCCCACATCTCATATTTTATTTTTTCTAAGTCCCGCGTCTTGTAATGTTTTTTTTCTAAGTCGCACGTTCGTCAACTGCTTGCAGCCTAACAGCCTTATTAAATTGTGAATCGGGCAATTGAATAGGGCTCTATATAAGCACATAGCATATTTTTTTTACAGAAGTGTTTAGTGAAAAAGACCATTAAAATTGAGGAAAGAAAAGACACTCAAATACCATAGAGATAACACCTTTATAGAAACAATGAGCCTCATTCAATTGGCCGAATTTGAGATTTGATGCACCGCAAGTGACGTCTCAGGCAATTTTGCTATTCATTTGGCACTTTTTTGCAGGCTCGGATCGGGTTATTCTATAATATAAGATATGCGAGCCCGCGAAAGACAGGCTCGCTAAGTGAGCCCGCAAGCGTTAGCAACAACCCGTATTGCTGACAACTATAAATCACATATAATAGTTGTCATACTGTGATTCGTCATCACACTTGCGACAAATTGCAATTTGACAACTACGATCGACCGCAAAAGCCCAGGGCATGTGCATTGCGCAGCGTGAGCTGTGCATGCGCACTGCGCTGGGCGCACAAATGCACGTTGGGCAGCTTTAGTCATGCATGCGCATTGTGCCGGGCGTGCGCATGCGCGTTGCGGGAGGAGGGTGGAGAGATACAGGGAAGACAGAAGAAGAGGGAAAAGACACAAGGGAGGGGGAAAAGGCACAGGGGAGGTAAATGGGGGGAAAGGGAAGAGACATGAGGAAAGGGGGGAAGAGAAGGGAGCCAGAGAAAGGAGGAAGAGACACACAGTGGAGGAGGGGAGAGGCACACAGGGGAGGAGGAGAAAGACACATGGGAGGAGGGGAGAGGCACACAGGGGAGGAGGGGAGAGACACACAGGGGAGGAGGGGAAGGCACACAGGGGAGGAAGGGAGAGACACAAAGGGGAGTAGGTGAGAGACAGGGGAAGAGGGAAGAGACACAGAGGAGGAAGGGGGAGAGACACGGGGAGTGAGAGAAGGGGGAAGAGACACAGGAGAGTGAGAGGAGGGGGAAGAGATACAGGGGAGGGAGAGGAAGAGGGAAAAGACACAGGGGAGGGGGCAAAGGCACAAGGGAGGTAAATGGTGGGGGGGAGACACAAGGGAGGGTGGAAGAGAGGGGAGCCAGAGAAGGAAGGAAGGAAGAGACACACAGTGGAGGAGGGGAGAGGAACACAAGGGAGAAAGAGAGAGACACACACAGGAGGAGGGGAGAGGCACATAGGGGAGGAGGGGAGAGACACACAGGGGAGGAAGGGAAAGGCACACTGGGGAGGGAGAGAAGGGGGAAGAGACACGGGGGAGTCAGAGGATGGGGAAGAGATACAGGGGAGGGTGAGGAAGAGGGAAAAGACACAGGGGAGGGGGAAAAGGCACAGGGGAGGTAAATGGGGGCGGGGGAGAGACACAAGGGAGGGGGGAAGAGAAGGGAGCCAGAGAAGGGAGGAAGAGACACACAGGGGAGGCGGGGAAAGGCACACAGGGGAGGAGGGGAGAGACACACAGGGGAGGAGGGGAGAGACAGACAGGAGAAGAGGGGAGAGGCACACAGAGGAGTAGGGGGGAGAGACACAGGGGAGTGAGAGGAGGGGGAAGAGATACAGGGGAGGGCGAGGAAAAGGGAAAAGGCACAGGGGAGGGGGGAGACACAAGGGAGGGGGGAAAGAGAAGGGAGCCAGAGAAGGAAGGAAGAGACACACAGGGGAGGAGGGGAAAGGCACACAGGGGAGGAGGGGAGAGACACATAGGTGAGGAGGTGAGAGACAGACAGGGGAAGAGGGGAGAGACACACAGAGGAGGAAGGGGGAGAGACACAGGGGAGTGAGAAAAGAGGGAAGAGACACAGGGGAGTGGGAGGAGGGGGAGAGACACGGGGAGTGAGAGAAGGGGGAAGAGACACAGGAGAGTGAGAGGAGGGGGAAGAGATACAGGGGAGGGAGAGGAAGAGGGAAAAGACACAGGGGAGGGGGGGAAAGGCACAAGGGAGGTAAATGGTGGGGGGGAGACACAAGGGAGGGTGGAAGAGAGGGGAGCCAGAGAAGGAAGGAAGAGACACACAGTGGAGGAGGGGAGAGGAACACAAGGGAGAAAGAGAGAGACACACACAGGAGGAGGGGAGAGGCACATAGGGGAGAAGGGGAGAGACACACAGGGGAGGAAGGGAAAGGCACACTGGGGAGGGAGAGAAGGGGGAAGAGACACAGGGGAGTCAGAGGATGGGGAAGAGATACAGGGGAGGGTGAGGAAGAGGGAAAAGACACAGGGGAGGGGGAAAAGGCACAGGGGAGGGAAAAGGGGGGCAGGGGAGAGACACAAGGGAGGGGGGAAGAGAAGGGAGCCAGAGAAGGGAGGAAGAGACACACAGGGGAGGCGGGGAAAGGCACACAGGGGAGGAGGGGAGAGACACACAGGGGAGGAGAGGAGAGACAGACAGAAGAAGAGGGGAGAGGCACACAGAGGAGTAGGGGGAGAGACACAGGGGAGTGAGAGCAGGGGAAGAGATACAGGGGAGGGCGAGGAAAAGGGAAAAGGCACAGGGGAGGGGAGAGATACAAGGGAGGGGGGAAAGAGAAGGGAGCCAGAGAAGGAAGGAAGAGACACACAGGGGAGGAGGGGAAAGGCACACAGGGGAGGAGGGGAGAGACACACAGAGGAGGAAGGGGAGAGACACAGGGGAGTGAGAGAAGAGGGAAGAGACACAGGAGATTGAGAGGAGGGGGTGAGATACAGGGGAGGGAGAGGAAGAGGAAAAAGAGTCAGGGGAGGGGGAAAAGTTACAGGAGAGGTAAATGGGTGGGGAAGAGACACGAGGGGGGGGGGAAGAGAAGGGAGCTAGAGAATGAAGGGAGAGACACACAGTAAAGGAGGGGAGAGACACACACGGGAGGAGGGGAGAGATACACATGGGAGGAGGGGAGAGGCACACAGGGTAGGAGGGAAGAGAGACACATAGATGAGGAGAGGGGAGAGACACACAGATGAGGAGGGGGGAGAGACACACAGGGGAGGAGGGGAAGGCACACAGGGGAGGAAGGGAGAGACACAAAGGGGAGGAGGTGAGAGACAGGGGAAGAGGGAAGAGACACAGAGGAGGAAGGGGGAGAGACACGGGGAGTGAGAGAAGGGGGAAGAGATACAGGGGAGGGAGAGGAAGAGGGAAAAGACACAGGGGAGGGGAGAAAGGCACAAGGGAGGTAAATGGTGGGGGTGGGGGAGAGACACAAGGGAGGGAGGAAGAGAGGAGAGCCAGAGAAGGAAGGAAGAGACACACAGTGGAGGAGGGGAGAGGAACACAAGGGAGAAAGAGAGAGACACACACAGGAGGAGGGGAGAGGCACATAAGGGAGGAGGGGAAAGACACACAGGGGAGGAAGGGAAAGGCACACTGGGGAGGGAGAGAAGGGGGAAGAGACACGGGGGAGTCAGAGGATGGGGAAGAGATACAGGGGAGGGTGAGGAAGAGGTAAAAGACACAGGGGAGGGGGAAAAGGCACAGGGGAGGTAAATGGGGGTGGGGGAGAGACACAAGGCAGGGGGAAAGAGAAGGGAGCCAGAGAAGGGAGGAAGAGACACACAGGGGAGGTGGGGAAAGGCACACAGGGGAGGAGGGGAGAGACACACAGGGGAGGAGGGGAGAGACAGACAGGAGAAGAGGGGAGAGGCACAGAGAGGAGTAGGGGTAGAGACACAGGGGAGTGAGAGGAGGGGGAAAAGATACAGGGGAGGGCGAGGAAAAGGGAAAAGGCACAGGGGAGGGGAGAGACACAAGGGAGGGGGGAAAGAGAAGGGAGCCAGAGAAGGAAGGAAGAGACACACAGGGAAGGAGAAGAGAGACACACAGGGGAGGAGACGGGATAGACACATGGGAGTGAGAGGAGGGTGAAGAAATACAGGGGAGGGAGTGAAAGAGGGAAAAGACACAGGGGAGGGGAAAAGGCACAAGGGAGATAAATGGTCGGGGGAAGAGAGACACAAGGTAGGGGGAAGAGAAGGGAGCCAGAGAAGGGAGGAAGAGACACACAGTGGAGGAGTGGAGAGGCACACATGGGAAGAGGAAGGCACACACACGGGAGGAGGGGAGAGGCACATAGCGGAGGAGGGGAGAGACACAAAGGGGAGGAGGGGAAAGGCACACAGGAGAGTAGGGGAGAGACACACAGGAGAGGAGGGGAGAGACAGACAGGGGAAGCGGGGAGAAACACAGGGTGTGAGAGAAGGTGTAAGTGACACAGGGGAGTGAGAGGAGGGGGAGAAATACAGGGGAGGGAGAGAAAGAGGGAAAAGGCACACGGGAGGAGGAAAAGGCATAGGGGAGGTAAATGGGGGAGAGACATGATAGAGGGTGGAAAGAGAAGGGAACCAGAGAAGGGAGGAAGAGACACACAGTGGAGGAGGGGAGAGGCACACAGGGGTGGAAGGGAGAGACATGGGAGGAGGGGAGAGACACACATGGGAGGAGGGTAGAGAGACACACAGAGGAGGGGGGAGACACACAGAGGAGGAGGGGGGAGAGACACACAGGGGTGAGGGGGGATAGACACAGGGGAGTGAGAGGAGGGGGGAGAGATACAGGGGATGGAGAGGGAGAGGGAAAAGACACAGGGGAGGGGGAAAAGCCGCAAAGGAGGTAAATGGTGGGGGGAAGAGACACAAGGGAGGGGGGGAAGATAAGGGAGCCAGAGAAAGGAGGAAGAGACACATAGTGGAGGAGGGGAGAGACACACAGGGGAGGAGGGGAAAGGCACACAGTGGAGAAGGGGAGAGACACACAGGGGAGGAGGTGAGAGACAGACAGAGGAGGAAAGGGGAGAGACACAGGGGAGTGAGAGAAGGGGGAAAAGACACAGGGGAGTGAGAGGAGGGGGATGAGATACAGGGGAGGGAGAGGAAGAGGGAAAAGACAGAGGGGGAAAAGTCACAGGGGAGGTAAATGGGTGGGGAAGAGACACGAGGGAGGGGGGAAGAGAAGGGAGTTAGAGAAGGGAGGAAGAGACACATAGTGGAGGAGGGGAGAGACACACACGGGAGTAGAGAGACACACGGGTGGAGGGGTGAGGCACACAGGGGAGGAGGAGAGAGACACACAGGGGAGGAGGGGAAAGGCACACAGGGGAGGAGGGGAGAGACACACAGGGGAGGAGGTGAGAGACAGACAGGGGAAGAGGGGGAGACACACAGAGGAGGAAGGGGGAGAGACACAGGGGAGTGAGAGAAGAGGGAAGAGACACAGGGGAGTGAGAGGAGGGGGAAGATATCCAGTGGAGGGAGAGGATGAGGAAAAAGAGTCAGGGGAGGGGGAAAAGTTACAGGAGAGGTAAATGGGTGGGGAAGAGACACGAGGGAGGGGGAAGAGAAGGGAGCTAGAGAATGGAGGAAGAGACACACAGTAAAGGAGGGGAGAGACACACACGGGAGGAGGGGGGAGATACACATGGGAGGAGGGGAGAGGCACACAGGGTAGGAGGGAAGAGAGACACACAGATGAGGAGGGGGGAGAGACACACAGATGAGGAGGGGGGAGAGACACACAGGGGAGGGGGAGATACACACAGGGGGAGGGGTGATAGACACAGGTGATTGAGAGAAGGGGGAAGAGACACAGTGGAGTGAAAGAAGGGGCAAGAGACACAGAGGAGTGAGAGGAGGGAAGAGTTACAGGGGAGGGAGAGGAAGAGGGAAAAGACACAGGGGAGGGGGAAAGACACAGGGGAGGTAAATGGGGGGAGAGACATGAGTGAGGGGGAAGAGACACATGTATGGGAAAGGGAGGAAAGAGACAGCGGAGGGGCAAAAGACACAGAGGAGGGAGAGGGGGATGAGACAGAGGGATGGGGAGGGGGAAAGAGACACATGGGGGATTGACACAGGGGAGGGAGGGGGAAACAGACACAGGGAGGAAGGGAGGAAGAGACACAGGGAGAGAGGGGGAGAGACACAGAGGAGGGGGAAAGAGACACAGGGGAGGGAGGGGGGAAGAGACAAATGGGAGGGAGAGGGGGGAAGAGACATGGGGAGGGGAGAACAGACACAGGGGAGGGGGGAACAGACACAGGGGAGGGAGAGGTGGGTAACAGACACAGGAGGGAAAGAGACACGGGGAGGGAGGGATGGGGGAAGAGACACAGGGAAGGGGGGAACAGACACAGGGGAGGGAGAAGTGGGGAAGAGACAGAGGGGAGAGGAAAAGAGACACAGGGGAGTGAGAGGGGGAAGAGACACAGATGAGGGAGAAGGCGGAACAGACACATGGGAGGGGGAGATGACACAGGGGAGGGAGAGGTGGGGAACAGACACAGGAGGGAAAGAAACACAGGGGAGGGAGGGGAGAGGGGAGAGACACAGGAGAGTGAGAGGAGGGGGAAGAGACAGGTTAGTGAGAGGATGGGGGAAGAGACCGGAGTGAGAGGATGGGGTAAGACATACAGGGGAGGGAGAGGAGGTGGAAGATACACTTGGGGAGGGAGAGGGGGGAAAGAAACACAGGGGAGGTGGAAAAAGACCCATAGGAGGGAGAGGGGGTTAAAAACCCGGGGGGAGGAAACAAAAGGGAGGGAGAGGAGGGGGGAAATGAGACACAAGGGAGGAAGTAGACAGGGGGAGATACTCACAATTAGCGCCAAAGGCACTCATTCCGAGGCACGTGATGAGCGCCAAAGGCCAGTAAAGTAGAGGGGGAGGCTCCTATTGTGTGGCAAACAGCATTGCCAGGCTTCACTTTTTATTGCCGTCATTTTTGATGACGGCAATAAATCAAATCGCTAGTGTGATATATATATATTAGATATGAATGTATACTGATAGCTACATTAATATCCACGCTGTCAAACTAGTTTGTCATGAGGTAATGTAGATGGCTGTACATAACTAATTTAACAGGGACAGTGTATTGTTTTTATTATTTTTAATAAAGGTTATGGGAACCCTTACTTAGAGGGGGGTTAATTAGTTAGAGGGGGATTTATTACTTATATGTGGTTAATTTAGATTTATTAGTTTATTGGGGTGGCTAATAGTGTAGTGTAGGGTAGTGCTTAGACTTAGTGTCATGAGGGTCCAGGAGGAGGGCCGCAGTTGCTGGCAATGTAGTTTGTAATTAGTGGGTTATTTATGCAAATAAGCATTAATGATTATACAAATAGTAAAATGTTATAAACCGTCCATTTAATAATAATAATGTTTTATAACTGTACCCTCCTTTTATAAAAATGACTAAAAAAGCCATTAATTTGAGCTCAGTATCAATATTTATATACTATAAGTTATGTTAAATGATATTTTAATAAAGGTTATGTTTTAATAATTTTCTGATTCCAGTCCAATTATTCTCCAAATACATTGGGCCACATTCAATTCCAAGCCCTCAACTCGCTTGCCGACGGCCGCATGTTTGCAATTGAGCTGTGGGCTCCCGTTCCCCTCCATTTGCAATGCTATCCAATTTCCCAGGGCCGAAACTGCCGAGATCCAAAATCGGAAACCCGGGTTTCCAAAGTAAGCAGAGCCAGGTTTGCTCATGCAAGCCCGTAGCTACTGCTGAGAATGAGCCAATAGGAAATTAGACTATCATCATGATGGTAATGAAACCTTCCGGTGCTCCCGCAGGCTCCCTATACCTCATGACTCCCATGATGCAGGGGTCCCAATTGGGACCTCTGCAAGGTCACCACATTAACCCCTTGATGCAGGGGTCCCAATTAGGACCCCCACAGGGTCCCCGCATTAACCCCTTGATGCAGGGGTCCCATTCGGGACCCCTGCAACATTTAAAAATTCAAATTACCCGCCGCGGGTACTTAAAGGGCCCGCGGCACAAAAATGGCTAATCTTATGCGGCAGGGATACTGTATGTAGCCCTGCAGCACCTAACATTAACCCACCTATGCTGCGGGGTCCCCTATCACTCATGGGGTCTTTACAAACCCCCATGAGCCTCTAATTAACCCCATCATTCATGGGGGTCTATACAGACCCGAATGAGCCCCTAATTAGCCCCATCAGTCCATTAAGGGTCTATATAGACCTTTATGGGACAATAATTAACCCTCACAATAACACTATAAGTGCCATGAGGGTCCTCTAGGACCGACCCTCGTGGCATTAAGTCTATTTATTACCCTACCCTACAGTATTAGCCACCCCAATAAACTAATAAATCTAAATTAACCCCATGCAAGTATTCAACCCCCCCTCTAAGTAATAAATCCCCCTCTAACTAATTAACCCCCTCTAACTAATAAACCCCCCTTTAACTAATTAACCCCCCCTCTAACTAATTTACCCCCCACTAAGTAATAAACCCAGCTTTAACTAATTAACTCCCCCTCTAACCAATAAACACCCTTTAAGCAATTAACCCCTCTAACCAATTAACCCCATCTAATTAACCCCCTCTAACTAAATAACCCATATAAGTAGTTAACCCTATTTAACCCTCACCATACCTAATTAACCCTATCATTAACCACTTAACCCTATCTAGTCCTATTTAACCCAATCTGGACCTGCTAACCCTAACTGGATCTATTTTACCCTAATTGGACCTACTTAACCCTAACTGGGCCTAGTTAACCCTAACTGAACCTATTTAATCCCAACTGGACCTAGTTAACCCTAACTGTACCCAGTACACCCCTATTCTATTAAGCCCCCTCTACCCTATGCTATTAACCCCATACCCTATCCTTTTAACCTCCAACTAACCAATCCTATTAACCCCCTACCCTATCCATTTAACTACCCTCTAACCTATCCTATGAACCCATACACTACCTACCTAACCCCTTAATAAAATCCCTAGCACCCCACTTATTACTCAAAATAAAAAACCTGCATTACTGAAAATAAAAAAAACACCAATTACACAAATTAAAAAACTACATTACTGAAAATAAAAATACCTACAATACTGAAAATAGAAAACCCACTAACTACACAAAATAAAAAAACTGCATTGCTGAAAATAAATAACCCACTAATTTCAAACTACATTACTGTAAATAAAAAACCCACTAATTGGCTTGTAACATCTGCGCCTTCCGATTGGCTGCAATCTGATGGACAGTTACATCAGTCAATCAGAAGGCACAGATGCTTGGAGCCAATCAGAATGGGATATAGGTATGTATCCCATATTGATTGGCTCACACATTTGTGCCTTCAGATTGGTTGAAATATGATTGATGGTTATATCAACCAATCATAAGGCGCAAATGCTTTCATCCAATCAGAATGGCATACACCCCTGTATTCCATTTTGATTGGGTGAAGCCTGATTGACTATCAGATTTTGTATTGGAACATGCACGGGAGCCTCCATTATTTTTTTTATTTTTTTAGAACATCTGGATTTTTTTCGGAGGAGCCCTGCCTGGGACATAAAACTGAGGACCGGGGCATTGGCTGGATGGGCATTTTGGACAGGTAAGTTGACTATTAACCCTTTTTATATTACAGGATGTAATTATATTTCTATTTCATGTAATGTTTTTTTATTTCAGGTGTGACAGGACATCAGGACATTGATGGATGGGCATTTTGGACAGGTAAGTTGATTATTAAGTCTTTTTTATATATGTTGTATGTATTGTGTATTCACTGTAATGTTTCTTTTATTTTTTTGGAGGGCACTGTCTGGGTACTGAAGACCAGAGTATCGCTGGAAGGGTATTTTGGCAAGGTAGGTGGTCTATTTAACCCTTATTTTCAGTAATGTAGTTTTTTTTATTTTGTGTAGTTAGTGGGGGGTTTATTTTCAGTAATGTAGGTTTTTTATTTTTAACAATTAGTGTTTTTTTTTGTAATTAGTGGGGTGCTAGGGATTTTATTAGGGTGTTAGTTAGGTAGTGTAGGGGTTAATAGGCTAGGATAGAGGGGGGTATATAGAATATGGGTTAGAGGGGGGTTTAATAGGCTATGGTAGAGGGAGGTTAAAAGGGTAGGGTAAAAAGGGGATCATAGCATTGAGTAGTTAGGGTTAAATGAGTACAGTTAAGGTTAACTAGTTCCAGTTAGGATTTGTGGTTCCAGTTAGGGTTAAATAGGACTAGATAGGGTTATTGGGTCCAGTTAGGGCTAAATAAGTGCAATTAGGGTTAACTAGGACTAGATAGGGTTAATGGGTCCAGTTAGTGTTAAATAGGTCCAGTTAGGGTTAAATAGGTGCAGATATGGTTCAAAAGGACTAGATAGCATTAAGTGGTTAGTGATAGGATTAATTAGTTAGAGGGGGGTTAATTAGTTAGAAGGGGATTCATTAGTTAGAGGGGGTTTATTAGTTAGAGGGTTGATTAATTAGTTAGAGAGAGGGTTATTACTTGGGGGGTAATTAGTTAGAGGGTAGTTTATTACCTAGAGGGGGGTTAATTACTTAGATGGGGTTAATTTAGATTTAGTAGTTTATTGGAGTGGCTAATAGTGTAGTGTAGTGCTTAGACTTAGTGTCATGAGGGTCTATTGTGAGGGTTAATTATTGTTCCATAAGGGTCTATATAGACCCTTATGAGACTGATGGGGTTAATTAGGGGCTCGTGGGGTTCTGTATAGATGCCCATTAGTGATGGGGTTCATTTTAATTGTAGCGCAGGTCCTTTAAGGACCTTTAAGGACCTTTAAGGTATTTTAAGGACCTGCGTCTGGAAATTTTAAATTTTTATTCTTTGTTTTTAAATTATTTTTAATAAAGGTTATCTGATCCCTTCATCAATTATCTATGGAGTATTACAGACTATCCCTAGAGGAGGCTGAGATTTTTCATAAGCTGTGAAAATACAGTGAGTGTTGAATGAGACAGGATCTGGATGGGTGGACAGACCTGTCAGAGAGAGACCAGTAGGACTACCTGGAGGAGGTACTTCATGAGACAAGGAGCCTAGCTGACTGGATGTTACAGTGGCAAGGGCACCCGAAGGCTTCTAAGAACAGCTGGAGTGCAGCGCTTCTAGAACAGAGAAGGGATTTTTTTGGGACTACAAATGGGCCATAGATTGGTAACCAAGCTGGCGGAGTTGGTGGAGAAAGACATTACCCTGGCAGACCAATATGATGAGTGGGTTACCAGTGATATTGCAACCAGTTGGTCCTCTTACTTCCAGTTGGAACTATTGAAATGATTTAAGAACTTACTACAGCATCCTCTGCATTGTAGTGTTGGGTCTACAGAGGGGTTGGTGGAGCTACATCTGCAGCATCACCAAGACCTTAGACTTAGCCCTGGATAAGATGAAGCTGAGCCCGTTGAGGCCATGATTCACAGAGAAGTGATGCTGTGATGGTTAATACATAAAAAAGGTGTATCTGTTATGATGTTTTCACCACATTAAAAGCAGTTTCAGCACTACTTCTCCAGATGAAGGATCCTCTATGCTGAGTAGGGGTATGCAAAGCTGCTGGACAATGCAGCCTGGGAAGAGATTTTGCCACCAAGCTGGTAGATGCTCTGTCAGTCGGACAGGGGAGCAGATGTCCTACCAGGGGCCCAGGGAGGGAATACAATCAGCTGGAGGGAGAACACTTAGGCTGGGTTTTAAATATGAGTAAGACCACTATAATGCAGTGGTTTGATCCAGAGGAAGAGGAGCCTATTCCTGTCGTCAGAAGATTACGTTTAGAACAGCTAAGAAACTACATGGAGCATGAAGCTCAGGCTCTAGAGTCATCCCTAGGTCCACCAATCGTAACCCCAACTGCCGCAAAAAAGATGTTGTAGCGGCTGGCACACCTGCTTGCCACAAAAGATCTGGCAGCTTATCTTATAAGTGAACCATTGATCCAGCGAGAGTTGCAACTGAAAGCCAGGTTTGTGGAGCTGATGGAGAAGGCAGCTCAGGGTAAGACTTGGCTCAAAGGGTGAAAGTACCGCTGCCAACTGGGTGAGGATGAAGAATTTGCATCCTGCTACCAGGAGGCCCTAGAAGCATACAGCTGTTTGGATCTTAGCTGCAATGATCGCTGAAGACGCTCATTGCAGGGCTGAGCTGATCGCGAGGCCAGTAGGAATTGGCTGCAAGACAGTAAATTACAACTTTAATGGCTCAACCACCAAACTCAAAAGACCACCAAAAATGATAAATAAATAAAAAAAAACTTACACACTCACACACAGCACAAGATGAGAGCCAGGGAGCCTGTGAGTGAGGTTGCAAGTTCATTTGAGGTATATTTGGCGTTTTTTGAAAAACGAAAATCGCCTAAGTGAGGAAAAAAATGGTGCACGAAAAATCGAGGCCGAAGCCAGTAACACTTAGCCAAAGCCAGTAAAAACTAACCTGAAGCCAGTAAGACTTTGCTGAAGTTTTGCTTGTCTCGCGGTGAGTCCCGTTGCTTGCGTTCTTCGGCTGAGACACAGAAGAGAAAGACACTGGGGAGGGAGAGGGTGTAAAGAGACACAGGGCTTACAGACGGAGAAAAATAAACTCGGTGGGGAATAAGGAAAAAGCAAAAGACACAGGGCAGGGAGAGGAGGGGGAGGGAGAGAGGGGGAAACAGACACAGGGGCCAGAGAGTGGGGATAGGCTCACAATGAGCCCCTGAAGGTGATTATTGTGAAGCATTAAACTTGTGGCTGATTTAGAATTTGATTATGTAATCTGTAACTGTCATGTTGAGAGGCTCTGATGGTTGACACATACAAAAGGTGTATCTGTTATTAAGTTTCCACCACAATAAAAGCAATTCCATCACCACTTGTCCGACCTGCTTGGTAGGTTTTGCCATAACGGCATTTTCAAGCTTGACTGAAGAAAACAGATTGTAACAGTGACTAGGGGTGGTTGGCCCTGTAGCACCTGTGGTTATGACTACCACCTCAAAGCTGGGTCTGATGTTCATTGGTCTATTCCTAATAGAATCCAGGGTCAATCCCATGGCTTATAGGCTGGTGTTTCTCCACTGCACATCCATGCTTTATTTCCTGGGTCCAATTCAGTACTCCACTCCAGCCGCCACTCCTTCTCCCTGATGGGTGGACAGTTATGAGGAGTTTGTGGTAGAGAAGATCCTTGATTCTTGGTTATTCAGAGCAAGCCTCCAGTATCCATCACCCACCATCAGCTGCACCCTCCTAAACCATTCCAGGAGCATCCATAGTCAGGTGGTAATGTTAAGAAAGGTTATCTATTCTGTTGGATCTTAGGAAAGGCCTTGGATGTGGGATCCATGGATGGGTCTACAAATATTTCCCCCCTTGTGACACATGTACTAAATTTGCCACAGGGCCTAGCAGGTTTGTGTCTGCTTCTGAACCTGTGGGTCACCACAGTGGAGAAGATGAGGGGTACTTCAATGTCCCTGTGACAAGAGGGTTCCAGTAGGTTTCCTTCTGTTTATTTGTTGCTGTACAGGCCTCACTCACTGGTGCTTTGCTCCATGTGTCATAGCTCAATCCTTTATCAATAACAGGTTATACGATCATCTATTCCAGTAGTCCTAGGGCCTTTATGTTCAGGCTGAGTCCATTGCACAGTGTCTGTTGTAGGACATGATGTTTTAGATATTAGAGTCTCCATATCTCCAGTAGGCTCTCTCTGTTGGTCAATTGATTTCCGATGTGTTTCTGTATCTAACTGCAGGTTCTAGCACTACCTCACACTCTTGTATTTGTCAAAACGTATTTCTTATCTTGCATCTTCTAAACTGATTTCTCTCTCTGCTATCTTCTCCAGTTTGTATGTCTGGTTAGCTTGACCTGAGTTTCATACACCTTCTTCTACAAAGAGGCTTAATCACTTACAGCCTTATTAAATTGCAATTCGGCAAATTCTAAGGGCTCTATATAAGCACAGAGCATATTTTTTTACAGACGTTTTTAGTTAGTGAAGTCCTTGCTTTTGGATAGAAGTTCACTAACTAAAAACTTCTGTAAAAAAAATATGCTATGTGCTTATATAGAGCCCTTTAGAATTCGCCTAATTGCAATTTAATAAGGCTGTTAATATCCACATCAGCTATCCCTAACAGAAACCAAGCAATTTCAATGCTAGTGTTGTTTTCTCCAAAGAGAGTACAGATAGAATATTTATGATAATATAATAATGTATTAATAGCTGACATAAAAACAACACACCAGACAGAAATAGCTCTGATATAGTGAAAATAAATATTGGAGAAATTAGAGGACTGAATAAGTGATTTCCGTTTGAGAGTAGAGGACCAAAATCCTCAGATCCTTTCTTATTGGATTGGAGACATTGATCAGAAGATGATCTGGAATCTTAATCTTAGAAAAATAAAAACAAAACTAAAAAATCCTATCAGGTTTTCTTGTTTGTTTAGCTAGTTATGTATATAAAAGGATAATAATAAATGTAATATTTAAAACAGACTTTTTGTCCATAAATCTCAATCTTTTCAGATCTTCTAAAAGTTTTATACTATGTGAACTGAGAGTTTTCTCAAAGGAAGGAAAACAAAAAAACTATTGAAACATTGTCAGTTGTATTATTAGGGTAACAAATCCTTCCAGATTCCCAAAGAATATATACAAAATATTCCCTGTATCAATATCCTACATATTTTGGTTAAATGACATAACCGTGTGGGCTTTGTTCATGCTTAATTGCATCCAACCATTTTCAGATTATCTA
The DNA here is from genome assembly GCA_027410445.1 of Discoglossus pictus. Taxonomy (NCBI): domain Eukaryota; kingdom Metazoa; phylum Chordata; class Amphibia; order Anura; family Alytidae; genus Discoglossus; species Discoglossus pictus. Next base: position 107,464,246 of record CM050163.1, on the reverse strand, counting down.
ATCTGCGATCACAACATCCATTTCCTTATAATAAGCTGTTTTTGATACTTATTACAATATTTGGGTCTGCGTAGTCCCTTTAAGTAACAATGCAGTGTTGTGATGTCTGAGCCCTATTCAAATCCAAGCCGGCATCTCGCGGGATAGAGGTCGTATGTCTGCGGGCTCCCGTTCGTCTCTGATTCCTGTGCTATTCAAAGAACAAGCCTGCAAGTTACAGGACAGCCGCCGAAATCATAAACCGTTCACTCGTGCGTAGCAGTTCAGGACGAGAACATGATCAATTAAGCAAGACCGTAACCACCCATTTCCAAACAGCTGATTTGCGAGTTTGTTGTGCAATTAATTGTAATGTATTTCATCGCTTTCCCCATAATTTACAGTGCAGTATTGATTTCTTTATTTGCATTCTTTATTTGCATCAGTTAAACCCCCTTGCGAGTTCTCTCTAGTACTCTCTAGAATAGTCTCCTACATTTGCCATTTACGGGTGTGAAAACATTTGTGGGCTTGGGTACTTGTAGCAATTGAATAGTGATTTGGGATTTTAGCGATTGGAACTCTTGAGGACGGAAAATATCAAAGTCTTCTGGAGGCTGTAAGTTCCGGGTTTAACCACCACAAAGTTTTCAAGCCCGTAACCCATAAACCGTTTGCAGCCCGCAAAAAGACACCAATTGAATAGCAAATTAACTTACAGCCTCACTTAGGGGGTCCAGTAACATACGATTGCTTAATTGTATCAGGCTCTCTATCTTTAAACTGAAGCTGTAACGATCATGTAAATGTATCTCATCCCTTTTCCTTATGCTGTTATCCTGTGGCCACTTTTGGTATAACATGTAATGTTCTGCATGCTCGTTTATTTCCTCAAGACTTGGTGAGATCTTCACTGTTGTTACACAAGTAGGAGACAAAAAGACCAGTCTAAAAGTCCATAAAGAGACACTGCAGCCCAAATTATCTATCATGTATTTATAAAAATACTAAAGAAATGCTACATTAAATTAAAACAGAAATAGGTGAAAAAAGCAGCTACTGCAATAAAATATGGGCTGGACTGGGCTGGGCCTTACACTACAAAGTAAGTATGTGCAGTGGGTATATATATATGTGTGCTGGAGCTTGGTGCTTGAGCAGGAAGAGGAGGCCAAGGCACCACCTGCACCACCATCACATTTTGCTTCTAATGATAAGAGGTACAGTGTTATACTTGTTTTCTATATTTATATTATATTTTGAAGAACTAGACAATGGACAAAATGATTTTAGGAAGCTTTGAACAAAATAAACTTTAATGATGGCAGACATTTGCTTTTATTACTAAAGTTCAGAACTTTTTGTGGGAATGATTTATTGTAAACTGTAATGCCCAGGGGAACCCGCTGGACTATTGGGGATTATGGACTGCTGTGGGCCTTGGGGGCAACATGATACAAGAACACAGTTTCCTCCCTTTTCCTCCAGGAACAATGCCCAGCCACGGGATACCTGGATACCTGGACTGTTACTGTGATGTTGACCCAAGATGATGTAATATTACCATGATGTTACTGAAGATGGTTTTGTTGCACCATATTGTTTTATGAGTTGTGGTATCTGATTCCACAATTGGCAAAGGAATATAAGCCCTATTCTATTAGAAGCTCGCAAATTACTCACACCCATCATTTTTGCTGAAGGTGTTTTTTTCTTTAAGTGTTTAGATATATTCTATTGACTCAAGTCCGCAATTTACCTCCTTAAGCCTAAACACGTAAACCCTGCCTAAGTAGAATTTCAGGTGGCATGATCACATGATCTGTAATTTACTTCTTAGACACAACCAGTAGTAAACTAGACCGTCATCATGACATCAGTAAAACATGGAAGTTAGGCATAACCTGCCATCAGAGGCTACGAATTCATGAGAGCTAATAAGTAATTTTTGCTGATCAGGATTGTAATCAAGCAATCTAGAGCTCTATCTGTTCTAGTCCATGTGGGTTTCGTGTTGTTTATTAACCCCTTGAGTCCCTTGATCAATATTACTCAGAAATAACAGTTAAAAATAATCTTTTTTAATTGCATATTTGGGGGTTTGCGACTGTTGTGCAATACATTTGAATGTGTTTCCATGCCTTCCATGTATTTAAAGTACAGTATTGTGTGTTTAATTGCTGTTACAGCTCTAAAAAGTGTTGATAAAATACCTTGCAAGTTCTATTTAGTACACGTAATATTTTTGACAGAAACTTAGACTTTATTTGTGAGCTAGAACTACGGGTCTAATAGAATATTAATTTTGTGTAAATATAATTATTTAGCGTTTGTAATATTCGTGCTTTGCTAAAACCAATTGTGCTAAGGCCGGTTTTGCAGGTTTGGCTGGCCCATAGTGATTGTGGGCGGGTAACCAGTAATCAGATTACGAGTAGCTAATAGAATATGTGGCAATTTTAAGGGTGTTTTTGTGTGTTTAAATGTACGAATTGGGCAATAGAACATGGCCCTATGTCTGTGTCATATATGTTATTTTTTTGTATGCATATCTACCCAGTAATGTTTGGTATCAAACATCAGGTTTTCCCCTGGCAAATTAATAAAGCATGCTGCCTGGGTTCTGAGGAGAAAGGAGCTTCAGTTACGGGGTTACCCGATTGTGAGGTTAGAATGGATTCATCAGATTAGGAGGAAGGACTGGCCCACGTCAGGACAATGGTAATTCAGTTAGGGAAGGGTTGATAGAGATCAATTTAAACCGCATTGTTCCATTTTTCTAGTCTGTAAATAAGACTGCTTTAAGAACTTGTCATATAAACTTTCAATTAAGTAACCATGGCCTGTGGCTTTATCTAAGCAGGACCTTTCAGATAGGACACCAGCTAGATATGAACTCCCGGACATAGGTACACATTAGCTCATACATGCGCATGGCACATGTATGGCACATGAATAGAGCTGTGAAGAGGACTTGTTACATTTGTCAAAATACACTACTGATGTAAATTGCCTCAACAAACAAAAGGCCAATTGAAATCAAGTGGTTATCACCGGCATACCAATTGAGCAATTGTTTGCTAGTCAAATCCTGTTGTCTCTATCCAACCTTATGGCACCATGAAATACTCTGAATAGGGTAAAGGTTTCTGTGGGAGCCCTGACTGGCCCTCAAAGCAAGTACCCCACAATGTCTGCCTAACTGAACCCATGACTGGCTTTATACCCACCCTAGGTCTGCCTATGGAAGGTACAAAGTTGGGTATCCTGAGCTGTATTCTGCCCTAACAACTGGAAATAACTTGGCCCTTCCTAGAACCTAAGTTCCCTAGCCTAAGTCCCCAACTGTGAAGAACAGCGGTACTCACCACCAAGACAGGAAGAGTTGGATCCCCAAGTGTGTTCCACTCCCTCTACCATGCAAGAAAATAACTTATATAAGCCTGGAGCAATTGCTGGCATGGCAGACTACTGCAAGCCACACATAAGGTACCCTAACAGTACCGATCACTTCCTTCTAGGTCTCCCGCATGGGGGCTAGGTCCTGGTCTTGAGAAGCTAGGTAAAAGGGATTGGGATGTTTTCGTCAAAATTAATGGGACATGGACCAAAGTAGGGGTGAGTGTAGAGAAATCATGCAGGCAACTAGACACAGTGTCTACCCCATTGTTTAGGCTAGCTCCCCTCTGAGAATCTTGGAACAAAGGCTACATTGAACAAATTAGCCATTCAGGCTCCAAGGCAACTAGGAGTTCACAGGGGAGGCCTAAATCACTTGATGAACAGGCCTCCCCATGTGGTCAGGGGCCAGGACTTGTTGATTGACTACGGTAGTATTTACCAAAGGTTATGAACCCTCTGTGATTGGGTAGTGATGTAAATAAATATGCTGTATGTCTGTCAATAAAGTTGGGATTCAGTTTGAACTTACATAATCTTTGTGTATGCTTCATTCTGGGGTTATTACTGCTGGACCTGCCTGGAACTATACCCTTACCATTTGGGGTTACTACAGCTAAGCCTGCTTCCTTAGATTCACTGGGTACATTAGGTGGTTGTATGTTATGCTGGGTTCATTCCTGCTTTCTTATGTGCACCTGCCAAACTGACATCTTCACCAGTTTGTGCGCCTGGTCAGTTTGACCTCAATCTCACTTCTCTAATAAATTAGGGCTGAATAAGTTAGGAAAGAGACCAAAATCCTCAGATCCCTTTTTATGGGATTGGAGACATTGATCAGAAGATGATGGCGAATCTCAATCTTAGAAAAACATAAACAAAACATTTTTCTAGTTGATTGCTATAAAGGACCACTATAATGCATTTACACATAAACCCATATGATAGTTAATTAGTCCATTATCAAAGGGTATAGACTGGGAACATCTTAACCCACCCCTGAAGAGAGAATCTATAAGAGGGGATTTTTATTACCCTTTATTGATGAGACCGGGGTCACTGTGGATATGTTTGGAAGTTGGGAACCAAGACTGAGTAGGACCAGCTATAGTGTGGAGATTGGCTGCAATTCTCGGGATGCTGAAGTGACTGGGCTGTAAACCAGAGCTGAAGCATCCTGGTGCAAGGAGATTTACACCTTTTCTGTGAGTTAATAAGGAGCTTTCTATGTATTTTTTTTTGAATAAATGTACACTTGGCTAGGGGTTTCCTTTGGTATAGGGAAGCATATCGAAGGGATCCTCCGAGAGCTAATATGAGGACTATATTTTATTTATGTTTTTTCTATTTTCTGTTACTTAAATTGTATTGATTATAATTTAAATGGTTGTAAGTTGTTGCAGACTATTCGGCATTCAGTATGACAATGTCTTCATACATTGTTGCACTTTACTGGCATTTAATATTTTCACACACATTGTAACACTACTTGTTTATATTAGATAGTTTGCACTGGTTATATGTTACACTAGTGGTAATATAAGATTATTAGTTGGTTATAATGAAGAAGGACCCTCATGACACTAAGTCTAAGCACTACCCTACACTATTAGCCACCCCAATAAACCAATAAATCTAAATGAACCCCATCTAAGTAATAAACTCCCCCTCTAAGAAATAAACCCCCTCTAACTAATTAACCTCATCTAAGTTATTAACCCTATTTAAACCTCACCATACTTAATTAACCCTATCACTAACCACTGAACCCAATCTTGACCTATTTAACCCTGTCTAGTCCTATGTAACTCTATCTAGTCCTATTTAACCCTATCTCTTATGGGGCTCTGTACAGACCCCCATAAGTCTCTATTTAACCCCATCATTCAAGGGGGTCTATACAGACCCACATAAGCCTCTAATTAACCCCTCAGTCCCACAAGGGTCTATACAGGCCCTCGTGGGACACTGATTAACCCCATCAGTCCAATAGGGGTCTATATAGACCCCTATAGGACACTATTAACACCTATACTAACACTATAAGTGTCATGAGAGTCCCCCAGGACCCTCATGAAACTAAGTACAAACACTAGACTACACTACACAATTCCCCCCATTAAACCAATAAATCTAAACCAACCCTCCTCTAACTAATGAACCCCCTCCTCCCTATCCTAATTATCCCCCTCTACCCTAACCTATTAACCCCTCCCCTACCTACCTAACACATACCCAAACCTATTAACACATACACCAACTAACTAACCCTCTATTAAACCCCACACACCCCACTAATTACAAAAAAGAATACACAAAATAAAAAAAGCACCAATTACAAAAAAAAAAAACCTAGACCACAGAAAGTAAAAAAACCTACATTACAAAAAATAAAAAAGCACCACTACAGAAAATAAAAAATAAACATTATCAAAAATAAAAAAGAACATTATCAGAAATAAAAAAACTAAATTACAGAAAATAAAAAAGGCATACATCACATGAAATAAAACATACATTACATACATTAATACCCTAACTACATATACCCTAACTACATACATCAATACCCCTATCTACAAACCTTTAACCCCTAAATACATACAATAAAAATCCCTCTACCTGACGACCTAAAACAACCCCTCTCACTAAACCTACAATAGGGTAAATAAGGCTGCTTACCTTGCCCAACAATGTTTTTCTAGCCTTCGTCCCTAGCATAAGAGCCCATCCTTCATTGCTACAGGTCTGGCACCCCTAGGATAAAAAGAAACATTACAATTAATAACAAAATAAAAACACAGCATGAAAACAGTACATTCTAACACAATACAACATACACTTACCTTTCCGCAATGTCCCTGTCCTTCTTGAAGTCTTCTCTGGCAGGGCCCTTGAAAAAAGTAAAAAAAATCAATCATATTTCTGACAATCAGAAGGCGCCAAGGTGTGAGCCAATCAGTATGGGATACACCCCTAAAGCCCATTCTGATTGGCTCCAAGCATCTGCGCCTTCTGATTGCAAATGCCTTCAGTCAATCACAATGTGATTCACCCCATGGGGGTGTATCCCATTCTGATTGGCTGAAGGGAATAGCACCTTATGCTTGAATTAGAAATGACTGACAGGCCCATCAGCAAATCAGAATGGGATATAGGGGTGTATGCCATTCTGATTGGCTCACACCTTGGTGCCTTCTGATTATCTACAATATGATTGACAGCATTTTCAGCCAATCAGAAGGTGCCATTTCAACATTTTTACCAGAAGAAGCACTCTAAGCCTCATTTGCGGCGGGAGCTCCTCCAGGGAGGAGCTACATTAGATTTTTTTTTTTTTTTTTTAGTTCTTCTTTGTTTTTTCCATGGCACTGCTGGAGAAGACTTCAAGGAGGACAGGGACATCGTGAAAAGGTACGTGCATAATTTAGAATGTATTGTTTTCATGTTGTGTTTAATTTAATTAATTAATTAATTGAAATGTTTATTTTTATCCTTGGGTTGCCGGACCTTCGGCAATGAAGGATGGAACCTTATGCTGGGGATAAAGGCCAGAAAACCGTTGTTGCATTTGGGCAAGGTAAGTGGCCTTTTAACCCTATTGTAGGTTTAGGGAGGGGGCTGTTTTAGGTCATATAAAGGTATTTTTTGTATGTATTTAGGGGTTAAATTTATGTAGATAGGGATATTGATGTATGTATTTAGAGTATATGTAGTTAAGGTATTAATATATGTAATGTATGTTTTATTTCATGTGATGTATGCCTTTTTTATTTTATGTAACTTAGGTTTTTTATTTTTTGGAACAGTTTTTTTTTATTTTCTGTAAAGTAGGTTTTTTTATTTTCTGTAATTTAGGTTTTTTATTTTTGATAATTTTTAGTATTTTTTTTATTATTGTTTGTTTTTTATTTTCTGTAGTGGTGCTTTTTTATTTTTTGTAATATAGTTTTTTTTATTTTCTGTGATCTGGATTTTTTTTCTTTTTTGTAATTGGTGCTTTTTTATTTTGTGTATTCTATGTTTTATTATTTTTTGCAATTGGTGGGGTCTGGGGGGTTAATAGGGGGTTAGGTAGGTAGGGTAGGTGTTAATAGGTTAGGGTAGGTGGTAGGTAGGAGAGGGGTTAATAGGTTAGGGAAGAGGGGGGTTAATAGGGTATAGGGAGGAGAGGGTTCATTAGTTATAGGGGGGGTGGTTTAGATTTATTGGTTTATTGGGAGGAATAGGGTAGTGTAGTGTTTGTACTTAATGTCATGAGGGTCCCAGAAGTGTTTATTATGGCTTAATTGGGTACAATTAGGGTTAACGGGGTTTAGTATGGGTTAATTGGGTGTAGTTAGGGTTAATTGGTTAATGGGGTATGGTTAGGATTAATAGTGTAGTGTAGTGCTTAGACCTTTTGTCATGAGGGTCCTGCAGGACCCTCATGGCACTTACAGTGTTATTATAGGGGTTAATTAGTGTCCTGTAGGGGTCTATATAGGCCCCTTTTGGCCTGATGTCCCCTTTTTGGCCCAGCTACAAGGGGTGATATGGTGACACAACGGGGATCCCGATAGGGACCCCCAGCATAGTGGGGTTAAGTTTAGGTCCCGGGGGGTACTTGAAGTACCCCCGCAGCTGCGATTAACTCTTTAACTGCCATGAAGGTCCAGATTAGGGCTAATTTTGGGAGACTGCGGGGGTCCCAATCCGGACCCCTGCAGCAGGGGGATGTACTAGGGGAGCTTTAGGGGCTTCAGGTGTGGGGGCAGGAACGAGGCTCTTTTATGCTGCTTACGCAGCAAACGTAAGGAATTTTGCAGTCTTTGCGAGTCCTGCCCAGCACTCGTTGGGCTCCATTGGCGCGTTATGGGCTAGCTCGTGGGGGATTTTGTGGCAATTAAATAGCATGATTGGAACATAGCGGGACAGATCAAAGGGTTGCGTGCTGCGATGTTCCACGTTGCACTAAACGTAGGCATTTTTTGGATGGCCTGCTTTTTTAACACGCAGGCTGGCAATGTAGAGGTTTATGAGGCTAATTTAATAGCCTCCAGCCCTACTTTTTTTTCACTACAGGCTACTTTTTAAAACGTAGACCGAATTTAATGAGGCTACTAGTCCTGTACAATTAATGGAGTGGATGATATGATACCTTGTATATGAAACTTTGTCAAAGACTGAATTAGCAATTTATACAAAACCCTGAAGACTTACAGACTATTGCAGAATGTTATCAGTTCAAGTTTAAATATTTACCCATTGAACCTGTTATGAAGTTTCCAAAGCAATAAAAGCAGTTCCTGATATTTATAATGCTGAGCCTGCATTCATATTTTTTTAAATGCTGCATCTGAGTAGGGGTCCAAAGAGACATCTGCTGCCTTGGTGAAGGGAAATAAAAGAATCCTGGTGGATCTGCTGGGTAGGTTTGGTCCATAATAGCCGTATCAAGCCCGACTGAAGAAAGCAGATTGCCACAACAGGCCAACACACATTTTGGTGCTTCAAATGTTAGATCTGTTTCTGGGTATATTTGAACTGCTGATTCCAAAAATAGCACCAGTTTTCCCCTATCAGCTCTTGTTTTTGAGATATAGAACACATAACATATGCAACAGTCAGGATCTACTTTTCAATGGGGTTTGATAAGAACCTAGTTCAAACCTACCCCAGCAGGACCTTGTAGTTCTCTTTATCTCTGGCACAAAAGATGGCTTCAGGATAGAGACAATGCCCAAGAATATGTGCAGATAATAATGCAAGCAGGGTACCAGTGATCTCAGAACAGGACCACTCCATACTCAGGATACAGGCACACAGTACATAGTCTCATACCTTGTTTATGTGAAAACTAGATCTGACTCTTTTATTATGAGAATGATCACGCGTGATGGACCACGCCCAGGAAGTAGTTAGCAGTAGTAGCTATCAGGGCAATGCCTGCGGCTGCTGTGGAGTTGAGCAAGTGGAGCAAGTGCTGCTAACTCTCCACTGACTCTGCATTAGCTTGGATGGGTCCCCCGTTCCTGGAGAATGACTTTGGATCTCCAAGATCCTAAGGTGATCGCTCTACTATCCCTCTGCTAACCCTGCAACCCCCCCAGCACCACTAAGTATATGCTCAATTACCTACCTGCTAAGGATTCAAGATCTCCCGGCATCCAGTGTCTCTGTGGTAAACGGACAGAGTGAGCGGCGTGCACTGTTGTAGACGGAGTCTGTGATTGGTGGACGCCACACAGTAAAAAAGACAGCGAGGTGAGGTCTGCTTCCATAGTGAGGTGTATGCAAGATGGTCCATTTTTAAATTAATCGTGGGAAGCTAGGAAAAACTTGAATTTCTCTAATGGGATTCTGCAGTGGTAGGAGACAACAAGTGGAGAAGCGTGGAAGCAGTGAGTAATACTGGTTGATACAACCTATGGGAGTGGTGCTGGGTGAGGGGTTTGTATAGTGACTTGTAAATGCCCTAAACTTAAGTCTCAAGTCTGAAGACATGGTATATGGCACTATCTGGAATGTGATTTACGCCAGAATGAAAGAATCAGGAAAGAGGTCAATATGATATAAAGGATTGTGCAAAATCAAGAAGCTGTTATAGGAATATATATATATATATATATATATATATATATATATACAGTCAGGTCCATAAATATTGGGACATCGACACAATTCTAAACTTTTTGGCTCTATACACCACCACAATGGATTTGAAATGAAACTAACAAGATGTGCTTTAACTGCAGACTTTCAGCTTTAATTTGAGGGTATTTACATCCAAATCAGGTGAACGGTGTAGGAATTACAACAGTTTGTATATGTGCCTCCCACTTTTTAAGGGACCAAAAGTAATGGGACAATTGGCTGCTCAGCTGTTCCATGGCCAGGTGTGTGTTATTCCCTCATTATCCCATTTACAAAGAGCAGATACAAGCTCCAGTGTTCATTTCAAGTGTGCTATTTGCATTTGTTGCTGTTAACTCTCAATATGAGATCCAAAGAGCTGTCACTATCAGTGAAGCAAGCCATCATTAGGCTGAAAAAACAAAACAAACCCATCAGAGAGATAGCAAAAACATTAGGTGTGGCCAAATCAACTGTTTGGAACATACTTAAAAAGAAAGAACGCAACGGTGAGCTCAGCAACACCAAAAGACCCGGAAGACCACGGAAAACAACTGTGGTGGATGACCGAAGAATTATTTCCCTGGTGAAGAAAACACCCTTCACAACAGTTGGCCAGATCAAGAACACTCTCCAGGAGGTAGGTGTATGTGTGTCAAAGTCAACAATCAAGAGAAGACTTCACCAGAGTAAATACAGAGGGTTCACCACAAGATGTAAACCATTGGTGAGCCTCAAAAACAGGAAGGCCAGATTAGAGTTTTCCAAACAACACATAAAAAAGCCTTCACAGTTCTGGAACAACATCCTATGGACAGATGAGACTAATATTAACTTGTACCAGAGTGATGGGAAGAGAAGAGTATGGAGACGGAAAGGAACTGCTCATGATCCAAAGCATACCACCTCATCAGTGAAGCATGGTGGTGGTAGTGTCATGGCGTGGGCATGTATGGCTGCCAATGGAACTGGTTCTCTTGTATTTATTGATGATGTGACTGCTGACAAAAGCAGCAGGATGAATTCTGAAGTGTTTCGGGCAATATTATCTGCTGATCTACTAAGTATATTGGACAGCTAAAGTCTCCTATAAAAAGGCATATAGTCTTTACAGTCCACTGAATACTTAAGTGACTAATAAAAGGGCACATGGTGCTGAAGCTTATAATGTCTACATTATATGGACTTCGGCTCTACTAATTGTTTATTAATCATAGTTGCCTTAAGACATAAAAAAAAAGGGCACTCCTTGAGGACTTAACCGCTAAGGATATACCAACACACAGGCTCTGCAATACATTACCTTCCTTAAAGGGGCCTGAGAGCTGAAGCTTAAATATTTATCATTAGCTTGTATATATTAATGATTGGTCTCTACCTTGTGGATATTACTGCCCTGGGATGTACAAATGTTTTTTTTTTCTAGTTACTTACTCTAAGCAAACAGAAGCCCTGCCCTTGGATAAATGAATACCCCTCCTATTATGGAGAGTTCCGAGATAAAGTTATTTTGCACTATTTGGATCTATGGAAAAAGATTTAAAGGAACAAGTCAAGGGGATAATGCGGGAAAAAGTCTAAACTCTTCCAATTTAAAGAGATTTTGTATAGACTTAAGTATTTCGAATAACTCTGGGATTTAGCCCTATTAAAGTAAAAAAATTAAAAAAGGGGGGGGGGTCTGTTTTGTACACTCTAGATTCTCATTTATTTTCTTGGGGTTGAAAAGGGTTTGCTGTTTTCATAGACAGAGGAAAGTTGGAACTTGTACAGGTACAGAAACAGTTAACTTGACACCTGAGTTAGATGAAGGGTAAAAAACAGGGGCAAGGTGGGAGAAGTAAGCCCAGAAAGGAAAAAATTAGCAAAGTAAAAAAACTTTGGGCTACCTCCTTTCACCATGTAGTAAAATAAGTATTACAGAAGAAACATTTCCTTTGGTTGACTCTGAATCTAACCCAGATATATCGATGGCCCAATCTTTGGCCAATGAGGTTTGGAAGAGAATCAGAAACAGGGGATCCGAGGTTGACCCTGGATTTAATGAAGGGACTCCTTCAAGAGTTTAAGACATCAATCGTTTCAGAATTGACTAACACAATAGTACAGAACACTAAAGCAATTAGTGAAATTTCCATTAAAACGAAGATTTGGATAAAAAAATGAAAACAATGAGGTCAGAAAATAAAGCTTTAGCCCAGGAAATGGGAAAAATGAAATCAGAGTTGCAGATTGTTAGAGATCGTAATTCCAAATTAGAAGACTATACAAGACGTAATAATATATGCATAAGAGGTATAACTGAAGATAAGCAACTCTTATGTTTTTTTCTTCTTGTTATCCTTAGCCACCCCTGAGCAGAAAACTGAAATTTTTATTGACAGTATTCATAGACTCCCGCTGCCTAAGACATTTCTCTAGAGACTCCCCTAGGGATGTCATTATTAGACTGCACCATCTGAGTTTTAAAGATCAAATAATAAGAGAATCATTGGGAAAAAAATGTTTGATATGCCCTTTGAGAACTTATAAATATTTTCAGACATTTCGGCTGAAACTCTGTACAAAAGAAGACAATTAATAAACATTACCAAGATCTTAAGAGAGAATCAAATTAGATATAAGTGGGGCTATCCAACAAGATTGATCCTAAATAGAGGGGATAAAATAATAATAGTGAACAATGTAAAAGAGGGGGAAAAGATGCTACGGGACTTAAAGATTTGGCCTTCTGATTAAAAGTGGTGGGGGACATGAGGATGACAAGATGGTTATGAATAGAGAGAACGGAATGCTGGTAGATGATTATAAGCAATTGTCATTAAAGAGGGGAAATGGAATGGGGTTAGCTTAAAGACCTCTGTTGCAATTTGGGTCAAGGTATAGATTCTTGAGAAGCTTGGTTTTGATAAATAGAGGGGAGGTGAGGGGGAGAAACATCATATGGCAGGAGGAAACGTGTCTTGTTTCTTTTTAAAAAAAGCACTTTAAAAATTATGGTCTTTTTTTTTTAGACCATCACAAAGGGGATATTCAATATTAGAAAAGGGAAATTTGTCATGTGTAACAATCATAATAATTTATTCAGGAGCTCATGCTGCATGATGAGCTCTACCAAGTGCGAGAAGGACCGGAAGCAGAGGATTATGTCCCAGAGGTCATGCCGACTCCAGTGCCTGATCCCAAGCAGATGAGGAGTACAAGGTTATCAGGAGGTTCCAGAGATGGAGAACTGCCATGCAAGGTTTAACCAGGAACCAGGTGCCCTTCTGAACCAGATTAGCAAGTGCAGCTGGAAAGTAGAAGGTTTTTTTTCAGGATTTTCAGCAACTGTTTGACCTGCATCAGATATTGGAGTCTAAATGGATACAACTTTTGGTCAGCAGGCTAAGTGTGTGAGCCAGTGTGTAGGATGAGGCATGCCTGCCATTGTTGGTGGAAGGGCAAGGAGGAGACCATCACTCTGATTTCCTTCTTGCAAGTAAAGTGTGTTATTTACTGGGTGCATTATTGTGTCCAGGTGAGAGGGGAGTGGTTTTGCCTGTGTTACACTTGAATATAAGTTAGTGAATTGTGTGTGTCTGTTTGCCACTGAGATTACCTTCTTGCAAGTAAAGTGTGTCATTTACTGGCTGCCCTAATTGTGTCCAGGTGAGTAGCCCTAAATTACATTTAAACGGGAAGGAGCGAACTTGGGAGCTTGCAAACAGTTCAAGTGTCAGGTGCAGTTCTAGTATAAATGTAAGAGTTTAAATAAAAGGAGGGAGTACAAAGAAAAGCCTGAATATAAGCCAGAGAAGATATTTATGCTGGAACTCGTGATAAAGTTTATTGTTTGTTGGTAGAGTTAAACAGAGAGGGGGCAATTTCCCAAAAAATGTTAATAGGAGTATGTTATAAACCATCAAATATAATTGAAAGTGAGGAAATGCATTTATTGTTACTGATTGGAAATGCAGCTAAGCATGGGCAAGTTTTAATAATGGGAGATTTTAACTATCGTGAAATTAACTGGATGAATGAGACCAGCAGTTTAGCTAAGGGGAGCGGGTTCTTGAGTACACTCAGGGATCAATATCTGGCCCAGGTTATACAAGAATCCACTAGAAATTATGCTATCTTGGATTTAGTAATCACATAAACAGTGATCACAAAACAATCTCATCTTAGATTTTACAAAACTATAAGGAGCCAACAAAAACTCTAAATTTTAAAAGGCCAGATTTTAACTGTCTAAGGACAGCAATACAAAGTATAGACTGTGTGAAGATTCCAAAGAGGATGTCTATTTAGCTACAGACAATTAATGCTTTTGGCCACAGGATTCCTCTCTAAATAGGTGATTTTCGTTAAAGGAATGGGCTGCTCGGTATCTGGCATATGTACATGTGCTTTAGCTCAGGAAAATAATAAAAGCCTTCCCGGTAAATGAAACACACCATCCTCTATGTGTTCAAACTAACAACAACCTTTATTTCTTACAGCAGTCTATCGATCACATTTTTCATGTGGTTGGGAGGACCTTTTCAAAATCCCCTCCCCAATCAGGATCATCCAGTAAGAGAACTGCAGATGGGGGGGTATGGGCAGACTTGGGAGATTAGAGCCAATCAGGGGCAGATGGATATGGAGCTTGGCTTGTTCTCCCCAGGGTGGAGGTACTTTCCAGTGGAGGGAACCAATTTGCAACCCCACATAGGAAAATCAGTACTCTGCCATGGCCACAAGATGTCACTACTGGGCACACGTGTAACTGTCTCCAGCTCAGCAGTGATTATACAAATGGCCGCGCAATTAGAGTCTCCTGGCGAGAGAACAGACCGGCCCAAGTTATCTTCACAGACTAGGACCAAGAACTAACAGGTAAAAATACTGATATTAAATATAAATACTTATCACCATATACCATCTGGGAATAAAAGTAAAATTACTAAATCACATCCAATGTGGTTTAATAATGATTTAAAAATCAATATCTGGCGTAAAAAACAGGCATTTAAAGTATATAAACAAGAGGGGACAGAGAATGATTTTAGTGAGTACAAGGAAATCAACAAGAAAGGGGCTATTAGACTGGCTAAAATTGAAAATGAAAAATTAGTTCAGGAAGGAAGGAAGCTATAGGAACAATACAATGTGAAGCAGACTGTCTGATAAATTAGTGACCAGAAAATGGCAGATGAGCTAAATAGGTTCTTTTCTTCGGTATACAAAAGGGAGGTACCAGTGGTTGGGATAGGGGTTAGACTACCTTCACCAAATATATGGTTAATGCAGGAAGAAATCAAAAAGAGGTTGGAAAAAATAAATGTTAATAAAGCCCCAGGTCCTGGTGGAATACATCCAAGGGTACTGAGGGAACTGTGTTCTGTAATAGCCAAACCATTATATTACATTTTTCAGGATTCACTCAACACACTACTAGATGACTATGGAAAAGCAGATGTGATACCTATATTTAGGAAAGGAACAAGAGGAAATCTGGGAAATCATAGACCAGTGAGCCTTACTTCTGTCGTGGGAAAGCTTTTAGAAGGGTTAATAAGGGATAATATACAAGGACATGGATTTATGAGGGATAGGTCATGTCAAACAAATCTAATTGGTTTCTATGAGGAGGTTAGTAGGAACTTGGATCAAGGCAACTTAGTGGATGTAGTATTTTTGGATTTTGCAAAGGCTTTTGATACAGTGCTACATTGAAGATATTATCTTGTGCAAACTAAGGGATACAGAAATTGCAGTTAATATCTGCTCATGGATTAAGAGCTGGCTAAAATACAGGAGGCAAAGGGTTGTGGTAAATAGAACATACTCAGATTGGACTAATGTAGTAAGTGGGGTTCCTCAGGCGGTCACTATTGGGTCCTCTCCTTTTTAACATATTTATTAATGATTTAGAAGTGGGACTGTAAGTAGTGTCTCCATTTTTGCTGATGACACAAAGTTGTGTGAGGTAATTAAATCAGATAATGATGTTCTTTCCCTCCAAAGGGATTTACATAAATTAGAGGAATGGGAATCTAAATAGCAGATGAGGTTTAATACAAATCAATGTACAGTTATGCATTTGGGAAGGAAAAATAGTCATGCAATTTTAATTTTAATGGAGCAAATCTAGGGGTATCAGATATTGAAAGGGATGTGGGAGTGCTTGTGGACAACCACCTAGGTAACAGCGCTCAATGTAAAGCAGCAGCTGCAAAGGCAAATAAAATATTAGCATTTATTAAGAAGGGTGTAGGGAAGCAAATACAATTCTGCCAGTTTACAAATCCCTAGTATGCCATCATTTGGAATATGGAGTACAATTTTGGGCACCACTTCATAAAAAGGACATTTTAGACTTGGAAAAAGTGCAGAGAGGGGCAACAAAACTAATAAGGGGAATGGAGGGGCTAAGTTATGAAGAAAGACTAACCAAATTAAACTTTTTTTTTCTAGAAAAAAGGCGTATACGAGGTGTTATGATTACCGTATATAAATACATCCAGGGTCAGTATAAAGATTTGTCAAGGGAGCTTTTTGTAATCCACATATTGCAGATCAGAGGAGATCTTAAAAGGTTGTACTTGATGGACTATAAGTATTTTTTCAACCTCAAATACTATGTAACTATGTAACTATATGGAAGAAGCTCTGGGCCTGTTTTACTTTATTTGTTCAGATGGGTTGTGGGCTTGGTTGGCCACGAGAGGTGAGGCAGGGAAAAAAAGTATTCTAGTACTCCCGGGAGGTTGGGTGATGCATGGTCTGCCAGAGGATGTTTTATTGGGCAATGATCTGGAACATCCGGTGAGTCATTATGTGAATGCAGTAATTTGAGCTCAGGCAGCCAAGACAGCTAGGATTGGACCAGTGGAAGAGGAGGAGGCCTGGTGCTTGGAAACTGGGTAAGTCAATTATCTGCTGGGGGACAGGAGCTCGGTTGGGCCAATGTAGCAGAGGTAAAAGTAGAATTGGAGAGAGATGCGACCTTGGGTAGAGCTAGCAAAGGACTGAGAAGCAGAAAATGGATCCTGAGGGAGAGGATTATGTGTGGAATAAGGGGCCACTTTATCGAGCACCTCTGAGCAAGAGGAAGATGGATCTAGGGAGACTAGTAGGCAAAATGGATATCCACCAGAAGTTTAGGAGTAGGTTGCTAGAACTAGCCTATGGGGAACCGCTAGCTGGTCACATGGGGATTAAGAAGACCCGTCATCACCTTACCAGGGTGTTCTGTTGGCCAGGAGTTAATCAGGATGTTACTAACTGGGGTTGTTCCCCTCTCTAAAATTATAGCTACCAAAGTAGCAGAAGCTTTAATGGTGTTTTTCCAGAATGGGGTTCCCTAAATGATTTTATCTGATAGAGGCACCCAGTTTATGGCTAGTGTAACCCAACACCTATGGAAATTGTGTGGTATCAAGCACCTGAGTTCTTCCCTGTAATTTCCCCAGACCAATGGGCTTTATGAAATGTTCAACGGGTCCCTTAAGCAAATGCTCTGTACTTTTACAGAGCAAAAGAAGAATTGGGAGCGTTTGCTCCCCTGCCTTCTCATTGCCTACTGAGAAGTGCTTCAGGAGTCCACAGGATTCTCTCCCTTTGAACTCATGTATGGCAGACAGATAAAGGGCCCCTTGGACATAGAGAGGCCTGAGAAGGAGATTATGGGGAGCACCAGATAACAATAGCGCCCAATGTCCCAGTCTTCCTGGAGAAGCTGGCCATGTGTACTGAATTGGTTATGGAACACATGAGGGAGGTCCAAGCTAAAAATAAAAGGTTCTATAACAGGGGAACCAAGGATAGAGAGATGGAGGTGGCACAGGAAGTACTCATGTTAGTCCTGCACCCTCAGGATTAGTTACAAGTGAGCTGGGAGGGTCCTTAGAATGTAACTAAGAAATTGAACCCCCATACCTATGTGCTAGTGGTAGACCCAGACTGGAAGGTTACCAGAGTGGCCCACATAAACCGGTTAAAAAAATAATCAGAGACGACCCAAAATCTGTTGGCCATATGCCTGCCTGCTGGTAGTGAGCTAGAAGAGGGAGTCCTACCCAGTTTGTTAGCCCCAGATATCCAGGGTGTTCAGGAAGGGGTCATAGGGCAATCGGTCAACCTAAGCTCAATTCAGAAGGCTCAGTTAGTTGATACCCTTGTTCCTGACCAGGTGCTGTTTTCCACTAGCCCAGGGTATACCCCTTTATTTGCACACAAGGTCCTTCCAGAGGGTTGTCCCCCCTGAAGCAACCCTGTTACCCGGGCTAGTATACATGATGAGTTGAAAGAGATTTTGTGATTGAGAGTAATTGAACAGTCTAGTAGTCCGTGGGCATCCCAGCAGTATTGATGCCTCAAAAAGATGGAACCACTTGTTTCTGTGTGGATTATCATAATCTAAATGAAAGAACTTACTTACCCTATTCCACACATGGGTGAGGTGTTAGACCGTCTAGGTACTGCTAAGTACCTAACTACTCTTGAGCTATCCAAGGAGCATTGGGAAATTCCCCTTGCAGAGACAGCAAATGAGAAGTCAGCATGCATCAATCCCTTTGGACTTTACCAATTCAAGGTGATCCCCTTTGGAAGGCTGTTGCAAGGGTACAAGGGATTTGCTCAAGCCTACTTAGATGATATTGCTATCTTTAGTAATACTCGGGAAGATCACCTCCAACACATTAAGATTATACTAGATGCTATCAGAGGCACTAGTTTAACCATTCACCCAGATAAGTGTCAGTGGACAATAGCTGAGGTGCAGTACTTGGGACATTTGGTAGGTAGTGGAAAAATAAGAGCAGAGCAAGCCAGGGTAGAGGAATAGCTGCTTAGTCCATACCCCAGATTAAGAAGCAGGTAAGGGCTTTCCTGGACACCACAGGGTATTACAGAAACTTTTTTCCCTGTTACAGTGCCACGGTCAAGCCCTTGACCGACTTGACCAAGAAGCGGATGCACCAGACTGTCGATTAGACTCCTGCATGTGAGGTTGCTTTTCAGGCCCTGAAGGATGCTCTGACCTACTCCCCTGTTTTGGCTACCCTGGACTACAAAATAACTTTTATTGTCCAGACAGATTCCTCTACTTTTGGATTGGGTGACGTATTAAGTCAGAAGTATGAGCAAGGATGTGAGCACTCTACAGTATAGCCTACCTCAGTAGGAAGCTGTTGCCTAGGAAGGTGGCCTATGTAGCTGTGGAGAAGGAGTGTTTGGCTGTGGTATGGGCCCTAAAAACAACTCCAACACTATTTGTATGGCCAAGAATTCATGGTAGTGACTGACCATAACACCCTTTGTTGGCTGTCCAAGGTGCTCCTGCAGACTTGTAACTTTTCCATATAACATTGACTGGGCAAGGTCCATCAAAATGCTAATGAACTCTAAAGACAAGAGGACAAGTGAGGCCAGTGTAGCTAGAGATTCATCTTACAGGATCACTCTCTAGGCTACACTAGAAAGAGAGAAGGAGAAGATCTTATGGCCTGGGGGACCACTGGACTTTAGGGACTCTAGAGACTGTTAAAAGGAATGGGCCCTGAGCTGACAAGGACTGAAACTACATAATTATTCTGCTTTCTAAAGGATGATGTCACAACCATATGGACATTGAGCCTTTGTGGAGGTTACTGCTTGTTCTGATTGAAGACATGTAACTTTTGTCTTTTTTGCATTATACCTGATGATTTATGTACTGTATTTAATGGGAGGTGGCTCACGGACCCTAAGCCCTATCCCTGCATAGGCATTACAAGAAGTAACATCTGTTAAGTGGACACTCTAAAGTGTAGCAAAATATAATTATATATTGATGTAATGGCTGTGACATCATGCTAACTCATGAGGTATGATCTGGCTGGGGTGAGATACCATCTTTGAAATTCACACTATCCACCTATTCTCATCCATCTCTCTGCGAGTAGCTGTGATATGACGCCCACCTTGACCACCCTCTCAATTTCTGGATCAGTTTGTCGCCTGGCTCCCTCACTTTCTCTCCTCCAAAATACATTTACGCATTCTTGGTTATTTCAACATGGCCACTGACACACCTACTGTTATGGACTAAAATCCATATAAAATGCATTTATGTTTGTGTCCTACTTATATATCTTATCTTTGCAGTATTATCACGTAACCAAAGCTTTATTAATATTGCTGAATCATTGGGAACTCTAAGATAGAGGATTAATCACTTCCTTTTGCAAGATGTCGGTAACATCATATCCTGACAGCTGTAAGATGACATTTATATCCGTGACCAAATAAGGATGTGAGCCCCACCACCTTCCGGGGCCAATCAGAGCTTTCATTTAAACTGGCCATAATGACATCAGATCCGAAACCTAATAAGGATATGTGCCCCGCCGCCTTCCGGAACCAATCAGAGGCCTTACTTAGACTGGTGTTCACCAAGATGCAACATTTATCTGATTACTAAAAATTTTATAAATATGACAGCTGATTTTAATAAAGGATGGGCGTGAGAGAAAGCTTTATACCAGATCTCCGTGTTGGTGTATTATTTCTCTAAGGTGTGCACACTAAATATATATATATATATATTGGTAATTTGGCCAGGGACAGATATCTCTAAGAACTATTTTGGTTATTCTCCAAAACAAATTGGCGCCCAACGTGGGGCTTGAGGTTTAACTGAACCTGCAGCGGGACGCAAGGGATCCGGACGGAGCCTACAGGAGCGGGCGGAGCCTGATCAACTCCGGTACACGGTAAGGACACAGTTAGCACCTTGACCATGTAAAACCTGTTCCTGGGACTCAGCCCGTCATCCAGACCTGCTGTTGGCGAAGTGTCAAAGTACAGGTAATAACTTGCCTCAAGTCCATTATGAACCCTGTACCAGTGATATCTGTCACCTGTGTATGACTGTTGAGAGTGTGGGTCGAGTGATTGAGATTTCTTAGATATTGTGTTCAAGGACATACATGTTTATGTGCGGCAGGTTTCAGGGACGGATTGGGTAGTGTCCGAATAACACTATAGCCCTGAAATAGCCGTACGTACAGACGTACATATGCATACCTTTCTTTAGGAGGGTCTATGCATGTTGGATAGCCGAGTATCTCTTTGGGGTGATTCTGTTCGTGCCTTGGTAACGTGATGAACCCGGGAGATATCTATCACACACACTTAGGTGTAAGAGCATGTATGTGGGATGCAGACTTCAGGGACGGATTTATTTTTGTATAACTCTCTGAAGGCGTCAATTTTAACACACGACGGTGTGAGATTTTGAACTGCAATATTTTAAGAGTCAGAAATGTTCTGCAGAAATTGATAAATATCACTGTGACCTGTTATTGCTGGTTGTGATGCATGTTTTAAGGAGAAATGTAGTTTAGAATTTCTTTCCCTGTAAAAGCTGAAAGCTGATTTCTGTGCAGCTGTGTGTGTGACATTCAAGGTCGAAGCACATTCTGTGAAAAGAATTTACTCTCTCCTCCCATCTCGTTAATTTTTTTAAGGACGTATTTTAGTTAAGAGAATTTTTTCTATGTTTAAGGTTGTATGAAATAACTGTCATGTTTCTGTTCATGTTTTAATGATGATGTTAGATTTTTTACTTAATAGTATATGAAATGATGTTTGTGTAAAAGTAGGAGTGTCCCGGGAGGAGATTGACACCCATCTTAAAGGGAAACAACATTTTCTATACCACCTCTCCCTACTTCATCTTGTCTGCCTTCTAACACTAGCTTGTGTTATACTTAGGACAGGAAGATGGGACAGAAACAGACTAAATTGAATATTGAGGGCATGTTGGCTCAGGATGTGGTGAAGAAAAGAAGGGGAGAGGCCGTGGTAATTAAATCTAAAAAGTTGTTTAAAGTGTGTGGATTCACAAATATTGTGGGAGGACATCTGAGGGCAGAAGAGTGGCGGAAAGTGTTGAGAAATAATAGAGGACAGTTACAAGATTGTGGTTTATTACCAAATGCAGAGGTATGGTACAGAGTGGCTAAAGAGATTAAACAGGAAGGTTGGACAGAGGAAAAGGTTGAAATGAATGGACAGGAAATGTATGTGTATTATGCTCCATGTGAATCAGCCAGCTCCTTACCTACGACTATTATACCCTCCGCACTTCAAACACCCTGCACACCACAACCACTGCCCTTTGCAGAACAAAAACATTCCACCCAGCCACAGCTCCAAAATGACGCTCACACACACTCTAAGGAGGGGTCCTGTTACCCTCTGAACCCTCCCATTAAGATGATAGCGGTGCCCACTCAGGAAGATCTACCTGTCATACCGAACGCCCCCTTGGTGAATACGTCCCTTTATCCTGTATTGACTGCTAACGGAACTATGTATACTCCATACTCAATGTTCCCAGTCGTGCCAAGGGCACCAGCGACAGACGCTTCCACTCCTCCCCTTTCTCAGACATAAATGATATCTCATTACTCCCTACTCCCGCAGGCCGTCCTAAAAATGACAGTGTGGATGGGGAGGATGAGATAAAAGTAGGAGAGAGTGCGAAGGAGTGGAGGAGTAAGACCCTGGGCTCAGGAATGAGCCAACGTAGAGGGCGTAATAGAAATAGTACAGCGAGTCTAATGTATGTTGCATTCACACCGACACAAGCCATGTCCCTCATAAACACATTGCCCGACGCTGAGAAGCAGCCTATGCCTTTCTACAGAAAGATATCACAAATACAGAAGGCATACGCTGCAGCATGGAGAGACTTGGTTAGTTTGTGTGAAATCAGAGCAGGAGATTCATACTGGCCCATAATGCACATACTGGCCCATAATGCAAAAGACAATAGACCCGTATGATATGCCACGTGAGACAACTGACTATGAATCAGGTGAAATATTCTGTGAACAACTAAGAGCCTGGGCCTAGGATAAATTGGCAGATCAGGCTGTTAATCTGCAGGATATTAAACAGGACAGAGACGAATCAGTAGAAAAGTTTCACTCACGACTCACACAGGTGTTCACAGACCTCGGCTTCAGCCCACACAATAAGACACACACACAGATGCTAAGTACAGCTTTTGTGATAGGGCTAAAGGAATCTATAAAGAAAGGTCTATTGACTTCCAGACCAGAATATAGAGTGTTACCATTAGACACGCTGTTACTTGTTGCAAAAGGACTGGAGTCTGTAGAAAATGCACGCCCTACATCATCAACGTACAAAAAACCTGCCGCTCTCATGGTGACCACTGAGGAACCGGCATACAAAGGGGAGAAGAAGGAAACACGGCGGTGTTTCAATTGTAACAAGATTGGGCACATCAGCAAGAATTGTAAGATGTCTAGAAAGCAGAGGACAAAGCAGCAGGGGGATGTCACTAAAGAGGAGCAGGGGGGCCAAAGCACAGCATAGGACAGTGGGGAGCCTGTGTCACTATCTCCTGCTATGGCAGTATCTTCAGGGGATAGCGGACTAGGACCTCAAGCTATTGTAACATTACCAATAGAAGGGATCCCTACCACCTTCCTAGTAGACACAGGTGCAGCCAGAAGTGTCCTAAGACAACAAGATCTGCCTGACACATCTTACCTGTCTGACATTGATGTTGCTTGTATAGGAGTTGACGGTATCCCCTCTTCCAATAAGTTGACTCAACCCCTACAAATAGGCCCATTCCCAGACCTGCTTGCTAGATTTGTAGTGTCCTCCACATGCCCAATGAACTTATTAGGTGCAGACGTGCTTTCCCGCTTGCAAGCATCCATCTTGTTTACCCCGGATGGGACTATACAAGTGTCCTCGCCTTTAACAATTACTGACACGTCAGCACTCTGCTCACTACCAATAGTACTTCACTTAGATGCGAAAAAAGACAATAGACAAGGCCCGGCCGACATCTTGGATAAGATTCCGGCAACCTTCTGGTCACATGGTCTGGAAGATATTGGGTATTTAAAGGTGCCTCCAGTCATAGTTAAGTTGAAGCCTGGAGCTGAATTACCACGAAAACCCCAGTATCCTCTGAAGCCAGCACAGATTGATGCAATTACACAGCAGATAGAGAGCCTGTTGAGACAGGGGGCGTTAGTGCGGTGTACGTCACCATGTAACACGCCCCTCTTCCCAGTGAAAAAGAAATCCAAGAAAGGAGAGCCAGTAAAATACCGTATGGTACAAGATTTGCGGGCAGTCAATGAAGCAACCATATTGGACACTCCCATAGTACCTAACCCACACACTCTCCTCTCTGGAATACCTCCAACAGCAGCATACTTTACCGTAGTGGATCTGGCAAATGCCTTCTTTAGCATTCCTCTAGATCCTTCATGTCAGTATCTCTTTGCATTTACACATGATTATAATCAATTTACATGGACTGTCATGCCTCAAGGAGCACAGAATTCTCCTAGTCAGTTTGCTAAGGCCATGAGTCTAATCCTTGATTCTTGGCAACTGGGAAACCCTGATGTTGTACTTCTGCAATATGTTGATGACCTCTTACTCTGTGCTGAAGACCTTCCTACAGCTACACGGACATCAGAGAGTTTACTGAGACATCTAGCAGAACAAGGGTGCAAGGCATCCAGAGAGAAATTACAGTGGTGTCAGGAGACTGTCATATTCCTGGGACATTGCCTTTCCAAAGGAGTGCGTCATCTCACACGCAGCCGTGTTAGGGCAATAGAAGAAATGCCTGTACCAGAAGGACACAGACCCCTCCACGCTTTCCTAGGTCTCATATCCTATTGCAGAGCATGGATCCCAGAAGCCTCTCTCCTGATGCAGCCCTTGTATGATGTCCTGAAGATTGAACCCTTTCAGATGACTCAGATAGCCCTAAATAACTTTTACTCTCTGAAACAGACTATCTCCTCAGCCCCTGCATTAGGGCTACCCAACTATGACCTACCATTTAAGCTGTTTATATCAGAAAAGGAAGGACATGCAATGGGAGTCTTGACACAGTCCCATGGAAACAGACAACGCCCCATTGGCTACTTCTCATGTCATCTGGATGCTGTAGCAAGAGGAGGCCCTTCTTGCCTTAAGGCAGTATTTGCAGCTCATGCCTTACTGGATAAGACAAGTGACATAGTCCTTGGATATCCCTTGACAGTTCTTGCTCCACATGACATTGCTGCTATCATAAATCAGACGCAGCCAAAACACCTGACAGCAGCTAGACACCTCCGTCTCCAATGTTCACTGCTCCTGCCAGATAATGTCACCTTACAGAGGTGGTATGTGCTTAATCCAGCCACTCTCTTGCCATTTCCTGAGGGGGGAGATGAGGAAGATGGACATTTCTGGTATAGTTTGAACTTGGATCAGGAGTCAAACTTAAGCTTGGATGTAAAAAGTCACTTACTGGGACGCCTAGTCAAGAAGACAGAAACAGATGAAACACAAGACTCTCTACATTGAACGCTGTGGAACAAACAAACACCGGGAAGGGATCTTCAATATGAAGCAAAGCTTATGAAATTGAAGCAAGTCACGTTAAAACTGATGACATTGTATAATGATGCAATAGGGGATAGCGCACTCACGGTAGAGCTTCCTTTTGAAGCAGAATTGCTCTATAAACATTGGGATACAGCTGTCCCACACATAGCACTAACAAAGTCTGCACAGAGTACATGGAGCTCATTGGGGACTGCACTGAAATGGTGGGAGTCCGCAGATGAAGATGAACTAGAAGCAGAAGGAATAACAAAACAAACCCTCAACTGGCATGTGAATAGTTTTCCCAAAGTACAGGCTGAAGACCCATATGCTGTTCCAGGATCAGTAAACCCACCTCATGACTGTCTTCAGCAAATGGAAATGGAGACCTCACACCTTGCGAATGTAAAAGAACTTGCCCTGACAGACCCAGACATCACTCTGTATGTGGATGGATCAAGGTATGCTGATGAGAATGGAAAATATCACACAGGATATGCTGTGACTACGGAAAAAGATGTGATACGAGCCTTCTCACTACCTCCCTCCATGTCAGCACAAGAAGCAGAGTTGATTGCATTGACTAAGGCCTGTGAGATTGCAGCAGGACGGCGAGCTAACATCTATACAGACTCAAGATATGCTCTAGGAGTGACTCAAGACTTTGGAATAATCTGGAAAGCCAGAGGGTTTATGACAGCTGCAGGCACCCCAGTAAAGCATGATAAAGCCATACGTGAACTGATGGATGCGTTAGCACTCCCAGAAGAAGTAGCCATACTGAAGGTGAAGGCACATGGGAAGCTAAACTCAAATGAAGCACGAGGAAATCATCTAGCAGATCAAATGGCTAAGAAGGCAGCAATGACATCACAGGAAATGGACAAGAAAGAGGAGAAGAAAGACATAAATATCTACACAATGCAGACTTTACCTACAGATTTGAAACTACTCAAAGAATGGCAGAAGAATGCAGATCCAGAAGAAGTAAACAAGTGGAAAGCAAAGGGAGCAATCCTTAAAGATGGATTGTATGTTGATAATCTGAGATTGTGTTTACCAAAGAATCTCTATCCAGCAACAGTACAGTGGGCCCACGGACCGGCACACTTGTCAAAGACCCTCATGAACGCTCTAATAGACAAGTAGTATATGGCGCCAGGTATAACTACACTTACGAGCAACTATTGCAAGTCCTGTAGCATTTGTGCTAAATGTAATACAGGCCGAACTAAGAAACCCCCACAGAAGCATTTAGCAAAATCTCTGTATCCATTCCAGAGGATACAAATTGACCACATACAGATGCCAAAAAGTGGCCGGTATGAATATGCATTGGTCATTGTAGACATGTTCTCAGGATGGCCAGAAGCGTACCCAGTCACAAATATGACTGCAAAGACCACAGTGAAGCGGTTACTAACAGAGGTCATCTGCAGATATGGGGTCCCTGAAGTAATTGAGAGTGACCAGGGACCAGCTTTCACTGCAATCTTAGCTAAAGAAATATGGACAGCTCTAGGAGTGACACTATCTTTTCATACACCCTACCATCCCCAGAGTAGTGGGAGGGTGGAACGTATGAATGGGACTTTGAAGTCTAGAATGCTAAAAATGTCACAAGAAACTGGTATGCCGTGGCCTGAGAGCCTTCCTATAGCTTTGTTCAGTGTCAGGTATACCCCTAGGGGAAAACATGCTTTATCTCCTCATGAGATCTTATTTGGGTCTGCTCCTAGATTAGGATGTTATTTCCCTCAGCAATTGCAGTTGAAATCTGATGTACTTGTTGACTATGTGATAGCCTTGTCCACAGCACTGACTAAAATCCATGCACAAGTGTTCTCTTCTATTCCAGATCCGGAGGTAGATACTGGCACACACCAACTACTTCCTGGAGATTGGGTTCTGGTCAAGAGGTTTATGAGGAAAACCCTACTAGAACCCAGATACGAAGGTCCTTTCCAAGTCCTACTGATCACAACCACTTCGGTTAAGTTGGAAGGGAAACCTACTTGGGTCCACGCGTCACATTGCAAAAAGGTTGCTCCTCCTGATGAACAGGAACCAACACAATGAGTATAACTCAGTGTTTTATCTTGTTTCTCACAGTATTCTTGAACAATGCACAACATGTAACTATTACAAAATGTGAAGATGGAGTCACATTTTGGTATAATTCACATACTACACATGTTGCTACATACACCTTTGACTTCTGTGATATTGTTAGATGTCCTACTGTCCATGAACAGTGTGACTTGTATAAATCTTCCCCTAATAAGGCTATATATATATGTGTTGATGGAAAGATTTATGGGAATGCTTATGGGAAAGATTGTCCTACATGGGATATGGTAGGATGGACTACTGGAACACCCTTGGAGTATAGACCTCAGAACGCTGTAGTCAAGAAAGATGACCTAGGAAGATCTCTACTAGATCGTATGACTCTACTAAAGACTGGTAGATGTTTAAATAGTGGCAAAACTAGTTCTAGCATGCAGCTAATTCTGACTATACAAAATCCTAGTCCCATAGATGCTGACACATATTTGATGGGAGCATGGAGTAAGGGGGAGACTACAAAGTTCTCAGGTAAATTTAAGTTAGCAGACTTATACAATTATCCTAACTTACCACTTGTATTACAGATATTACAATCAGGTCCCAAGATCATTGGAACAATGACTGCTAATGGTGATCCAACATATGAAGATACTTTAGCTACTGAAACAGGGTATTCAGATCTCAATGTATGGTTAGAATGGATGAAATATAATGTCCAAGAAAATAACAAAACTAATTGTTATGTTTGTGGCCATGCTAGGCCCCATTTGGGTACTGTTCCACTTACTATAAATTTATTAGAAGAAAAATGTTTCCTGAGCCTGTTTAAAAACACACTCAGTGATGTAAGTAGATGTAAAAAATGGAAAAAGACATATCCTATGATAACTAATAACCCGCATCCAGGTGAGGGTATAACTATATATCCAGGAAATTATACATGTTATCGTAGGAATGTTTCTTATGGAACTAACTTACAGAGGTTCCCAAGTGGTTTTTGTCAGACATACAGAGATGGATCATCCACATTATTGATTAATCACACACAATCCTTGGGAGATATATATTGGATATGTGGGGACATGAAACTGAGAGTCAGAATGTCAGGAGTATGGCGGGGAGAGTGTACCTTAGCTAAGGTTATTATGCCACTCCATATTGTCCCAACTTATTATGGTGATCCATCTAGCATTCTTCAAACACAATCTAGAAAGAAGAGAGATACATCATTATCATCCGAACCTAGAGAAAGTTTTGACCCACATGTATATATTGATACTATAGGGGTCCCAAGGGGGGTGCCAAATGAATTTAAAGCTCGCAATCAAGTAGCACCAGGTTTTGAGTCACTCATACCAATGATTGGAGTAAATAAGAATGTTGCTTGGATTAATTACATTTACTATAATCAGCAACGGTTTGTTAATTATACCAAGGATGCCTTAAAAGGTATTGCAGAACAGCTAGAAGCTACATCACACATGGCCTTCCAGAACCGTATGGCATTAGATATGATTCTTGCAGAAGGAGGAGTATGTAAAATGCTTCCTGCCACTAGTGCATGTTGCACATATATTCCTGATAATACAGGACCAAACGGTAAGATCACCTTGGCCATAAAGAAACTAGCTGAACTTGGCCAAGAACTAAAAGAAAATTCTGGTACTATAGATAACTGGGATTCATGGTTTAGTTGGATGAATGGTTGGCAAAAGGTTTTGTTACAAGCTGGGATGGCTATCCTTGTTGTCATAACTCTACTTGCCTTCCTCCTATGCTGTATTATTCCCTGTATGCGTACTTATTTGCAGAACGCAATGAAAAAAGCTTCCTCCTGGTGGTGCCCCCAGAACCTAGACACAGATCTTTATGGACAGAATGATATATGCAAGACGTCTCACAGTCTAATGCAGACAGTAACTGGCTCTACGGAGAGTGTTTTGTAAAGGTATTATACCTAAGCATTATGGTCCTTGTTCTAGACCAGATACACTATTAGTTAATAGAGGCTTATTAGGTTTTCCCATGCCGCATAGGACATAGGGTAGGTGTGACGTTAGGTCATGGCAAGCCCGATCGAACGAAGCTATGTACCTATGTCATACTTACACGCAATGCTCACAACATCCGGAAATAGAAACCACAAAGAGTAGTGCTCCGGAGGGACCATAGTCAAGAACGTAGATACTAATAGATTTTGATATCCAATAATGAGTAAGAATATAATAACTATTAATTAAGATTTAAGAACGTTGGGGTAACATAAACATTGTATGACATTTTAGGGGGGACTGTTATGGACTAAAATCCATATAAAATGCATTTATGTTTGTGTCCTACTTATATATCTTATCTTTGCAGTATTATCACGTAACCAAAGCTTTATTAATATTGCTGAATCATTGGGAACTCTAAGATGGAGGATTAATCACTTCCTTTTGCAAGATGTCGGTAACATCCTATCCTGACAGCAGTAAGATGTGAGCCCCACCACCTTCCGGGGCCAATCAGAGGTTTCACTTAAACTGGCCATAATGACATCAGATCCGAAACCTAATAAGGATATGTGCCCCGCCGCCTTCCGGAACCAATCAGAGGCCTTACTTAGACTGGTGTTCACCAAGATGCAACATTTATCTGATTACTAAAAATTTTATAAATATGACAGCTGATTTTAATAAAGGATGGGCGTGAGAGAAAGCTTTATACCAGAACTCCGTGTTGGTGTATTATTTCTCTAAGGTGTGCACACTAAATATATATATATATATATATTGGTAATTTGGCCAGGGACAGATATCTCTAAGAACTATTTTGGTTATTCTCCAAAACACTACCTCCCCAAATCCTTTCACTTACCTCTTCCCTTGGCCTGTCACAATGGACAGATTCTCCAACACAAAGTGATGGACACTCCATTGACCTTATTTTTACTAATTTCTGCACTACAACTTTGTCATCTCCCCACTCCCTCTATCTTACCACCACCTCCTAACCTGCAACCTTCAGACCTTCGACTCACTAACCTTCTTCAATCCCTGCCACCAGAAGCTGCAGAAATCTGCAAGCACTTGACCCACAACAACTTTCCAATGTGCTAAAAAAAACCTTCTCAGCACCCTCACCTGCCCTGACATTGCCACTTAACAGTACAACATGACTCCAACTTCCACCCTTGACACTCCTGCCCCCTTAACCACAGACAGACGCCGTCGCTCTCATCCACAAACATGGCACCCTACACAAACTCAATATATCCAGTGGAGCTTCAGCACAGCTGAAAGACTAGAAGAAAATGACTGGAGGAAATCTCGCCCTCAATCTTTCCAAACAACACTCTTTCGCATTTTTAATATCAAATCTGTCCTCCAACCCCAAATGTTTGTTTGCAACATTCAACACCCTCCTTTGCCCTCCCCTACCTCCTGCATCTTTCTGTTCCCAAATTAACTCTCCTCTTAACTTGGTTCATACATGTCCTCCTTTCAACAAACCGACAATACCTAGTCATTTCCCTTCCCCAATCCCCCCTCCACTCTGAACTCCTTTGACATTGTAACTGAATCAACCTCTCACCTTACAACTTGCCCCAATTATCCTATCCATCACAACAAATCCCCTCTCCCTCTCTACCAAACTTAACCCCCTCCCTATCTACCACACTTATTCCAGCTCTCACTCATCTATTCAAACTTAAACATTGGCAAGTTTCCATCATCTTTAAAACATGCCATGATCACACCCATTATTAAGAATCCCTCCTTTGATCATGCTTCTGCATCCAACTATCGCCCTATCTCTCTATATCCCTTTGCTTCAAAACTGCTTGAGTGGCTCGTCTACAATTGCCTTACCTAAGTTATTTCCCCCAATTTCCTTCTTGAACCTTTCCAATCTAGCTTCAGTGCCCAACACTCTACAGAAATAACCCTCACAAAAGTCACTAGAGACTTGCTCACTGCCAACTCAAGGGGTAATTTCTCTATTCTAATTCTCCTGTACCTCTCTGCTGAGTGATACAGTTGACCATCCTCTTCTAATCCGAACTCTCCATTTTCTTGGCATCTGTGACACAGAGCTCTCATGGTTCACATTTTACCTAGAAGATTGTACATTTAGCACCTCCTTCTCTGGCTCCTCTTCTTCACCTTGCCCTCGTCTGTTGGTCCTTCCCCCCTCCTCTTCTCCATCTATACATGCTCCTTAGGTACCTTTATAAAATCTTTTAGATTTCAGGATCATCTATATGCAAATGACACTCAAGTCTACCTCACAGTACTAGATCTATCTGGATTCTTCTAGCACAATTTGCTAACTTCCTCTCAAGCATATACCCCTGAATGTCCGTACATCAAGTTAAACTCAACATATCAAAGACTAAGCTCCTTATCTTCCCTTCTAATACAGCTTCCACTCCTCAATAATATCTCACTGTTTACAATGCAATCATCACTTCCACCTTGCAGGCCCTCTTTTTCATCCCTCACATACAGTCAATAACAAAATCTTGTCAGTTTCACCTAAAAAATCTCCAAAATGTGTCATTATCTTACACAAGGCACAACTAAAATTCTAAAACATCCTCTCATCATGTCTCGACTCGACTGCTGCAACTCTCTCCTTTTTGGCCTCCCCATCACTCTTCTGTCTCCACTTCAATCCATAATGAATGCCTCTACTAGACTCATCTACCTTACTAAACACTCAGTGTCTCTCCACTGGCTTCCCATAGCCTCCAGAATCAAATTTAAAAGCCCTCAACAACAGTGCACCCCCTTATATCTCTGCTCTTATCTCAAAATACTCTTCCAACCCCCCTGTTTGATCTGCTAATGATCTACTTTTTCCTCCTTCATATCACCTCCTCTCACTCCCGCCTTCAAGACTTTTCCTGTGCTGCCCCTGCTCTGGGGAAGTCCTTGCTTTGCTCCACAAGACTATCTTCCTGTCTTCAAAAAATCACTAGAAGCGCATCTGTTTAGAAACGCTTATCACCTTCAGCCTTAATATGCACAACTACACACTCTACAGCATCACACTCACTATCTACAGTGCAACACACAGACACTTCCACTTGCTTGAACCTATTGCCTTCACTCTGCCAACTTGCATTTATCACCCTCCTGTATCACACCCAAACCCTTTAGATTGTAACTTTGCATAGCGGGAACATAATCAATTAAGCAAGCCCATAACCTCCCATTTTGAATTTGCCTACAGTATTACGGCAGTAAAACATGGAGGTTACATGTCATTCAATTAGGTTTGGGGATCTGAAATGCATTCAGACTTGCAAACCAGCAAAATAAAGAATTATGAAAATGAATGCCAATACTGTTCTAGTCAATTTGGGTGGCCTGATATGTATTAACTCATTGATACCCGAGATCAATTTAACCCTGAAATGAAACATAAACAATAAATCTGATTTATTGCCTATTTGCGGGCTTGAGACTGTTGTGCGATTTATTCTAATGTCTATCATTGATTTCCTGTTATTTACAGTGCAGGATTGATTTTTATTTGCATTTACAGTGCTACGAATAGGTGTTTAACCCCTTTGCAGGTCCTCTCTAGCACTCATTTGCGGCCTTGGGGAAATTGAGCAATTGAATAGCAATTTGCGATTTTAGCCTTGCGAAAGTGAAAGATCGAAGGCTTCTGGAGGCTGTAACTTATGAGTTTAATTATCGCCATTTTTTCAAAACCGTAACTCAGAACGCCAATTGAATAGCAAAATAGCTTGCAAGCTCCCTTATGGGCTCCCGGATCTCAATTGAATGTGGCTCCATGTTGGCATCTTACAAATAAAGGATAACAATAATAAGAAGAAGAAGAATACATAATAATGTCAGGGCTACTGCCATGGGTAAATATAGTAAATGGAAGTAAGGCAGCGTATCGCAAAAGCATTTTAAAAATAACTAACAGGGATACAATTTTGCTAAAAAACCATGGAGGAACCTAGATACATATTCTTGCTGCTGACCTCTTGTGCACAGTCACCATGATGTACTATCTACGACTATGAATTACATGGACGGACCTGATCAGACACCATGTTTGCAGAGGGAATTTAAAATATCACTGCCCTGTCATGTACGTTTCCTGGAAAGACGAAGCCAGATAGTGGCACTAGCTTGTTAATTACCTCTCACATGCAAGGGAATGTCTAACTGGTCAGTAGAGACATTCACAAAGGTAAAGGGAGGTGGTAGTTTAGTCTTAGTAAACATATTTTTTTGTAGCATAATGTATTACCCCGTTTGAGTGTGACATTTTGACTCCTGTGATCCCTGCAAGTGGTACTGGCAACCGGGGAAAGCCACAAGGGTCACTATGCAGCCCTTGCCGTCATAGATACCTCAATCTATTGGGTCGCTATTGATATCATACCCCTAGCTAGACCCAAAAAGATGGGGAATAAATATATCCTTAAGGTGGTAGCGTGAGGCTATTCCCCTGTCTAGGCAACCAGGCAAGGACTATTTTCAAGAAACCTTCCCGTTAGTCCTAAGAAGGATGGGACCATCAGCTGTTGTGTGTATTATCATAAGCTAAATAAGAAAACTAAAACCAATGCTTACCCTATTCTCTGCATGGACTAGTTGCTCAACTGCTTAGAAACCGCCACATACCTGACTACCCTGGATCGCTCAAAGGGGTACTGACAGATTCCCCTTGTGGAATATGATAGAGAGAAGGTTATCACCCCACCCCCTTGGCCTCTACCAGTTCACGATAATGCTATTTGGGATTTAGAATGCCCCCTCCACTTTCCAGAGACTGCAGGGGCACCATGGCTTTGTTCAGGTGTACCTGGATGACATATACATTTTTAGAACCTACTGGGTGGACAGCTGCTGGCTCACTATCCATTAGGATAACTATCAGTTGACAGAGGTATAGTACCTAGAACAATGGGTAGTTAATGTTCATATTTGACCCATTCCAGTGAAGGGATAGCTGCCTGGCCCACCCCGAAGCTAAAAAAACCTGTGATTTCCTGGGAACTGCAGGGAATTATGGCAAATTAGTTCCCTGTAACAGTGCCATCACCAAGCCCTTCATGGACATTACCAGCCAATGACAATTATAGTGGACTAGCGACTTGCCAGTCAAAAAATGACGGCAATGAGATGTGTATGTTTAGAAAGTTGTTTAGTTAATATATATATATGTGCCAGTTGTATTGTGATATTAAAAGATGTTTAGTTTTGTAAAATGTTCTCTTGGTGAACAATAATTCTTAAAGCATTTTGTATTAACATTTGAATGTAAGAATAGTGGAACTTGAAATTAATCATTATTGTAAACTTTAGGCAATGGTTTCTTAACATGCAATTTGTATGTGAAGAATTGTTAACTTCAATATACATGAAATCCCGAGGAAAGCAAACAGTAAAAAGCCTTGTTGAAACGTACACAAATTTAACCTGAACTTTGTAATATATGTAAGTAAGAAACTTGAAAGTATATTTTTTGAAACTTTAACTTTATTATTTGTGTAACTTTGGAACTTGACAAAACATTTGTATAACTTTGAACATTATAAACAGTAACATAGTGCATACATTTTTTAACATAATTTTGTATTACAAGTATTAACATTTGAATGTAAAAACAGTTTAACTTTAAACTAATCAGTGTTGTAAACTTGAGGTAATGGTTTTTTAACATGCAATTTCTGAAGAATTGTTAACTTCAATATTATACATTTAATCCTGAGGAAAACAAACAGTAAAAAAAAAACTCCTTGAAACGTACCCAATTTTAACATGAACTTTGTAATATATTTAATTAAGAAACTTGACATAATATTTTTTTAAACTTCAAGTTTCTTATATGTGTAACTTTGGAACTGTAAAAAACATTTTTACAACTTGAAACATTATAAACAGTAACATAGTGAATCTATCCGAATAATTGTTAACTTAAATTTACATTGAATGCAGAGGACGGAAAATAGTAAAAACTCTCTTTAAAATGTACCCAATGAAATAAATTCCTTCCTGATACCACCTGTCGATAAACCTTAATACAGGGAGTAATCTTAACATAACAGACAATATTTACATTTTGTCTTAAAACGTGGTTGATCTCTTAACATGAACTTTGTAATATGTTGAAGTAAAGAACTTTAAAATATTGTTTTCCAACGTGTAACATTAGAAACAGTAAAATAGTTAATTAACATTTTAACATAATTTGTATAAATAATGCAAGGCAAGTGTTTTGTGAGGCGAATCATCTATAAAGAGTCCTTCCATAAATTATGACTGAAATTGTTTATTGTTTAGTATTTTTGAATGCTTTTAAATTTGTTTTGCTTGTGTTTTATTTCTTGACTCAAAAATTATAGTACTTCATAGTAGACAATGTTTTTAGTAGAAATACGTCCATCTTCTAATAAATCACCTTGACTCATTCTTTTCAATGTAAACTTTAATAGCCTGTGGATTTTTGCACCGTGACAACGCAACGTACAATTGACCATGTGCAAATACTGGTTCTTCCAACAAAATACCCACAGATTTGAACGTTTGATCTTGTGATTTATTAATGGTCTTGGCAAATGCCATAATAATGGGAAATTGTCTTCTTTGAAGTATAAAAGGGAGACTACTTTCACTTGGTGCTAAATCTATTCTTGGTATGAAAACTCTCTCTCCTTTATGGGTGCCAGTTAAAATTTCAGCATCTATAAAATGGTCCTTTATTTGTTGAACAATTAATCTTGTCCCATTGTATAGGCCTTTTTTGGGTTTCATATTAAGCAGTAACATGATAATTGCAATATGTGGTGGCATTCCAGAAGGAGTTAGTGAGTTTATGAATTCAGTAGAAAAGTTAGCCTGACTTTCATTGTCATCAGCAAGTACAGAATCAGCACTGTGATAATTTCTTTGTGGTGCATTATTTTTTTTAAAGATTTCATTATTGAGGATTAATGCATCCTTATTTTTACACGTTAGCATGACTTGGTTGGCAAGCTCTGAATATTCCTTGTTATTTATGCTACCTTCAAATATAGCCGATATAATATCTTGTTGACAAATCATACGAGGTGGGATCTCTACAGTGTCGTCAGGTAAATGTGGTATTTTTTCTGTTCTGCCTTCTCCAATTTTAATAAGCCAATCATTGAAATCAGTTTGGCCTTCTGATCTCATATTTTGTTGCAGTTGAAGATGGGTAAAATGTTTCCATAGTGTACTTGACTTTATACAGGTTTCGATAATATCAGTTCGATTTCCATGTATAACGACAGGTAATGTTTGTCTAAAAATCGCCACCTAACAACATTACCTTTCCACCAAAATGGAAAAGCATTATCCATGACTTCACAAAGCAAACGGTCAATACATTGGAGGGCCTAGCATGACATCATTGTGGCCTCATCTATTATAATTAATTTACATTTGTTTAATTTCTTTGCTTGTAATGATGTCATGCGAATATCTGACACAAAAGTTTCTAAAATAGGCACTGGCAGTTTAAATCCACTATGAACAGTTCTTCCACCTTCTAACAAGTGCAGCAATTCCAGTAGTGGCAAACACCATTGCTATTTGACCTTGTGCTCGTACTGAATTCATTAATAAATTACACAGATAGGTTTTTCCTGATCCGCCAGGTCCATCAAGATAGAAATAACGCTTAGTCACCATTTCAACATCTATTGCATTTTTAATGGCATGAAATGCTTGCAATTGTAATGTATTTAAAGTTGCAATTGTAATGTATTTAAAGTTGCAAGTCTTTCTTCTGTTCTTTCTGCTTGTAGTTGAATGTCATAGTCTTCAAAGTTTATGTCATCTATGAGACCTAGATCAGGCAAATTAAAACTTGCACAACTTAATCCATGAGTTAAAAATACTTCTTGGATTTCCATAACGCTTTTAAGTGTGCAATGGGTTCATTGTATCGTCGCATAAACTCTTCAGCCATATTACTTTTAAAAGTCTCCCACAAAGCTAATGCATTTTGAGCATTTGAGAAGATACAAATAAAAGCAAATTGTTCTCTCATCTGTCGTGGCATTTGACATTGTGTTGCTTCTTCTAAACATCTTTCCCATTCTGTATCATCAGATAGTAAGTTTCTATGTCTTGCAGCTAAATGGAAGGATTCATATACAATGTCATTAACAGTTCTTAAGTGTTCAAAACTTTGTGCTCCAGGAACATTTAAAAGTAATATCCGTAAGCAAAAAACGCTCAACATCTCTTGGACTGACCGTGTAAATTCTTGGAATTATTTTATTGCCTCTGCTTTTTCTTGGTCTCCATAATCCATTCACAAAAACATAGTGATATGGAATTTCAATATATAAGTATTGTGTTGCTTCTGAATCAGTGGAATTTAATTCAAACCATGCAGTTAGTGTAGTGTGACGATCTTCACTTTGGGCCAATGCATTCATTTCATTTCCAGCATGGAAATAGACTAAATGTCGTTGTGGCAAATGTACTGCTAATCTATATACTGCATGTGATCTATAATGCATTTCAAATTTTAAAAGCCGCCACATAGCTTCTGGTGCACTGACATAGCGAGCATCTACATGAGATGCAAGTTCATCATGTACTAACTAACTACATTCAGGGTTGTCTGCACTTTTGACGACTACAGTAGCTGCATCGTAGCCTTTGTAAATATATTTGTAGACATATTTAATGGATTTGATGGAAGTGCAGGCTTCTACGTTGATGTGGGCGTTGTACTTCATGAGTAAATGTGGATTGTCGGGTACTACATATCTATTGTCCACTCTTTTTCCACGAATAATGGCACTTTCTCCTTCTCTTCTTTTATAAAGTGGATAGCCATCACAATTTGCATAGGTTTTGTCTCTATAATCTTTTGGAAATTCTTTGGAACATTTATTATTTTCCATACATGGTGATTGTGGATTAAGGTCACCACAGGGTCCATGAATCATGCAATTAATAACACTCTCATATAGTGTACCATATAGTTCTGGATCTGGTAGTTCAGCAACAATGACTGCATCCACTTTGTCCGAAGTATCTAATTTATCTTTTTCTTGAAGTATTATGAGAAGATGTGCATTTGGAAGGCCTATTTTTTTAAATTCAATGGTATATACATAAGCAAGACATTTGCCAAATAACTGATTTATAGTGAAGTCACGTATTAATTCATTTAATTTAATCTTAAAAACTCTGGCTACTAAATCTGGTCGATCGGAAACAGTTTGTCCAAGAAGTAGATTTTGTGTAATTTCTGGCCATTGTGGATTACATGTAAATGTCAAAAATAAATCGGGTTTGCCAAATTTGGTGACAATAGCCATAGCATCATTGTATCTTTTTCTCATATTTCGAGGAGATCCTTAAAAGGAAGATGGTAAAATGATGGCTTTGCCAGCTGTCATGTCTCTGCTTGTAGCCACGTCAGCAACATAGTCCATTAGTTCAGAATATTGTTCTACACATAGTTTATCTTGTAGATATTTTATAAAGTTTAAATTATTTGCCTTAACTTGCAAATAGGAATCAATAAGCCATTGTTGTGTTAGTTTTCCACCACATAAAATTGGATAAAATGCATTTCGAATGGCAATTTGAGCTACTTTAAATTCAAGCATAGAAACATTATTTCTGATTCTGGCTTTAGCATTTGGGTAACTGTGAAGTGTTAATTTTGGTTGCCAACCTGCTTCTCTGTGTGGGAAAAAGATGGGATATGTCATTGGATCTAAATTTGGACTTTAGATACTCATATTAATGAACGGTTGCTCCTCATTTCTGGGATATATTCTAATGTCTCTTTGAAATGGTGGTTCTCCTTCATCATTTTGAAACACCATTGCAACCTCATTTGATGTTGGCAAGTTATAACGATGTTTATAAGTATGTCTGTCTCTTTTAAGCACCATATTAACCTTTGGCATTGGTAATTGATGTCTTTGTGCATGAAGTAGTTTTCATTTTCTACTTCTGCCAATTTTTTCTAACCTTTACTGTAGGGATTATTGTCCATAATGTTATTTAGCTCTATAAAAACACTGGCTAAGCATTTTTTATTTTCTTCCATCTGCATACGTTGGTCAACAGCTTCCATTGTATCTAGGACATATAGTTGAGCGAATTTTCTTTGCTCTCGTTCCTCTGGATGTAAATGGGAAGTGCGATGATAAATTTGGCCTTGGACTTTAAAACAGTAAAGACCATGTCCTGGTACATTAGCAGCTAATGTTGCCCCCATAGATGCAAAGGATATGGCACTATTGTAGGATCTTATGTTTGTCTTAAAATTTTTGTAGTTTGGAAAAGTAGGTTCAGTCATAATGTTTTGTAAATAGATAGGAAATTCTTTCCTTTCTGGAAGTTTGAACTTGCCTTTTTGACAGCAACTAAGAAATTGGCCATCTCTGGATCTCTCCTGTTTAAAATAATAAGCCTCACAAAACTGACATTGAGTAGTCATGTTCCCACAACTATGAACCTCTACTGCTAAAGACTTGAGTAAAGGACAATTTGCAAAGCATATAGGAGTTTGACTTTCATATTCATCAGGTGAAATGTCATATAATGTTTCAACAACAGGTTCTAAATCCTTTGTTTTTTTTCGTGGCTTTTCTTGGTTTATGTTGTATTGGTTGAGGTAAAATGTCATGTAATGTTTCATGAACAGGTTCTAAATCTTTTTTTTTTTTCGTGGCTTTTTTTGGTATGTCTTGTATTTTTTCAGGTAAAATGTCATCTGATGTTTGAGGAACAGATTCTAAATGCTTTATTTGCTTGGTAGCTTTTTTGGCATATCTTTAATTTGTGCAGGTGACAGTCTTTTGCTTGCAATTCTTTTGCGTTCTTTTTCTCGTTGAATTTCCTTCTTCTCCGGTGTCTGCTGGCTGTCTGCTCTCTGTCGTCGTTCTCTAGCTTGGCGTCTTTTCTTTTCTTGTTTACTCTCGTTATCAGCCATGTTAATCTGTAAAAATGAAATAATGTATCATTAGTTTATTTTGAGATGTTAAGTTTGTTTTCAGCAAAAATTGTTATCAACAGTGTGGTTTCGTTTTATACTTAATCAATTTCAATTTGGTCAATTGAATTGGGGTCTAAATAAGGCCATAGGATATTTTTTAAAGAAGTTTTTAGTTATTAAACAGGTATCCAAATGCAAGGTTTTAACTAAGTAAAAACTTATTTAAAAAAATATGTTATGTTCTTATTTAGAGCAGTATTCAATTGGGCAAATGGCAATTCAATGAGGGTCTAGGACTGGAAATTTAGAATGACAAATTGTATAGAGTCTCTGTTTTTAGCCTTTTTTAGACTATGCAATTTTTTTTTTCTGGCTACATTGAAGTTTGTATTTACTGCTAAAGATTATTGGCCCTCAAAGACAAATAAGAGATAGATGATAAATGTGTTAGTTATATTTTTTTAAAAGTTATAGTTAATGGTGTTTTTTATTTTTTTATTTTATTTTCTGTTGACATCGATGCAGAGCAAAGATATTTATTTATTTTTCTCTTTTTTTTACTTGTTATACTGTACCTTGGTTGAAGTTTGATTTCAAGCAGAATCTTTGTTGGTCCTGTGTTGAAAGTCTTCGTCCGATGGTCTGGTCCTTTGTTGAAAGTCCTCGCCCTATGGTCTGGTCCTCTGTTGAAAGTCCTCGTCTGATGGTGTAATCCTCTGTTGAAAGTCCTCGTCCGATGGTCTCGTCCTGTGTTGAAAGTCCTCGTCCGATGGTGTAGTCCTCTGTTGAAAGTCCTCGTCTGATGGTGTAGTCCTCTGTTGAAAGTCCTCGTCCTATGGTCTGGTCCGATGGTCTGGTTTATTTTTTTGTGCAACCTTTTCAAAATAATTAAAATGTATTTTTCTATTCCATATATAATTTTTTTATACTGTAATTATTTTTTTGTAAATTATTTTGTATATGATAGCAATGGTTTTAGCATTATCCTATTTTGTGTCCAACACTGTAGTTATGCTTATTTCGGCTTGTGTGTAAGGCTTATAGGTTCTTAAACATTATTGATGTAGTTTGCTATGTGTTTGTGTGAGTTTTTGTACAATCCTTTTTTGTGTGTACCACTTTTGGTATGCTTATTTAGGCTTCTTTGTAAGGCTTATAGCTTCTTAAACATTAAAGAAGAAGATTAATTTAGTTTGCTATGTGTTTGTGTGATTTTGGTACAATCCTGTTTTGTGTATACCACTTTTGGTATGCTTATTTAGGCTTGTTTGTAACGCTTATAAGTTGTTAAACATCAAAAAAGAATATAAATTTAGTTTGCTATTTGTTAGTGGTTTTTTTGTACAATGCTATTTTGTGTGTACCATATGTTGCATACTTGGGGCCTCATTCAATTGCAATGTGGCCAATTGAATAGGGTCCTAAAGAAGCACATAGCATATTTTTATTAAAGAAGTTTTTAGTTAGTGAAAACCTTTCTTTTGGATAGATGCTTGCTAACTAAAAACTTCTTTAAAAAATATATGTTATGTGCTTATTTAGGGCCCTGTTGAATTGGGCAAATTGCAATTGAATGAGGGTCTTGATTTACTTAATTAGACCCTCATTCAATAGCGATTTTGCCAATTGAATAGGGGTGTAAATAGGCACATGACATATGTTTTTTAAATAGGTTTTTAGTTACTAAGGCCCTCATTCAATTGCAATTTTGCCAATTGAATAGGGCTCTAAATAAGCACATAACATATTTTTTTAAATAAGTTTTTAGTTCGTAAACATCTATCCAAAAGCAGGGTTTTCAGTAACTAAGGTCCTCATTCAATTGCAATTTTTCCAATTGAATAGGCCTCTATATAAGCACATAACATATTTTTTTGACAGAAGTATTTAGTTAGTGAAGACCTTGCTTTTGGATAGAAGTTCATTAAGTAAAAAGTTCTTTAAAAAAATATTCTATGTGCTTATATAGAGCCCTATTCAATTGTGCAACTCGCAATTGAATGAGGCTCTTGGAACTTTTTACTTAATGAACTTCTATCCAAAAGCAAGGTCTTCACTAACTAAAAACTTCTGTCAAAAAATATGTTATGTGCTTATATAGAGCCCTATTCAATTGGAATAATTGCAATTGAATGAGGACCTTAGTTACTGAAAACCCTGCTTTTGGATAGATGTTTACTAACTAAAAACTTATTTAAAAAAATATGTTATGTGCTTATTTAGAGCCCTATTCAAGTGTCCAAAATAGCAATTGAATGAGGGCCTTTGCTTGCTGCATTTGTTATATTGGCGGCCATTAAACATATATAGGTCCTCATTCAATTAGAATTTTGGCAATTGAATAGGGCTCTATATAAGCACATAACATATTTTTTGACAGAAGTTTTTAGTTAGTGAAAACCTTGGTTTTGGATAGAAGTTCAGTAACTAAAATGTTCAGTCAAAAAATTTTGTATGTGCTTATATAGAGCCCTATTCAATTGGGCAACTCGGAATTGAATGAGGCTCATAGTTGGTTTCTTTTTTGTACTTTATACTTTACCTAGATTGAAGTGTCGAATGACAGAGGGTCCCCTCCTGCCAATCTTAATCCGCCGGTCTTCTTGTAGTGTCTGTTTAAAAAAAAGAAAGTGAAATGGTTAATTGTATATTTCTTCTTTTTGATTTAGCAAAGCATGGTCTTTTTCAGCATGTAATGTATTTTTCTATCTTACCTCTTCTTCTTTGTTGGTGTTCTTTAAAATGGATTGTGGTTCACAGTGCACGGTGCAAATTGTTGATTGACGCTGTTGATGCTGAGCGTGTTTGAATATAAAAAAAAGGAGAAAGATTGAGTTTTAGGTTATATATTGAATTGCAATAAATTAATGTCATTTAAATATAGTTCTGTAATTATTTTCAATTAACATTATTTTTTGGGGGGCCTACACACATAAATGTCACATACATGAAGCACATTTTTGAAGTTAAATGTAATTTTTTTTTGTGCGTGTCATATTTTAATTGTTAAATGAACCTTATTTATTTTTTGGGCCTACACACATAAATGTGTGTGTGACATGTGTCTATAGATGATACACATATTTGTGCGTGTCACATATGAGTATACATGAATCATATTTTAATATTCCAATTTTTTTTTTGTAAAGCCATTTAAATGTAGTTGTTTAATTAGTTTGTTTTAAGATCAGTTTGTTGCAGGGTCTATACACATAAATGTGCGTGCCACATGTCACTATACATAAATCACATTTTGTTGGTTAAAAATTTTTTTTTTTTGTTAAATGAACCTTATTGTTTTTTTGGGCCTACACACATAAATGTGTGTGTGACATGTGAATATACATGACTCATATTTTAATATTAAAATTATTTTTTTTAATGACATTTAAATATAGTTGCTGAATTAGTTTGGTTCAAGATCAGTTTGTTGCAGGGGCTATACACATAAATGTGTGTGGCACATGTGACTATACATAAATCACATTTTTTTTTTTTTATATTTTAATTTTTTCATTGTTTTGAGAAACAGAGAACCAAAATAAAATGCATACAGTAAAACAATACTTACATCTAAATCATACACAATCACCCACCTACAAACCCCCCACCCACCCCTTTGCAATATTCTCATTATTTACAGAAGGAGGCAATACCCGAAACCTATTATATAATTAAAGTAACTTCGCTAAAGGCAACAAATACAACAACAACAACAAAAAATATCTATTAACAGAAAGGCCCGGCAAACAGTTCTTCGTCCCATCTTGCCCATTTCTTAACCACATATAATCTTAACTTGGAATCAAAACTTAAATATTCCATTTCATACTGTTTATTCCTTTCCATAGTACTACAAATCTCATTCCATTTAGGCAATTCCCCACTTCTCCATCTCCGTACAAT
Source organism: Discoglossus pictus (assembly GCA_027410445.1). Lineage (NCBI taxonomy): Eukaryota > Metazoa > Chordata > Amphibia > Anura > Alytidae > Discoglossus > Discoglossus pictus. The sequence continues at coordinate 107,419,924 of CM050163.1, read as the reverse complement.
CCACCATTTAATTGCCATGAGAACCTGCACCACTATCCCAATTGTTTCACTAGACCATTCCCTTGGAAAGATATGTAATAGAAAAGCTTCTGGGTTTAAGGTAACTTCCTTACATCCCATACCCACCAACTTGGTGACACACCTTTCCCAAAGCCCTTTGATCTTAACACATTTCCACCACATGTGGCTTTGGGTGCCTATTTCCGAGCACCCTCTCCAACACAGCTCACTATATTTGCTTGGATCTATTTTAGACAGAAGCTCTGGAACTATGTACCATTTTTGTGTAATTTTAAAGTGGATTTCTCTGTAAGTTGTACAAATCAAGTTATCTTTTGTTAGCTGATACGCTTTTCCCCAGTCCTCCAAATTTTTCTTAATTCTAAAATCAGTTTCCCAGCTTTCCATGGCTACAGATTTTCCAGAACTTCTGTACTCGTCTAAAATTTTTAAGCATTTCAACACTGAACTCTTATTACTTGTTCTTAAGGACAGGAAATTTTCGAGAGGTGTCAAATCCCTGACTGATCTTACATCAAAACCTTCTTTTGTTAATATCTTCTTAAGGGTCAGAAATTGCAGCCACATTGATATTGGGACCTCTTTCACTCTCCTCAGTTCCCCAAATTTAATAAAGCCCTCATTTCTGATTAAATCCTTAATTTTGTCAATACCCCATTTCCCCCACTCTACCTTATCTATTTCGGGGTGAATATCATAAATTACTTCCAGTGGTGTTAATGGAGATGGAAAAGGGAGCAACTTCAATTTTAAATTCATTTTGAGCCAACTAGCCCAACATTGTTTCCCTATTCTGAACTCTATCTGAGACTTAAAGTTGGACGATTTTTTATACCATAGAGCTTGCTGCAGAACTATTTTGGGGCTTAATGCTTCTTCTAACTGGACAAACTTGGGTCCTTCCACTCCTTCTGTCCATCTCAGAAAGTGGTACAATTTTATAGCCTCTGCATACTTCCAGAGGTTGATTGCCCCTAATCCACCTTCTATATACTTTTTATTTACTTGGTCTTTACTGACTCTAACCCTATTTCCTTTATATATAAAATGATCTACCACTTTCTGAAATTTAGTAATACTTCCTCTGGATATAAATAGAGGGATTGCTCTTAAAACATAAGTAAGTTTTGGTAAAATGAACATCTTAACACATACGATTCTGCCTGACCAGGTTAGGTTTAGCCTCTCCCATGACTTGAGTAGTTTGCACACTGAAACAAAAGTTATTTCCAAGTTATTCTTTAACATGGAAGCAACACACGGAGTCAATTCTTTTCCCAAATGTTCTATTTTATTCTGCTCCCATCTTAATGGGAATTTCTCTCGTAACAAGGTTTTAGTTTCTAAGTTCACATTTAGCCAGATAACCTCTGATTTGGAAGAATTAATTTTATAATATGATAGGCAACCAAAGGTTTTTAATTCCTTCATGAGATACACCAATGATTCTACTGGCTCTGATAAGACTACAACTGCATCGTCTGCGAATAGAGTGATCTTCGATTCTATAGCTCCACATATGATTCCTCTTATCCTATCATTCTTCCTTATCATTTGAGCCAGCACTTCTATACACAAATTGAAGATCATTGGTGATAGCGGGCATCCTTGTCTCGTCCCATTGCTAATCTCAAACGATTCCGACTGAAAGTCTGTACCTTTTATGAAGGCTGAAGGGTTAGAGTATAGCGCCATAATCGCACTTGACCCGAATTTGCCCAATCCAATTTCTTCTAAAGTACACTTGATAAACTCCCAGTTGAGCCTATCAAAGGCTTTTTCCGCATCTAACCCTACTGCCACCAACGGGATATTATTATCTTTAGCATGTGCCAATATATCGATAAGCTTTCGCAGATTATCTGTCCCTTGTTTGATCTGACTCAATTAACTGGTCTAAAAGAGGATTTAATCTTTGTGCTTGTATCTTTGAATATATTTTGATATCGATGTTGAGTAAAGAGATGGGCCTGTAGTTAGCACAATTTGCCAGATCTTTTCCCTCCTTCGGTATCATAATTATTGCTGCTTCTATTTTCTCCTTAGGAGCCCATCCTACGTCTTTAATTTTGTTAAATGCTTTTACCATATGAGCCCCCAATTCTGGTAAGAATTGTTTATAATACAGTATCGGGAACCCATCTGGTCCTGGGGATTTTTGAACATTTAAACCGGACACACAATTCTCGATTTCCTCCACTAAAATCTTCCCATTTAGTAGTTCCTTTTGCTCCTCGGAAATTTTTTTTAGATTCAACTTTTTAAACAAATCCTGTATTTGCCCTTTATCAGGTTTAACCCACCCTGGTTTCTTTTCCAGATTATACAAGGCGCTATAATACTCCGCCGCAAGTCTACCTATTTCAATAGGATCCTTTTTCATAATTCCTTTGGCATCGAGGAATTTCACTATCCTTTTGTTGCTTCGCTTTTTCCCAATAAGATCCACTAGTGATTTATTTGCTTTATTACCTAGATGATAATCTTTTATTTTTAGCTCCTTTAACTTCTTATCTATTTGACTGTGTAAGATCATATTTATCTGTGCTTGTATCTTATAGATCTGTTCCGTCAACATGTTATCCTGGCTTTTTTTGTTGGCATATGATAACTTGTAGAGTTCTAAATATAAATCATGCAGCGATTTCCCCCTGGCCCTCCTCTTCTTAATCATTCTTGTTTTCAGAATACCCCTCATATACGCTTTGTGCGCATTCCAAATACTTAAATCTGAGGTTATAGAGCCACTGTTAACTCTAAAGAACTCTTCAAATACTTCCTTAATTTCTTTTTTTTCTTCTATTGTATAAAATACTTCTGAGTTAATATTTTCTCTTTTTTTTCCATTGCTAGTCCCCCGACCTTGCAGTACTATTTTTACCAGGGCGTGGTCTGACCATGATATAACCCCTACCTCCACATCATCCACTTCTCTCCATGTCTCTATGTCAACCAGTATGAAATCAATCCTTGTGTATATACTATGTCTCTGAGAATAATAAGTATAGTCCCGGACCTCAGGATTTTTTAGCCTCCAAGAGTCATATAGTTTGTATTTCAACAATATCTCATTAAATCTTCTAGACAAGAATCGCTCGTCCTTAAGCTCCTATCAATTTTTATGTCCAGGACCATATTCAGATCCCCACATATAATAAGCTTACCCACTTTTAGTTTGGAAATAATTTTTAAACACTTACTCAAAAAGCTTATTTGATTCGCATTCGGAGAATATAAATTTGCAATTGTAAATGACTGACCATTTACCTGTCCTAACCAAATGATAAATCTCCCTTCTTTATCATATTCTACATGATCCGTTACAATCACATTCTTATCATGAAACAAAATAGCAACCCCTCTAGCCTTTTTCCTGAAGCTAGACGAGAAACCCAACTGAAACTGTTTAGATCCTATTTTAGGTTCTTTCCCCTTTACCCAGTGGGTTTCTTGTAGACAAATAACATCCAATTCTTCTTTTATAAATTGACGGAAGGCACAGTGCCGTTTGCCGGGTGAATTTAAGCCTCTAGCATTTTGCGATATCACTTTTAACATCAAAGTGACTTACTTGATAAACTCCGAGTCCCCTCCTTCCCTATCATACAATTTTTATTGCGCTCCCCTTCCAACAGCATACAAACACCACACATACCGTTTCCTCCCGATGGCAAGAAAAACTTAATGCCATCTTTTAAGATGTCTGGTCCTCCGGGGCGGAAAAAAAACTTCAAAAAAGAGAGAGAGAAAAAAAAAATGACCCCGGCAGAACCTTGGGAGTGCGCCCATTGCCCCCTCACCCTACTCCTAGAAGCACTCAACTATACATTAAGTGTTTCCTTCACGTCCAAAACTTTTAATTGACTCTACAATAAAATATTGAAACATTTCCCAAAATTGTCTCGGATAAGTAGTATATTTTATACATTTTCTTTTCAAATTTTTTTTTTTTTTCCTTTTTCTTTATTCACCTACGTACTTCACTTTCACTTTCCCGTTTTACCGCCTCCATCGAAGTTGGGGCCTTTCCCATCCCTTCTCGTGTCTTCTTTTTCTATTTCGATACCCCACTTTTCCAAGCAATGCACACCTTCTGCGACAGACTTGATCACCTCAGTTTGGTTACCTTTAGTTATAATTAGTTTAACAGGGAACCCCCATTTATATAATACCTTTTCTCTTCTGAGCACTTTAGTGATAGAACTTAATTCTCTTCTTTTAGCTAAAGTTTCGCTTGAATAGTCTTGGTAAATTTCTACCTTTTCATAAGGGCTCTCAAACTGTCTTTTTTCTCTACTACATTTAATTATCCGTTCTTTGAAGGAGTAGTTTTGTAATTTTACTATTACATCCTGCTCTCTTCGCCCTATCAGTCTCCTAGGTAGTGGGAGCCTGTGTATCTTCTCAATCGTACCTTCCAGAGTGTTATCATTCCCTGTGATAGATTTAAAAAACTCATTCACGTACTCGCCTAACTCATTGTCCAGGACTTGCCCTGAAATCCCCCTCAGCCTTAAATTATTCCGTCTAGAGAAATCTTCAATTCTACATAATTTGTTCTTGGGACTTACAACTTCATCCTCATAAATCACATTTTCATAGTTCAATTTATTTATTTTTTGTCCTGTCTTGATAATAAAATGTAATATATTATCGCTTACCTCTCAGTTGTAATTTGCACAATGTAAAGTAGTAAATTAGGAAAGATTTGTCTTCTCAAGTAACAGCAGCAGTTAACTCTGAAGTCACTCCGTTCATCACCTGAGTAGAAATGTAGAAATGTCTGGAAAGTAGGCAGTATTTATAACCTTGTAGAAATTTCTGGAAAGTAGGCAGTATTTTTTTAAACTTTCAAGTGCCTCAGACCGTTAGAACGCAATACGCATGCGCTATTTGAGTTCCAGCTTACAATTTGCGTTCCATTCGCCATTTTATGCGTAGTAGTGTTCAAAATGGTGTTTAATATGAGTGTGGTACGTTCCGTATAGTATCTATTTCATTCTTGCGAGTTACTGTAGTGTAGTTACGTCTGAAGCCTCGTTTTCGTTTTGTTCGGTGGCCATTTTTTCACTTGCTTAGGCGATTTTCGGCAGTTTAAACTCTTTTTTTTGGACTTAAATGGACGTGTAAGTTAACTTTTGTAGGTGCCGGATGCCCCCCCTTGCTGTAAGTAAGCTTTTTATGTGTTTGTTGTGTTTATTTCGTGTGTTTGTGATGTTTTGATGCGTGGCATTTGGAATGGGTCATTCGCGGCCGTATTTTTGTTTGCAATGCGGCCGTATTTTGTTGCGATGCGGCCGTATTTTTTGCAAGAGACACAGTTGGCTTTTACGTGTACGACGCAGTGTATTTGTTTCTAAGTCGTGCGTATGTGTGTTAAGAGCGTGTGAGGGGCCTTTTTGGTGTGTTTTTTTTAAGTCTTACGTGTGTGTGTCTGTGTGTAAGCGGGTGTGAGGCGCCTTTGAGGTTTTTTTTGTTAAAAAGTGGTGTGTGTGTATGTGTGTGTTAACACAGCCGACGTTGGAGCCTCCACCTCCGTAAATGCGGACCCTCGCTTCGCGAGGATCCGCATTTGCGGGGACGTTACGTTGGGTTTTTGTTGGCTGGGAGGTTGGTTTTTTTTTGTTAAAAAGTCGTGTGTGTGGTGTGTTTGTGTTAACAGAGCCGATGTTGGAGCCTCCACCTCCGCAAATGCGGACCCTCGCTTCGCGAGGATCCGCATTTGCGGGGACGTTGGGATGCTCTACCACCGCAAATGCGGGCCCTCGCGAGGGACGCAGCACTCTAAACACGCAAAACACCACAAGAAACTCGCAAAATACCACAAACAACCTGCGGATATTCCGCTAAGACGCATATAACACATTACCCGCCCTTTACGCCAATGCGGAAGTACACAACTACGAAACTACAGTTTCGTCTCGCACACGACACTATTACACTGCACACGTTCATCACGCTGACAAAGCAGCTCCACACCACTAATGCTGCAGCAACATCATAACAGATTGCCAGCTCTTCAATACAATGCTTAAAAATAGGTAAAGTATATTAATTTATTAATTGTATTATATATTCCAGTAGTAGACACAAAACACCATTAGCTACCTTACAATTTCATTGCCATAATTTTTTGACGGGCAATTCGCTAGTGTATAATAATACTGATGCACAGCATCTACTAGAGTCATATGTGGTCATTACATCCCTGTAACAATATTTAGATGAATATAATTCACATCATTGTTACTTCATATAATAGAAGTAACTACTAATGTGAATAGCACTTACATTGTATCTTCATCGGCTCAATAAAACAGTCGCAATAACTCCAGGATTATATAATCAAAATCAATTACATGCAAACAGTGTGATATAAAAAAATTAAAAAATGTGACACAGCTCTGAAATAATTAGTGTATGGTCATATACTATAAAATGAAAAGGAGAAAAATCTAGCAGAATCTATATGTGCAGTATAGTGTTTTATACTGTACAGGTAACAATAAACCAATTTACCTGATATTCATCTACACGCAGTGCAAACCATGCTGAAAACAGTTGTCATAACCAACAGCAGATATTCAGAAATAGTTTCCGAATGTGTGTAACGCTGGCTGCGCATGGGCACATACAGAAACTATATTCAAAATGATTATGCATCGCAAAAGGGGGGGGGGGAAGGCTGAGAGAGACACAAGGGAAGGAAAGGTGGCTGGAAGAGACACAGGGGAGGGAGAGGGTGGCTGAGAGAGACACGTGGGGGGGAAAGGGTGACTGGCAAAGACACAAGAGAGGGAAAGGGTGGGGGAGAGACATAGGTGAGAGAAAGGGTGGGGAAGAGACACAGGGGAGGGAAAGGGTGGGGGAAAACACAGGGGAGGGAAATAATGGGGAGGACACAGGTGAGGGAGAGGGTAAGGGAAAGGGTGTGAGAGACACAGGGGAGGGCGAGGGTGGGAGAGAGACATGGGGGAGAGAGAGAGAGACAAGGGAGGGAGAGGGTGGGAGAGACAAGGAGGTAGAGAGGCACGGTAGGAAAAGAGAGAGACAGGGGAGGGGGTGGGAGAGAAACATGGAGGGATAGATAGGGGAGAGAGAGAGAAAGAGGAGAGGGTGAGATAGAGAAGGATGGGAGGAGAAAGAGAGGAGAAGAAGAAGGGGAGGGGGAAGAGAGAAGAATGAGGGAAAGATAGTAGGGAGGGAGAGACAGAAGGAGGAAGAGAGAGAGAGAGATAGGGCTCAGAGAGAGAGAGTCAGAGCAGATTATATAATGACGTCTAAACACGTAGACATGGTTATTGCTGAAAATCAAATGTCATCAGTTTTAATGTCTTTTACTAAGATCATAAAAACCTTTATCATGTTATAATGTTAAGACAGATAACATGCTAAGCTTATGCATATATAACTGCTGGGTTTGATTAACATTATAGTGTAGGACCATGCAGCCATACGTGCATCGGTACATATAAAATGTAACCTCAATCATGGGGCTTAAATCATGATATATGTGTTTATTTATGGCAAGTGAGATCATTCTGCTGGGGGATGTCATCACTATAATGGCTATATCTAAGCCATTGTATATCATTTACTTACTTTATTTGGTAGCACTGCTTGTAGATGAACAACCTGATGTAATGAATGGGAAATTTTAAGACACTAAATAGGGACTACATCATCTCTTGCATTCCTCAGTGATGATTAATTGGTGAAATGTTACCCATAACCATACATGTCCCTCAGAGAAGATGATGATGAATATATGTGACACGCGACTTACCCGTCAAAAATTACGTACATTTTTTTTTAAAGCCTGGCAATGCTGTTTGCCACACAATCTGAGCACCTTTCACGCTCTCATCGCAAGCCCCAAGCCCCTTTCATGCTTCACAATGAGCATCTTCGGTGCTCATCGTAAGCCTCTCCCCCAGTCTACTTTACTGGCCTTACCAGTCATTGTAGTTTGTTGCTTTGCAATGAGCACCTTCAGCACTGACCACATGTAGGTATCGTCCTGCTCCTCGATTTCTGGAACCTCAAATGCTGGCTGGTTATGCAGCTGCTCCTCTTCCTCGTACCATGGACATGCAATATTCTTGGCACTGAAATGAGATACAGTGCCTTACAAAAGTATTTCCCTCCCTTGGCATTTTTCATGTTTTGTTGCCTCACAACCTGAAATAAACATGGATTGTTTGAGGATTTGCATCATTTAATTTACAGGACATGCCCACAACTTTGAAAATGTTTTTTTTTTTTTATTGTGAAGCAAACAACAAATAGGACAAAATAACAGAAAAAGTTAATGTGCATAACTATTCCCCCCCTAAAGTCAATATTTTGTAGAGCCACCTTTCGTGGCAATCACAGGTCCAAGTCGCTTCGGATAAATCTCTATGAGCTTGCCACATCTTACCACTGGGATTTTTGCCCATTTCTCCTTGCAAAACTGCTCCAGCTCCTTCAAGTTTGATAGTTTGCACTTGTGATCAGCAGTCTTTAAGTCTGGATTGATTCTATTGGATTGAGGTCTGGGCTTTGACTAGGCCATTTCAACACATTTACATGTTTCCACTTAAACCACTCAAGTGTTGCTTTAGCAGTGTGTTTGGGGTCATTGTCCTGCTGGAAGGCGAACCTCTGTCCTAGCCTCAAATCATGCACAGAGTGGTACAGGTTTTGCTCAAGAATATCCCTGTATTTAGCACCATCCATCTTTCCCTCAACTCTGACCAGTTTCCCAGTCCCAGCTGCTGAAAAACATCCCCACAGCATGATGTTTCACTGTGGGGATGGTGTTCTTTGGGTGATGTGATGTGTTGGGTTTGCGCCCGACATAGCATTTTCTTTGATGGCTGAAAAGTAAAATGTTAGTCTCATCAGACCAGAGCACCTTTCTCTATACATTTTGGGAGTCTCCCACATGCCTTTTCGCAAACTCATAACGTGCCATTTTGTTTTTTTGCTTAAAAGTAGTGGCTTTCTTCTGGCCACTCCGCAATAAAGCCCAACTCTATGGAGCATTATTGTCGTCCTATGTACAGATACTCCAGTCTCTACTGTGGAACTCTGCAGCTCCTCCAGGGTTACCTTAGGTCTCTGTGCTGCCTCTCTGAATAAGGCCCTCCTTTCCCTGTCAGTGAGTTTTTGGTGGGCGGCTGTCTCTTGGCAGGTTTGCTGTTGTGCCATGTTCTTTCCATTTGGTTATGATAGATTTGATGGTGCTCCTGGCTATCATCAAAGATTTGGATATTTTTTTATAACCTAACCCTGACTTGTACTTCTCAACAACATTGTCCCTTACTTGTTTGGTCTTCATGGCAGTGTTCGGTTAGTGGTGCATCTTGCTTAGGTGTAGCAGCCTCTGGGGCCTTTTAAAAAAGGTGTGTATATGTAATGACAGATCATGTGACACTTAGATTGCACACAGGTGGACATCATTTTACTAATTATGTGACTTCTGAAGGTAATTGGTTGCACCAGAGCTTTTTATGGGCTTCATAACAAAGGGGGTGAATAGATACGCACATGCCAATTTTCTGTTTTCTACTTCTAAAAAATAGTTTTATGTTTATATTTTTCTCATTTCACTTCATCAACTTAGATTATTGTGTTCTGATCCATCACAAAACATTCAGATAAACCAAACATTGAACTTAAGGCTGTAAGGTAACAAAATAGGTAAAATGTCAAGGGGGTGAATACTTTTGCAAGGAACTGTATATGTTTTAACTAATTCTCATTATATTTCTCATTATATATTCTCATGGTATCTCTAAGTAATTAGACACACAGGTATATTATATCAAGTTCGTTTTTACCCAAAATGTATAAAAGGTATAGTGCATAATGCTTTATTCAGATTTGAATGAAAAGAGATAACAGTCAAAATAGTATATCCTTTTTTATCCAGGAACTTTACATATACCTTTAATTGGTGGGCAGCATTTACAATATATGTGTATTATTTATGTGTGTGGTGTACATATTTGAGTTGTGACGGGATGATAGTGTTAATAATATTCATCTGGCATGGTGCCTGGCTTCTGAGTGTCCACCAGCCACCTCCCTGGTGACCACCTTCCACATCTTGGCCCACCAGCCAGGCCTGACATGGAGAATCTTGGTGCAGGCATAGATAGCATGAAGAAGAACCATAAATGATTTCTGTGTATAATTGGGGGCCATGTGTTTGGGGACAACCTCTTTTGCACTGCGTTGGGGCGTGTGCATAGGTATTGCAAGGCATCAGCCTGCGCATGTACATTGCGCCAGTGCCACGTGCATACACAGCATTAGCTGCAGATGTGCCTTGCGCCAGAGCAGAGCTCATACGGATTGTGCCGTGTTAGCCGCGCATGCACACTGCATCGGGGCATGTGCATTGCGCAGCGTTAGCAGGAGGGGAGAGACACACAGGGGAAGAGGGGAAAGAAACAGAGGGGAGGAGGGGGAGGGGGGGCACAGGGGTGTGAGAGAAGGGGGAAGAGACACAGGGGAGTGAGAGGAGGGGGAAGAGACACAGGGGAGGGAGAGCAGGGGGGAAGAGACACGGGGGAGGGGGTAAAGACACAGGGGAGGGAAATGGAGGTAAGAGACATGAGGGAGGTGGGGTAAAAGACACAGGGGGGACAAGGGGGAAAAGACACAGGGGAAGGGGAAGAGACACAGAGGAGGGAGAGTGGGGAAGAGACACAGGGAGGGGGAAAGAGACATGGGGAAGGGGGAAAGAGATGCATGGGAAGAAGGGGGGAAAGAGATGCATGGGAGGTAGAGGGGAAGAGTCACAGGGGAGGGAGGGGGGAAGAGACACAGGGGGAAAGAGACAAAGAGGAGGGGGAATAGACACAGGGGAAGAGGAAGAGACACAGGAGGGAAAGAGACACAGGGGAGGGAGACAAGGGGGATGAGATATGGGAGTGAGGGGAGGGGGAAGAGACAGAGGGGAGGGGGGAAAGACACAGGGGAGGAAAAATGGGGTGTGAGACACAAAGGAGGGGGGAAGACACAGGGAAAGGGGGGCAGGGGGAAAGAGGCACAGGGGAGGGGGAAGAGACACATTGGAGGGAGAGGGGGAAAGAGACACAGGGGAGTGGGAGAGAGATGCATTGGTGTTAGAGCAGGGGAAAGAGACACAGGAGGGCAAGAGACACAGGGGATAGGGTTAGAGACACAGGATTGAGTAGGGGGTAAAAACATAGGGGAGGGAAGGTGACACAAGGAAGGAAGAGGAGGGGGAAAGAAGACACAAGGGAGGGAGAGGAGGGGGAAATGAGACACAAGGGAGGAAGTAGACAGGAAGAGAGACTCGCCGAAGGCGCTCATCACAAGGCCAGTAAAGTAGAGGGTGGTAGAGTCAGAGGGGAGGAGGCAATGGCGCTCATCGTGAGGCCAGTAAAGTAGAGGGGGGAGAGGCTCCCATTGTGTGGCAAACAGCATTGCCAGGCTTCATTGTTTATTGCAGTCATTTGTGACGGGCAAGTCACTAGTAAATCAACATAATATGTGATGTGGATATATATGTGATATCAAAAAATATATGTATTATGTGTTATATTTAATGTAATTGTATAGGGTGGGTGGTATGGGGTGTATGAGTGACGTGGCCTACCTTTATAAGTATATATTTAGCTATTTGTTAGTACATACAATGTTTGTATGTAATTTATGTGATATCAGTAATACATGTGATTTGTACAGTAATTTAATATCACATATATAGTTGTGAACGTACGGGTCGTTGCTCACGCTTGCGGGCTCGCGCAGCGAGCCCGCAAGAACTGCGTCCCTCGTGAAGCGAGGTACGCAGTTTCCCGCAAATGCGGGTCCTCGCAAATCGAGAGTCCGCATTTGCGGAGGTGGAGGCTCAACGTCGGCTGTGTTAACACACACATACACACACACGACTTTTTAACAAAATAAACCCAACTTCCCAGCCAACAAAAATCCATCAACGTCCCCGCAAATGCGGATCCTCGCGAAGCGAGGGTCCGCATTTGCGGTGGTGGGAGCATCCCAACATCGGCTGTGTTCACACACATACACACACACACAACTTTTTAACAAAAAAAAACTCAAAGTTGCCTCACACCCGCTTACACCCAGACACACACAAGCAAGACTTAACAAAAAAACAGTAAAAAAGGCCCTTCACACGCTCTTAACACACATACGCACGACTTAGAAACAAAGACACTGCGTCGTACACGTAAAAGCTAACCGCGTCTATTGCAAAAAAATACGACAGCATCGCAAGAAAATACGGCGGCATCGTGAAAAAATACGTCCGCGAAAGACCCATTCCAACCGCCGCGCATCAAAACATCACAAACACAAGAAATAAACACAACGAACACATAAAAAGCTTACTTACAGCAAGGGGGGGGCATCAGGCACCTCCAAAAGTTCATTTACACGTCCATTTAAGTAAAAAAAAAGAGTTTAAATGGCCGAAAATCGCCTAAGCGAGAGAAAAAATGGCCGCCGAACAAAACGAAAACGAGGCTTCAGACGTAACTACACTGCAGTAACCCGCAAGAATGAAACACATACTATGCGGAACGTACCACAGTCACACTTAAACACCATTTTGAACACTACTACGCACAAAATGGCGGATGGAACGCAAATTGTAAGCTGGAACGCAAATAGCGCATGCGTATTGCGTGCTAACGTTCTGAGGCACTTGAAAGTTACAAAAAATACTGCCCACTTTCCAGAAATTTCTACAAGGTTATAAATACTGCCTAATTTCCAGAAACTTCTACATTTCTACTCAGGTGATGAACAGAGTGACTTCATAGATAACTGCTGCTTTTACTTGAGAAGACAATTCTTTCCTAATTTACTACTTTACACTGTGCAAATTACAACTGAGAGGTGATAACGGTTTGGTGTCGCGCACGCACACTATTACACTGCACACATTCATCACGCTTACACAGCAGCACCACACCACTAATGCTGCAGCAACATGAAAACAGATTGCCAGCTCTTCAACACACTGCTTCACAATAGGTAAAGTATATTCATTTATTAATCTATTAGTTATTTTATTATTATACACCAAACAGCATTAGCTCACTAACAATTTCATTGCAGTCATTTTTTGACGGGCAATTCGCTAGTAATAAATAATAATCAGAACCCCAATACAGCACTCATCACCTCTTCTACACACTTTCCCCAAACCCCTAATGAATAGACCTGCATGTTAACTACAAGAAGCTTTTTTACACTCTTATATTGGCCGACTTATCAGAGAACCTGGCCCCTAGGCAGACTATGCAAGGACTTTTTTTTTTATGGACAGTACATGGGTTTATGTATAACAAGGATAGTAGTGATTTTGATTGATAAGTAATCTGTACAAAAAAAGCTGCTGCTGTAATGAGAAGCATTTGAGAGGCCTATGACCATGTTTCCTCAAATTCAGTTTTTAGATCTCTTACATTTCAGTGCCTAGGGGTCCTACACATTACTGCCTATCGGCTCCACCACTTCACTCACTAGGGCTCCTTCACTGCCTTGGTCTCGTTAACTTTACTGCCTAAAGGCTCTTCAACTTCACTGCCTAGGGGCTCCTTCACTTCACTGCCTAAGGTCTGCTCCACTTCTGTGCCTAGGGGCTCCTGCACTTCACTGACTAGGTAATCCTCCACTTCACTACCTAGGTGCCCTTTCATTTCACTGCCTAGGGCTCCTCCATTACACTGCCTAGAGGCTTCTGCACTTCTCTGAGCATAATAATATTACAAAAAAGAAAGTCAAGAATCACTGCATTATTATATTTCTGCAGAGCACTGTACGTTATCACCCATTTTCTGCAGAATATTGAGCATTAAAGCCATATTTATAGAAAGCATTGCACATTATAACTCCATTTCTGGAGAACATTGCACATTATAGCCCACTTTTGCAGAGCATAAGACACCAACCTGTACATAACTGCACTGGATGTGTTGATACTACATTTACAAATCTACATGTATTGTTTATTTTATTATCACTTTATACTGCAATAGTCTGATTATTAATATAAATATTATATTTGCATGGAATATATTGGTACTTATCTACTTATTTCTTATATTATTATCACTTTATACTGCAATAGTCTGATTATTAATATAAATATAAATATTATCTTTACGTTTAATTTACATATCAACAGTTATTTATTATAATATTATCACTTTATACAGCAATAGTCTGATTATTAATGTAAATATTTCAGATATTTCTTCAAATGTTTCTCAAGAATTGAAATAAAGATTAGACTTTTATTCACCAATATGTATTTTATTTTATGTCCAGCCCATACAATACATTTATTAAATATAAAAATTACTGACTCTATGAGAATATTATGTATTGGACACATTGCCGCAATATCATCACCCTCCATAATAGTTAATAAAGCTATTATGTTATTGGACTACTCTGTGAGGTAAATCAATACACTCATTACCCCCTATCTGGCAGTGGGCAATATTTTCATGTACTCTATTATATATACTATTTCTCTGTATTCTCTGTGCTGGGCAGTGATCAGTATTTCAATGTACTATATTATATATACTATTTCTTTTGGATTCCCTGTGCTGTGCAGTGGTCAGTATTTCTAGCTCCTAATTCTGACCAAGCTATCACCCCATACACAGATTACAACATGAAGAGGCTCAGTGAAGGTAGCAGTGAAGGTGTGTAAGTGTCTGAGTGGGTCACACAGCTGATAAAAGGATAGACGCCCAGCCTCATAGTCCAGGGATATTCTGTATCTGTGACAGGAAGGATGGGGAGATAATGGGGTTTCTACTGTGTTATGTATCACTGAATGAACTTTATTATACCTACACAAACACCAGGACTTATTATTATGTCCAATGATGGACTGAAGTCCTCTCCTCTCTATACTGGGATAGCACATCCCGAACCTCCACCCCCTGGATTCACTGACCTCAACTTCCCAGCAATGACGCCCTGAGGAAAAGCACCTGGTGTTTAATACCTGCTCAACCTGAAATCTCTCTGGTGTTTCTGGTCTCTGGTGTTTTTTTCCTGTACAGAATACAGTTTTCATGTCTCCTGATACACTTACATTATTACCAGCTGTATTTACATCCAATAATATGTCTGAAGCTTCCCGCACATCATTCTCTCTCTCTACTTTTGCATCATTCACAATATCATCTAATCCTCTGTATAAAGTCTCTGAGATTAGACCCTCATCCAAACCCCCTCCAACAGGGACCTTTTTATCACCTCTCTGCATATCCTCATTATCTCCCCTCTGAGCATTGTGTGATTCCTGTTCTTGTAGGACAGTTAATGGATCAGTCAAACAGCTCCTCAATGTGACACATATTTCTGGACAGCTCATCATTCTGTTTTTCCAGCTGCTGGATCACATCAGAGACTTGGAGTAAAACCTGATCCTCCTGCCTGGTGATCTTACTCAGAACTCTCTTATCTAGGATTTCCCTGTTCCCTGATGTCTCTAATCAGGGTAGTGACTGTGTCTGTTACACAAGCTGCTCTCTTTTGCACTTCCCTCCTGTGCTCCTGCAGTCTCTGGACTCTTCTCATAGTCTTCTTTCTCTTTGAGGTCAGTTCTCCAGAACATTTCTCAGTTTCTTTTTCTTTTTCTCAGAGACCCCATTCAGCATCTCCACCTAGTGTCCTCTGTGCTGGTTGGCTAGGGAGCAGTATATACATATACAGGCCACATCCTCACAGCAGTAACATTCCAGGAGCCTCTTGTGGATGGAGCATTTTCTATTAACCCAGGAAGTGATGGGTTTAGATAAGATGTGTTCCTCTCACTTGCTGTGTACCCACACATGGTTTTTACACAGAGAAGCCTCGCAGTGTAGACATGATTTAATAGCAGGTACATGAGAGTGAATACAATAAGTGCAGAAGATAATAGTCCCCTCCAGCTCTGGCTTAGTAGAATGGAGACATTTTATCATGTTATATAGCTTCAGGTTCCCCTGCAGGGCAGGTATGGTATTAAATATTTATCTTCATTCAGGACAGGTATAAACTCCAGATCCCTTCTGGGTATCCAGCACACTCTCAATACAGACCTGGCAGAAGTTATGTCCACAGGTCAGGATTACAGGATCTTTATAAATGCTCAGGCAGGTGGAGCAGTTTAGCTCCTCTCTCAGATCAGACGCCATACTTGTGCACAGTGACAGGAAACAAAACTGAAAGTCTCTTCGTATTCAGTACAGGGTGTGGACAGTTTAGCAGGAATACGTTAAATTCATGACTAATAATCCTGCTATGAGCATATTTTTGGCGTGCAAAAAGTGTATTACATGTAATTCACTTAACTCAGTCCTGATTACATAGTTTGTTAAGGAAATATGTGCTCTGCACCCCAACAAAGTTGATATCTGGCACTGCAAAAAAAAACAAGAATAATTAAGTAAAGAATATTTGAGACAAAATATTAAAAAAATAAAAGGGACATTTTGGACCCCACAGGACTCTTATGTTCAGTTTGAGAATAAGCAAAAAAGAAATGCATTATGAAGTAAAAAGATTAAGGGATAACTTTTTTATCCCCCAGAACGCCCTCATGCTTTTGCAGTGGATGGAGTAGGAATCCAACAGTATTACACACCCATTCCTGGCTGTAATTGTGGCAGTGCTTGATTTAAAAACTGAATGTAGAGTGGGTGCCTAAAAGTAACCACTTCAATAAATAATCTCGCTTACATAGGTTCCCAAGCCAAGGGGTGAGTGCTACTAGCCCAAGGGAATTAGGGCTGAAAGGCAATAAATGGGACTAAAGTCACCTCCAGCCTCCACTCCTGCCTGCTGTGGGGCCCCTACCTATAGCACCAGACACTTTCTAAGGGCATTGCAGAATTACAAAAATAACAATATCAGGGGAATAATTCATACTTACAGGACCCACTTCCAGTGATGTTGCCAATGCCCTTAAATCCTCTCCTTGGTATCTTCGAAATACTCCTCCACAAAAATAACACTTACATTGTACTGTTTAAAATAACTAGCTCCTCCTAGGATGAATGGTACTTTCTTGGTATGGCATTCCCTTATATAGTGACTTTATGATTTCTCAGTGGCTGAAAGAGATATTAGTTTATGCCCAACCAATAAGCAAATGGGAACATCCTTTACAGGAATCTCATTGGTTAATATTAACCATAGTATTTGTAATAATCATTCAGATTTGATGCTTCATTTAAAGTGAGCAATCATTGGGCTCCTCTGTAGCCCCTCTTCTCATTGGCTCGTAATTATAATTGGTTGAGCCAACCCACAAAGATTTCAATAAAACATTTCCATAAAACATCCTGTATTAGCAAATGTCTGCCACCATTAAAGCAAAACTGAAAACAATTGATCCAAAGTAAATACTTTTTTTTGTTTAAAACTTTCTAAAACCATTTTGCCCATTGTCTAGTTCTTCAAAATATAATATAAATGTAGAAAACCAGTATAACACTGTACCTCTTATCATTAGAAGTACAATTTGATGGTGCTCAAGCACCAAACTCCAGCACAAATAATATATAAACCCACTGCACACATTCACGTTGTAGTGTAAGGGCCCGACTCAGTCCATAGTTTATTACACCAGCTGTTTTTTCATCTATTTCTGTTTTACTTTAGTGGAACTTGTGACGAGATCAGTCTCGTCACTGCGAATTGAAGAAGCTTGGTTGCCCACATTCTGCCGTTTGACTACGGCCCATGTTGACTTTCCCCCTACAAAAACATGGAAGCCATGCTTCATTTGGTCAGAAAGGACTATGATCTAACTTTTGAACCACTGGACCAATTTGTATCATTTTGACACATGTTTGTATTTGGAGTATGCTGATTCTGAAAATGTATGTGAATGTGATGCATACTTTTAAAGTTATGAAAAATGTGTAGAAATGTGTTACAGATTCTGACCATCCCCCCATTAGGTAAACACTGAGGTAGGAGCTAAGATCATGGACAAGATAAACCTCACAGGGTGTCGCCAGGACTTGAACAAAGGGCCCAGTATATGGGGTTTCCCCAGGGGCATAGTCCAGGAGGAAACAGGAAGTGTCCACGTGGACAGTCTGGGTGAGAATGAGCATAGTAGCCACGCCTGGGGGTGGACCATGGGAGGAGTCTCATGGTTCCCACGTAGGGACCCTGTCTGATTGGCCATAGGTAATTAGGGGTTGACCAAAGGTAGTCACTGCCCCTACTGTGTATGTGGAAATGGTTTTTATATATATGTCTTGGTTTTAATAAAGAAGAGAGTTCACTGCTTGACCCTCAAACACAGAGCTTATGTCTCATGCTTGGGGGAATTCATGGTATGCTGTTACAGACTGACTGCCAGGAGTGTAAGCATTTTGGGGTGCTTTTCCTGTTCAGCTGCTAGCGGCTATTCGTGAGGTTCCAGTTGCAGGCTTGGAGTATATTCTCCTTGGATCCAGTTCTTGGGGGATTGGGTGTCCTGCAGTAGCTGTCCCTATATCACTGGACGGGTGGATCGGCTAAAACGGCCTTGGCGCCCCCTTATATGTCTGGGGGTACCGTTACAGAACTTTTCTTTAGTATTTTTATAAATACGCAGTAGATAATTTGGGCTGTCTCTATATGAACTCTTAGACATTTATTATCATCCTTTTAGATACAGAACTAGCTAAACAAACAAGAACAACTGATAACATTTCCTCATATTTGATTCAGTTCACAGTCCGGAGGTGGTTCTAGATCAGTAGTTCTCAATAGCCACCCCTCAGTCCTTATTGTAAGGAACAAAGAGGGGTGAGGAGTGTACTACACCTTAAACATACCACTACCATTAGTCACAGTTACACACAGTTTACTGATGGACATATCGGTAGTTCAAATCAGTGTAAACTAATGAAAATGTGAGTGTCACATGTATCATCCTGTTAGAGATGTTCTGGGTCTCAAAGCTGGTCCTTGATCACAGAGGTTGAGAGCCCTTACATGACTGAAGATATTAATACTATGAGCCCTACTATATAGTTATTTATACAACAAATCCAGATATGATTCATTTTCTAGATGTTACTGTGAGTTCAAATAGTAACATCTTGTAAACAGATTTTTTAACTAAACAGCTGATAAATAAAAGTCTGCTGTTGGCCAGTAGTTACTTCCAGGGTATTGTGCAATGCGTCTTAGAGTGAAAAGGATTGTATCAGACCAGGTAAATGTAACTGAGGCTGAAAGGAACATATAATAAGTTTGTATCAAAAGGCGATAATAAGAAAACTCCTGATAATCTACTGTTTACAGTTATCGCGAGATCAAGGTCATTACAGAATAAAAGGATCAATAGACAAATGAGGAGGATTCCTGTTATTAATTTTTATAATACTAACTCTTGTCACATTAAAAGTATAATTATTAAATATTGGTCTGTTGCACAAAGACCCTATCACGTTCTGCTACTTCAATTGGACTTGGTAGGAACCTAGTTCAAACCTATCCAGCACAATCGTGCGGTCCTCGTACACCTCTGATAGCAGAAGATGGACCATACACAGGAACTTCAGCAGACCAGAATATCAGGAACACCATATAATACCTTAGAATTACGATTAATGCACAGAATGAGACTTCCACCTTATCTATGTATGTTCAGATACCACTGACATACCTTTATTAAGTGGCACATTTCATACAATTTTCTGACACACAGGCTGGCCAATCAGTAAGCCTCATCTCTAAATAATAGGATACCCCTTGCTTACTGGGAAAAGCCTGTACCTCTGATGAGATCAGATCTCATCTTGTTGATTATATTTAGGTGGGCTGAGTAAGTTATCCCAGATAACAACATTGTAACATAATATGATGCCCCCTGCTTATTGGGAACCCCTGTACCTCTGATGAGATCAGATCTTAATCTCATTCTGTTGATTATATGTAGGTGGGCTGAGTGAGTTTTCCAATATAACAGCATTGTAACATAATAGGCTGCCCCCTGCTTACTGGGAACCCCTGTAATAGGCTGGTGCAATAGCCTGCAAACTAGCTAAAATGTTTCTTTACAACAATTCCTATAACATGAAACATAATACATAAACCAACATACATTATAACAGTGTAACCGTATTTTAACCATAAGCAATAAAAAATACATAACTTTAACCATAAACAGGATAACTCATTCCTAGTCCAGGCCCAAGCCATAGGCCAAAACAGTCCAGTCAGGCCCACGGCATGACAACTGCCCCTTCCTTTGTCAATGCAACATCCTGCCTATTATCTCCATCAGATGATTGGCAGCATGTTGCGGCATCAATATCACTTTCCTGTTGGACCCTTCAAACCAGTCCAGGGACAACAGTCCATTCAGAATAGTAGGTCCAGCAAAAACTTGGGAGGATCCTTTCCCAGCAAGACCCTCTCCCTCTAGGCCAGGGAGACCTCCTGACCTGCTGAATCTGGAACAGTACTCAGTCCCAGGTGTAAAATTGAGAAGCACAAGTTTCCCTTTGTCAGGCCTGAACTTTCTCTTGAATTAATTGAGATGCTGGAGTTGCAAAGCGGGCTAGTTCCCTACTCTGGTGTCATCGATGCCCGAGTAATGGGCAGTTCTGGCAAAAGCTGTTGGGGTTCAGTAGCCAACCCCCCCCCAAAAAAAGCCCTCCCTTCAAGTGTTAAAGGTACACCAATAGTGTCTTTGGCCATCTGCAGGGGAGTCAATGTAGGGAGGCTAGGTGACAAACCACACTCTGGGGTAATCCTGGGGCCCCATCCCCCCCCAACCAAGCCAGTACAAACAGCTGGTGGTATTTACAACAGTCACTGGGCCTAGGGGACCAAGAGTGGTCAACATTCTTCCCCTCTCCATGTCTGCTACTTCCCCTGTCCAGTGATGGAGTTCCAGGGAATTTAATGGGTTTTCTGGCTTACCCCATTCAATTGATCCCAGGGGCCTAGCCAGTTCCAGTAATTGCTCATCACGGATTATCCCTATCCCAGCCCTCAAAGGCCAGGGCCAATGCCCCTTATTTCCCCCTTGGTTAGGGAAAACATTATTCTGGGGCATCCCATAAAACAATAGTTCCACTAAGGACTGTACCTGCTGCAGCTGCCAGTCTGTACTCCTTCTGATGGACTTGTCTGGGATCTCGATTCCTTGGGGCTGCATTGTACTCACTGTCTCCCAGCCTCCTTTCTCTGGAACTACTGTCTGCATACAGCTCTCACTTCCATCTGGCTCTTTGGTCTCTTGATCCTCAGGCAGAACCTCCTGGCTCTCTCCATCTGAGACTGCCTGGTGTGTAGATACAGGCAGCCCCTGAGCACCGGCTGTTACTGCCTCCTGTACAGTCTGGAGAGCAGGACTGCTTGCTGTTTCTGCTTCAGGGTCTGTGGCTGGATCCTAGACAATGGTTATCCAGGGAACCTCCCCACTATGTTTATAGTCCATACCTTTCTCTTCTGACCCAGCCTTGGAAAAATTTAGCTGAGTCCCTGTTGCCTCTGCTAGGTGGTTCTGTTCCATGTCTGACTGGCATGGGCCCTCTCAACTGGATGGCCACAACCCATCCAGGGATGCTTCATCTAGTAAGTCTACATATTCCACCTCCAGCAGTAACTCCTGCTGGATCAAAGGCCAAAGAAAGCTGGCTGTCTGGGAGCTTGGTTCCAGTCCTAGCATTTGACAGTGATTGGAAAACAAACTCAGCTGTCTTCTTTCAGTCCCCAAGGCAAAATCCAGATCCCCATTTACAATGTCCCAAAGTACCTCCTCCATCCTCAATGAAAAACAGGGCCCCCCCTGAGGTATCCCCACAGGTCCCACCCAATAAGCATATTGCTCCTCCAGGACCACCTACTTATCTACCAGTTCCTTCAGCCATTCCATTAGCTGGTGACCTGACCATAGTCCCAGAAATGCCATCTATTTGTTTAGAAGGCCCATTCCATCCAGTCACCACAAAATTACCTGTCTCTACTGGGGATAAACACACCCCATCCACAGGAGCTGGGAAAGGGCCATTGCTTACCTCTCTCCACTCCCCCTTTATCTCCTGTATGATCTGTGTCATTAGGTCCATCAACTGCTATATAGTAATATCCTCTATCATGGCTGCTTTCCATCTCTGGAATCTCCTGAACACGTCCTCCTCCTCTGTTGCAGACAGCTCTTTATAAGTTGCCATCTTTCTGTACTCTACAGAGGTCTCATGATTGCCAGCCAATTGTCACAATCTTTTACTTCAATTGGACTTGGTAAGAACCTAGTTCAAACATATCCAGCAGAATGATTTTTTTTTTTTTTTTTTTTAAATGTTTATTTTTCATTATTGCAAAAAACAGATTTAAACATATTACAAAAACATAATCAAATGATTTTACAACAACAATTTATAAGTTATACTCTCTGCCATTCGTACTCTATCATTCACCGTTCATTCCTACTGACATTTAAATGTTGATATTTGTGTCTTGTTTTTGGTCCCAAATTTTCCATTTTAGTGTGTCACAATTAATAAAACCTTTTTTTTCATAATCTCTCTCTAGTTCTCGTATATATTCTATTTTCCACACGATATCAAAAAAGTTTGGAGCAGTTTTGTCTTTCCAGTTGGAAATTAAGATATTTTTTGCTACTGAGAAAGTCAAAATCGCAAAGGCTTTTTCCTCTAACGTGAATTCGTTCGGAAAGTTATGCAGCAAGCTGCATTCTCCCTTAAACGGGTATTGCTTTCCCACAATATTAAACAAAAATGTATAGCAGTTTTTCCAAAATGGCTCTAATCTTGGGCATTCCCACAGAATATGCAGCAAATGGGCGGTATTGCCACAATCCCTCCAACACATTTTTTCCGTGGGATTATGGGAGATTTGAGCGATTTTAACGGGAGTAAAATACCAGTGATTAATTATTTTAAAAAATGTTTCTCTATATGTTGATTGTTTGATGAATCTATTTGTTAATTTTAAAGATGCTTCCCAATCTTTAACCTTTAAAACAATTTTTAGGTTCTGCTCCCATTGCTCCATACCTTTGGTTTTAGATTTTTCTCCACATGATCTTGTTATGTTAAAGCATTTACTTATTAAATGTTTATTTCCTGATCTCAGGAGAATTTTTTCTACCTCTTTTGACTCTTTGCTATTTTGTAGGGTAATGTTAACTTGACTACAACTGGATTTATATGCTTCGTAGATTAACCATTCTTCTGTTGCAATCTTAAATTTTTTTCTAATTTGATCAAAAGATGCCATAGATCCTTGGATTAAAGTGTCTCTAATTCGTATCAGGCCTTTTTTTTTCCACTCGTTTAAAGTGCCTTCCATATTTCTATGTAACAGTGCTTTTAGTGGGGTCATTAAACTGCCCTCTGGTATTAAACCGTTTTTCTTATTAATTTGTTTCCAATTTTTTAACATTTCTTTTACCACCCCTGATCCTGTCATAATATCCTTGTGGGGAAATTTCCCTTTATAAAACAAGGCTGATAAGTGCCATTCTGGAATTAATGCTTGTTCAATATGCCACCATGGGAGAAAAGCAGCTGTTTCTAGCCATTTTAACGCGTGAACTATGCTATTGGCTTCTTGGTAAGGCAATAATAACGGGTAAGAAATTCCTCCTTTTACGAAGGTTCTTCCCATGGTTATTTTTTTTATTCTTTTATGTTTGGATTGATGTATATAGTAATCTATCATTCCTTTGAGTTTCTTTAACCATATTTTAGGGATTTTGAAAGGAATACATCTCAAAAGGTAATTAACTCTTGGAAGAATCATCATTTTTATAACTGCAATTCTACCTGAGAATGAAAATCTATTTTTTCTCCATTTTTCCATAATCATCTGACATTTCACATATAAGTCTCTGTAATTCTTATCCACCATTTTTTGAGTTTTGCTCATAAACACTATTCCTAGATGTTTGAAAGAATTAGAATTCCAATTAAATGGGTATAAAGACTTCAAGTTGGATAGTAGCTTTTTTGAAAAATTGAAGTATAAAGTTTCTGATTTTTTGTAATTCATTTTATAGTGCGAAATTTTACTGTATATTTGGATTATTTTTGATAAATGATAAAGAGATTTTTCTGGGTAAGTGAGTGATAAAATAACATCATCTGCATAAAGGCTAGTTTTGTACTCCCTCTCCTCCACCCTAATCCCAGAAATATTGGGGCATGCTCTAATAGCTTCAGCCAAGGGTTCTATCATTAAAGCAAATAGGGAGGGAGAGAGAGGGCAACCCTGTCTAGTACCGTTTGATATTTCAATTGAGTCTGTGCTACTTCCCAACCCTGCTATTTGTGCCGATGGGGAACTATATAGTGCCCCAATTGCTTTAGACCCAAATTCTCCGAACCCGAATTTAGTTAATGTTATTCTCATATACTCCCACCCTACTCTGTCAAATGCTTTCTCTGCGTCTAATGACAGAAATAGGGTGGGAGTACCTCGGGAATTCGTTATTTCCCCTAAGTTCATGATTTTTCTGATATTGTCCGAACCTTGTCTTCCTGCTATAAATCCCATTTGATCTGTTGTTATTAGTTTTCCTATCACCTGTTGAATTCTAAGGGCCAATATTTTTGCATATATTTTAATGTCTGCATTTAATAGCGAAATAGGCCTATAGTTGGAGCAATATTGTGGGTCCAGATTGGGTTTAGGAATCATGATCAGTATCACTTTTAACATTTCTTTTGGAATACATCCTGTATTCTTAATTTCATTAAAGGAGTTAGTCAAATAAGGGCTCAGTAGTTGACCAAAGGTTTTATAAAAACAATTAGTGTATCCGTCTGGTCCTGGGGTAGTATAGGGTTTAAGAAGATTTATTACTTGAAGAACTTCCTGTGTATTAATTGGGTCATTTAATTTTAATCGCTCCACTTCTGATAATTTTGGTAATTGAATGCTATCCAAAAATTTTGTATATCTTCTGTAATTGGTTTGCATAGATTAGTATCTTTTTCTAAGTTATATAGATCCTGATAATATTTAAAAAAGGCCTGACTGATTTTTTTAGGGGAGGAAATATCCTTACCTTTCTCTTTCAACGTTGCTATTCTTTTTGTTTCCCTTCTTTTTTTAACTTGAGTAGCAAGTAATTTACTGTTTTTGTTGTTTTGGTGATAGTGTGTCTGTTGAAAGCGCCACAGTGCTCTATCTGATATTTGCTGATTAATTTTATTAATTTTATTTTTAATTAATTTAATCTCTATTTTCACCTGTGGTTGTGCATCCAGCAAAAATTTAGATTCCAATTTATTCAGTTCTATATATAATTTTTTTAGTGGAGTGCCTCTTTGTTTTATCCATTGTGATTTCAGTTTGATCATCAAACCTCTAGTGAATGCTTTTTGTGTATTCCATAACGTGCAATTTGATGGGACAGTGTGTTTATTAAGGTCAAAAAATTGTGAGATTTCTTTATTTAAAAGTTCTGTATTATTTCCGACTTTTAACAAAAAATCGTCCATTTTCCATTGTGGTCGATCTAATTTAAGGTTGTGAATTTCAACTGTTGCTATAATGTAAGCGTGATCTGATGTGACAATATTACTTATTTCTGTGTGAGAGACTTTCTCTATTATTTGAGAATTTGCTAAAATTAAATCAATACGTGAGTAAGTATTATGTGGAGTTGAATAAAAGGAAAATTCTTTTTGATTTGGATGTTGCACTCGCCATGTGTCAAATAAGTTATAATTAATAATCCATTCAGTGAATATTTGTGCTGTTTTACCAACTCTTTTGAGATTTTTAGCTTCCAATTTTTTAGACCTATCCAAAGTGGGGTTAGGGATCATATTAAAGTCCCCAGCAATAATAAGCGGGCCTTGTGCGTATTTCTTAATTAAGGTGCCTATTTGGTGTAAAAATTTGCCCTGTGATTCGTTGGGTGCATAAATATTTATCAATGTTATTTTCTGTTTGTTAATTTGGCCGTTCCATAAGATGTACCGACCTTCCGGGTCTGCGATGGACAACGTTTCCACAATATCTAAGTCGTTAGAAAAAAACATTGATACTCCTCTTTTTTTTTCCCCGCACACTGAGTGCAGTGAGAAGTCAAAACGCCCTGCTACTGCGCCCCAACAATTAGTTTGCTTCCAGTGTGTTTCCTGGAAAAATATTAAGTCTGCCTTTTCTTTATTGCATTGTCTGAATATTGTTTTTCTTTTGCTAGGGGAATTTAACCCTCTAACATTCCAACTTAAAACCTTTATACCCATATCTCTATGAACCACACCTTTGAGTGAACTGATACCATTTGTCTATCATCTTTTTGTTTTTGGGACCATGAGTTACTTTTTAACATTCATACTTACATTCTTGCATACATTCATTCTATTAGAACAGAAGGTGCTGTAGTGCAGCCTTTCACCATTCCTGTTCTGCAGGGATTCAGCCATTATTTAGAAATGGATAGCGGTCTAATGTGGAGATGGCTATATGTTTTAGCTTCCTTTAGTTCTTAACTGCGCTGTATATATCTTCTATATTTGTCTTCGTTATTCTAGATTAAAGAATAAAAAAGACAAAGCTGGGGGATGGGAAAGGGCGAGGAGAAGTGGGTGTATAATGTTGTAGTCTTTATATATTATTCTTATGCACCTCACATTAGAATTAATTACTATTCATATTCTGACAGGCTACTTACAATTTATACTATTCTCAGTATTTCCAGCCTTTGTCCTCATACTCTGCCTAATGCGACCCCCTCTTCTCCTTCTCCTTTCTCCTCCTCCAGCTACCCGAGGTCAAAAGCCTCAGACCCTGCCACACTATGTTCTTATTACTTGTCCTGGGTTTTTATACTGTTCTTATAGCTTTCTGATCTTTTCTCAAAGGACTCTCTTGGATGTTATGCAGCCTTGAACACCTATCTTAATAACCCTTTATATCTCTTTGAGCATGTTAATTTAATTTATTTCTTCTTCTGCCATTCTATTGTTGATAGTTGCAGGTTCAACGTGGGCTCCTTGGTTCCATCTTTTTTTAGTTTTAAGTTCTTTATGAATGTTTCTCCTTCTTCTAAGGAATTGATATTATGCCACACGGATCCTTGTAGTACTAGTAATCCTACTGGGAAAGTCGATTTGTATATAAACTCCGATTTCCTTAGTGTTTGTGTTATTGAATAAAATTCTTTCCTTTTATTCATTGTGCCTTTTGATAAATCTGAGAAAATTTGTATTTTTTCGTATGGAGATTCAAATGTTTTCTTCGTGTAGCTAGCTTTAACGATTTCTTCTTTTGTTGTTAAATGGTGTAATTTGACAATCACGTCTCTAGGTTTTGTTTTTAGTAGATGATTTGGTAAAGGGATTCTCTGAACTGTGTCAAATTTCTGGTCCAGTTTTGAGTAACTAGGGCAAACACTAGAGAACATTTCCTTGAGATATGTTGGGAGTTCTTCTTTTTTTATGGATTCCTCAATTCCTCTTATTCTGAGGTTATTTTTCCGTGCGTGATCTTCCATTTTGTTTATGTGATCCTTCAGACTTTTAATTTGTGTTGACATGTTTTCTGACTGTTCCACCAACATTTTGTGGTCCAGGATTAAATTGTCAAACTTAGTTTCCAGGTCCGAAGATCTTTTATTAACTTCTGTAATTAGTTTGGAATTTTCCATAATTTGCATCTTAATCTCTGAAAAAAATTCTATTTGAAAGTCTTTTAGGATTTCCTTCATTTTCCCTATAGTTAGAAGGTTCTCCTCATGGGTCTCAGAGTCTTTGTTAGTTAATTTTACCGCTGGGAGATTTGAGCTTTGGTCTAGCCCTCCTTCTATGGCTTGTTTTTGCGACTGTTTTGTAATAGCTTTAGGGGAAAAGAAGGAGGATGAGTCTAAAGTGGGGCTTTTCCGCCCTTTTGCTTTAGTTTTCGTCGCCATTTTGTGATAAGTGTATGGGATAGTTGTTTCACTCTTATGTGTTTGTAACTTTATCACACTTGCTGTCTACCCCAATGGGTCTATACTTTTCCTAGCAATGTTAGGAGAATTTCCTTTTACTGGATTTGATGTGTGTCCAATAAATAGCGACCAGTTATTTAACCGTGGGCTACTAGGACCCACCTGACAAGTTCTTTGCAAGAAAAGACAGTATTTATAGCGTTTGCACTGTTTCAAAAGCAACTTTTCAAGAAGTTTTACTTCTCTTTATGGGATATTTCACGTGTGTTAAGGTATGTATTACTGCACCCTTGTATCATTTTTATTTACAGTCTTTTAAAAAAATGTATAAAGGTGGCATATACCCCAGCATTTTTTATTTCTGTTGTCGCAGTGACATCATTTTTCTTTTTCAGCAGTGTAAAAGGGAGAAAATATTTTACTTAGCTTTTGTTGTGCTTGAGTCCTTGTACTTGATGCTCTTTATGTAGCCTCCTCCTCCACTGCTTTCTCTGTGTCTTTTAGCCGCTCCCGTGCTCTGTAGCCCCCAGCTTTTTCCTGTTTTACTGCCCTTCAATATGGAGGGGGCTTAAACGCCTCTCTTCACTAAGGAGGACTCCATTGCAGGATGTGGCTTTCAGGGCTCTGGGTTCGGGCTGTGGAGGTGCTGCTACTGCTGTGGTAAGGGGCTGGGTCTGCGCTGTCCCCTTATTTTGGGGCTGCTTGCGGGGCTGTGCTGTGTTGTATTGTGCTTAGCTGCACTTTACACAGCAGCTGCCCCGTCAACGTTCCTGCTTGGCGCCATCTCCTCCCGCAAATCGCCGTTCTGGACGGCTACGCAGCCATTTCCGGTCACTCCCCCAAAGAGGCTGTACACTGATGGTCACTCACAGGCTGTACATTGAGGGCCACTCACAGGCTGTATACTGAGGGTCACTCACAGCGAAAATATCCAGCAGAATGATGATGTCCTTGTACACCTCTGATAGCAGAAGATGGACCATACAGAGGAACCACGCCCAGGAACTTCCTTCAGCAGACCAGAATATCAGGAACATCATATAATCCATTAGAATTAGGATTAATGCACAGAATGGCACTTACACCTTGTCTATGTATGTTCAGATCTTTATTAATTGTCAAATTTTTTACAATTTTTTGTCACACAGACTGGCCAATCAACAAGTCCCATCCCTAAATAATAGGCTGCTCCTTGCTTACTGCGAAAACCCTGTACCTCTAATGAGATTAGATCTCATCCTGTTGATTATATTTAGGTGGGCTGAGTGAGTTATCCCAGATAACAACATTGTAACATAATAGTCTGGTGCAATAGCCTGCAGACTAGCTAATATGTTTCTTTACAACAATTCTTATAACATAAAACATAATACATAAACCAACATATATAGAGTATAACAGTGTAACCATATTTTAACCATAAGCAATAAAAAATACATAACTTTAATTATAAATAGGATAACTCATTCCTAGTCCAGGCCCAAGCCATAGTCCAAAACAGTCCAGTCAGGCCCTGGGCATGACAGACCCTATTTTAGGAAAACTTTTTATGCCATCCACTGATAGGCTACAAATGAGCAGGGGCGGCTGGTGCATAGGAATAAATGGGAAAGCCCCATCCCCAAAATAAAAATAATCCATCCCTTTAATTGACAATTATATAAAGAATAAACTTTAATTATATCTGTATATCAGCTTTAATGTCTTCTTTCATATGATTTTGTTAAAAATATGCATCTTTCACTTTAAATTAACCCTTTGTGTGCCTTCCCTCTTGCCTAGTGTCTTTCCCTAGTGCTGCAGTTTACAGTGGGAGCACTGAATGCCCACAGCCACACAGGAGGTCTCTCTCTCTTTTCCTCCCTCCTCTTTATTACCTCCCTCTCTTCCATCACTCTATTCCCATTGCCTCCTCCACCCCAGGGACTCATCACAGGAGTTCTGCAGCCTCAGGGCCCTCTTTCCCCTGCTCTTCCTCCTCTGTGTCTTTTTCCCCCCTCTTTCACCCCTGTGTCTCTTTCCCCTCTCCCTCCCCAGTGTCTCTTTCCCCTTCTCTCCTTCCCCTGTGTCTCTTTGCCTCCCTCTCCCTCCCCTGTGTCTCTTTGCCCTCTCTCCCTCTCCTGTGCCACTTTCCCCGGGGCTCCTCATCTGGGCACCACCGCGGCCACCCTCTCCAATCCCTGTGTCTCTTTCCCCCATGCTCTCTTACCCTCCTGTGGCCCTCCTAAGCCGTGCCCGACGATGCAGCCCTCTTCAGCTCGGCCCGACCCCGCGGCCCTCTCCAGCCGGGCCCACCACGCGGCCCTCTACAGCCATGGGGACCCGCAGGCCTCTTCATGTGGGTGGAGGGGGGAGATAGAGAGTGAGGGGAGGGGTAGATAGCGAGAGAGGAGAAGGGAGGTAGAGAGAGAGTAGGGTGGAGATATAGAGAGAGAGGAGGCGGGAGATAGAGAGAGAAATGAGGGGGGAGATGGAGATAGATAGAGGCGGGGGAGATAGAGAGAGAGGAGGGTGAGATAGAGAGAGGGAGGAAGGGGAGAGAGAGATAGGAGATAGAGAGAGAGGAGGGGAGATGGGAGAGAGAGAGGAGGGGGAGATAGAGTGAGAGAGGGTGAGATATAGAGAGAGAGGAGGGGAGATAGAGAGAGAGGGGGAGACAGAGAGAGAGAGGAGGGGGAGATAGAGGGAGAAAGAGGAGGGGGGAGATAGAGAGAGAGGAGATGGAGATAGCGAGAGAGGAGGGGGAGATAGGAACAGAGACAGAGAGGGGGGGACAGATAGAGAGAGAGGGGGATATAGAGGGGGGATAGAGAGAGAGAGGAGGATATAAAGAGAGAGAGGAGGGTGAGATAGAGAGAGAGAGGGGGTAGAGAGGAGAGGGAGAGAGGAGTGGGAGCTAGAGAGAGAGAGATAGGGGGGATAGAAAGGGCAATAGAGAGAGAAAGGAGGGGGAGATAGAGAGAAAATGGGAGATAGAGAGAGAGAGAGGGATAGATAGAGAAAGGAGGGGGTAGAGAGAAAGAGGGATAGAAAGTAAGAGAGAGGGGGTAGAGAGAGATGAGGGGGAATAGAGAGAGTGAGGAGGGGGAGATAGAGAGAGAGAGGAGGGGAGAGAGGGGGATAGAGAGAGGGGGTAGAGAGAGAGAAAGAGAGAGATATGCAGGGATAGAGAGAGAAAAGAATAGTTAGGGATAGTTAGAGTGAGAGATAGAGAGAGAGGGGGGTAGAGAGAGGGGGATAGAGAGAGAGAAAGGGAGAGATAGGCAGGGAAGGAGAGAGAAAATCATAGTTAGGGAGAGAGAGGGATAGATAGGAAGAGAGAGGGGCATAGAGAGAGAGTGATAGAGAAGGAGATAAACAGACAGAAATGGGAAGATAGTTAGGGGTAGAGGGATTAAAGAGGGCGAAGGATAGATAGGAAGAGAGAGGGATAGTGAGGGAGGGAGAGATATAGAGAGGGGGAGGGAGAGAGACATAAGGAGAGGTATAGAGGGAGAGAAATAGGGCGCGTGAGATAGGAAAAAGGGATAGGGAGAGAGATAGGGAGGGGGAGAAAGATAGGGAGGGAAGGAGAGAGAGAGATGGGGAGAGAGAGATAGGGAGGGAGAGAGATAGGGAGAGGGATGGAGAGAGAGATAGGGAGGGAGAGAGGTAGGGAGGGAGAGAAGTAGGGAGGGAGAGAGGTAAGGAGGGAGAGAGAGATAGGGAGAGGGATGGGGGATCGGGAAAGAGGGATATAGGGAGAGGGCTAGGTGGGAGATAGGGAGAGAGATAGGGAGGGAGGAGAAAGATAGGGAGAGAAAGAGTTATGGAGAGAGAGATAGGGAGGGTATGGGGGGGATGGGGAAAGAGGGATATAGGGAGATGGATAGCGGGGAGATAAGGAGAGAGATGGGAAGGGAGAGATATAGAAAGGGAAAAGAAAGATAGGGAGAGGTAGGGAGGAAGATATTGATTATATGTTGTGTTTATTTATTTATTCATTTTAATGTTTCTTTTTCTTTCTAGGGGTGCCGGACGCCTGACCTGCGGCACTGAAGGATGGGCCCTTATGCTAGGGACGAAGGCTAGAAAACCATCATCACATTTTAGGCAAGGTAAGTGGGCTTATTTACCCTATTGTAGATTTAGGAAAGGGGTTATTTTAGGTGCAATTAGAGTTTAGTGTATGTAATGTACAGTGGATATAAAAAGTCTACACACCACTGTTAAAATGTCAGGTTTCTGTGCTGTAAAAAAATGAGACAAAGATAAATCATTTCAGAACTTTTTCCACCTTTAATGTGACCTATAAACTGTACAACTCAATTGAAAAACAAACTAAAATCTTTTAGGTGGAGGGAAGAAAAAAAAAAGAAAAATAATGTGGTTGCATAAGTCTGCACACCCTCTTACAACTGGGGATGTAGCTGTGTTCAGAATTAAGCAATCACATTCCAAATCATGTTAAATAGGAGTCAGCATACACCTGCCATCATTTAACGTGCCTCTGATTAACCCCAAATAAAGTTCAGCTGCTCTAGTTTTCCTGAAATTTTCTTAGTTGCATCCCACAACAAAAGCCATGGTCCACAGAGAGCTTCCAAATCATTAGAGGGATCTCATTGTTAAAAGGTATCAGTCAAGAGAAGGGTACAAAAGAATTTCCAAGGCATTAGATAAACCCATGGAACACAGTGAAGACAGTCATCATCAAGTGGAGAAAATATGGCACAACAGTGACATTACCTAGAACTGGAGCTCCCTCTAAAATTGATGAAAAGACGAGAAGAAAACTGGTCTGGGAGGCTACCAAGAGGCCTACAGCAACGTTAAAGGAGCTGCAGGAATATCTGGCAAGTACTGGCTGTGTGGTACATGTGACAACAATCTCCCGTATTCTTCATATGTCTGGGCTATGGGGTAGAGTGGCAAGATTTCCTTACAAAGAAAAACAACCAAGCCAGGCTACATTTTGCAAAAACACATCTGAAGTCTCCCAAAAGCATGTGGGAAAAGGTGTTATGGTCTGATGAAACCAAGGTTGAACTTTTTGGCCATAATTCCAAAAGATATGTTTGGCGCAAAAACAAGACTGCACATCACCAAATGAACACCATACCCACAGTGAAGAATGGTGGTGGCAGCATTATGCCTTGGGGCTGTTTTTCTTTCTAACTGGGGCCTTAGTTAAGATAGAGGGAATTATGAACAGTTCCAAATACCAGTCAATATTGGCACAAAACCTTCAGGCTTCTGCTAGAAAGCTGAACATGAAGAGGAACTTCATCTTTCAGCATGACAACGCATACATCCAAATCAACAGCATGACAAAGCCTACACCCAAATCAACAAAGGAATGGCTTCACCAGAAGAAGATTACAGTTTTGGAATGGCCCAGCCAGAGCCCAGACCTTAATCCGATTGAAAATTTGTGGGGTGATCTGAAGAAGGCTGTGCACAGGAGATGCCCTTGCAATCTGACAGATTTGGATTGTTTTTGCAAAGAAGAGTGGGAAAATCTTGCCAAGTCAAAATGTGCCATGCTGATAGACTCATACTGAAAAAGACTGAGTGCAGTAATAAAATCAAAAGGTGCTTCAACAAAGTATTAGTTTAAGGGTGTGCATACTTATGCAACCATATTATTTTATTTTTTCTTCCCTCTACCTAAAAGATTTCAGTTTGTTTTTCAATTGAGTTGTACAGTTTATAGGTCACATTAAAGGTGGAAAAAGTTCTGAAATGATTTATCTTTGTCTCATTTTTTTACAGCACAGAAACCTGACATTTTAAAAGGGGTGTGTAGACTTTTTATATCCACTGTATGTTTTTATTAAAATGTAATATAGTCTTTTTGATTTGATGTAATTTCTTTTTTATTTTGTGTAATTCGATGTTTTTTTTATTTTCAGTAAATTATGTTTTTTATTTTGTGTAATTCTATGTTTTTCTAATTTCAGTAAATTAAGTTTTTTTATTTTGTTTAATGTAGGGCTTTTTATTTTCTGTAAAGTATTTTTTTTAAATGTTATTATTTTATTACGGTGTTAGGTAGATAGTGTATGGGTTAATAATGTAGAGGTGGGTTCATACGGTAGAGGAGGGTTAATAGTGTAGTGTTAAGACTTGGTGTCATGAGGGTCCTGGTCTATAAATATCTATTTAACCCGACTCAATAACACTATCTAGGCCTATTTAACCCTAACAGGGCCTATGTAACCCTAACTGGGCCAATTTAACCATATCTGGACCCAATAAGCCCATCTAGGCCTATCTAACCCTAACTGGACCTATTTAACACTAACTGGCCTATTTAACCCTAGCTGGGTATATCTAACCCTAATTGGGCCTATTTAACCCCATCTCTTACAGACCCACATAAGCCTCTATTCAACCCCATCAGTCCCATAAGGGTCTATAAAGACCCTCATGGGACAATTAGAACCCTAACATTAACCCCATATGTGCCATGATGGTCCTCCAGGACCCTCATGACACTAAGTACAAATACTACACAACACTATTCCCCCCAATAAACCACTAAATCTAAACTACCCTCCTCTACCCTAACCTATTAACACCTAACCCCCTATTAAACACCCCACCCCACTAATTCCAAAAAATAATAAAACCTAAGTTACAAAAAATAAAAAAGCTAAGTCACAGAAAATAAAAAAGCTACTTTACAAAAAATAAAAAAGAACATTACAACCCTGACACTAGAGAAAATAAAAAAAGAATTACGCACCTGAAAAACAAATGCATACACATATACATCACATTACAATACATCACATATATAGTTGTGAGCGTACGAGTTGTTGCTAACGCTGCGGGCTCGCGCAGCGAGTCGCGGGCCTCGCGTAGCGAGGGCACTGTGCCAGGTTCTCAGTTGCTGGCATGGAGCGCCGAAGGCGCTCCTTGCCAGCAACTGAGGACCCTCGCGAAGCGAGGGCCTCAGTTGCTGGCTTGGAGCGCCGCAGGCGCTCCATGCCAGCACCTGAGGACCTCGCAAAGCGAGGTCTTCAGTTGCAGCAACTGCGACCCTTGAAAAAAAAAGTTTACGTCCAAACACATTACGACACTCGCAAACAACATACGACACACGTTCAAACACATTACGACACTCGCAAACAACATACGACACACGTTCACACACATTACGGCCTCGCAACACTCGGACGCAACTCGCGAACATTACAAAATTACAAACACAATACATACACACAGCACATACATAAAAACCTTACCTACACAAACAGGAAGCACCCAGGACCTCAAAAATGCAACTTACAACTTAATTGCACTCAAAATAAAAGAGTTTCGACACTAAATAGTTTGTTAAGCGACAAAAAAAATGGCCGACGAATAAAACGAAAACGAGGCTACACACGCAAACACCATGCTACACACGCAAACACCATACGAGACACGTTACCACACATTACGACTTCGCAAACATCGGACGCAACACGCCGACATACAAACATTTAAAACTTAACAAAGACACACAACAAACACATAAAAAGCTTACCTACAGCAAGAGGAACCAGCCAGCACCTCAAAAAAACAAGTTACACCTACATTTAAATCAAAATAAACACTTTAGACACTAATACCATCGCTAAGCGAGAGAAAAAATGGCCGACGAACAAAACGAAAACGAGGCTTCAGACGTAACTACACTACACTTACTCGCAATAATGAAACACATACTATGCGGAACGTATCACAATCATATTAAACACCATTTTGAACAGTAATACGCCTAAAATGGCGGATGGAACGCAAATTGTAAGCTGGAACGCAAATAGCGCATGCGTATTGCGTTCTAACGGTCTCACTTTCCAGAACTTTCTACAAGTTTATAAATACTGGCTATTTCCAACTAAAAAATACATTTCTCCTCAGGTGATCAACGGAGTGACTTCTGAGATAACTGCTGCTTTTACTTGAGAAGACAATTCTTTACTAATTTACTACTTTACATTGTGCAAATTACAACTGACAGGTAAGCTATAATATATTACATTTTATTATCAGGTCAGGTCAAACAAATAAAAAAATAAACTAGGATTTATGTAGTCATCATGTATGGCACATTTATGTGTATAGGCTCCCAAAAAAAATTAAACAGAGCTTTATGTATAGTGACATCTGACACGCACATATATGTCTAGAATGTATAGTTACATGTGACACGCACATATATGTCTATAATGTATAGTGACATTTGACACACACATTTCTGTGTATTGCCCCTTCATAGTGACATGTGACACGCACGTATATGTGTATAATGTATAGTGACATGTGACACGCACATATATGTCTATAATGTATAGTGACATGTGACACGCACATTTCTGTGTATTGCCCCTTCATAGTCACATCTGACACCGACATATATGTCTATAATGTATAGTGACATGTGACACGCACATTTATGTGTATTACCAATGCAACAAAATTAGCTTACAACAAAATCAGTAAACAACTACATTTTAATGACATTATATGTCATGTATACTGATATGTCACACGCACATATATGTGTATCATCTATAGTTACATCTCACACACACACATTTATGTGTGTTGGAAAAAAAAAATATAAGGTTAATTTAACCATTTAAATTTGACTCATGTATACTGATATGTCACACGTACACAAAATAATTACATTAAACTATGTAATGTGCTTCATGTATGTGACATATGTGTGTAGCCCCCAACAAAAAATAAGGTTAATTGAATTAATTATAAATTTGCCCTGTGATTCGTTGGGTGCATAAATATTTATCAATGTTATTTTCTGTTTGTTAATTTGGCCGTTCCATAAGATGTACCGACCTTCCGGGTCTGCGATGGACAACGTTTCCACAATATCTAAGTCGTTAGAAAAAAACATTGATACTCCTCTTTTTTTTTCCCCGCACACTGAGTGCAGTGAGAAGTCAAAACGCCCTGCTACTGCGCCCCAACAATTAGTTTGCTTCCAGTGTGTTTCCTGGAAAAATATTAAGTCTGCCTTTTCTTTATTGCATTGTCTGAATATTGTTTTTCTTTTGCTAGGGGAATTTAACCCTCTAACATTCCAACTTAAAACCTTTATACCCATATCTCTATGAACCACACCTTTGAGTGAACTGATACCATTTGTCTATCATCTTTTTGTTTTTGGGACCATGAGTTACTTTTTAACATTCATACTTACATTCTTGCATACATTCATTCTATTAGAACAGAAGGTGCTGTAGTGCAGCCTTTCACCATTCCTGTTCTGCAGGGATTCAGCCATTATTTAGAAATGGATAGCGGTCTAATGTGGAGATGGCTATATGTTTTAGCTTCCTTAAGTTCTTAACTGCGCTGTATATATCTTCTATATTTGTCTTCGTTATTCTAGATTAAAGAATAAAAAAGACAAAGCTGGGGGATGGGAAAGGGCGAGGAGAAGTGGGTGTATAATGTTGTAGTCTTTATATATTATTCTTATGCACCTCACATTAGAATTAATTACTATTCATATTCTGACAGGCTACTTACAATTTATACTATTCTCAGTATTTCCAGCCTTTGTCCTCATACTCTGCCTAATGCGACCCCCTCTTCTCCTTCTCCTTTCTCCTCCTCCAGCTACCCGAGGTCAAAAGCCTCAGACCCTGCCACACTATGTTCTTATTACTTGTCCTGGGTTTTTATACTGTTCTTATAGCTTTCTGATCTTTTCTCAAAGGACTCTCTTGGATGTTATGCAGCCTTGAACACCTATCTTAATAACCCTTTATATCTCTTTGAGCATGTTAATTTAATTTATTTCTTCTTCTGCCATTCTATTGTTGATAGTTGCAGGTTCAACGTGGGCTCCTTGGTTCCATCTTTTTTTAGTTTTAAGTTCTTTATGAATGTTTCTCCTTCTTCTAAGGAATTGATATTATGCCACACGGATCCTTGTAGTACTAGTAATCCTACTGGGAAAGTCGATTTGTATATAAACTCCGATTTCCTTAGTGTTTGTGTTATTGAATAAAATTCTTTCCTTTTATTCATTGTGCCTTTTGATAAATCTGAGAAAATTTGTATTTTTTCGTATGGAGATTCAAATGTTTTCTTCGTGTAGCTAGCTTTAACGATTTCTTCTTTTGTTGTTAAATGGTGTAATTTGACAATCACGTCTCTAGGTTTTGTTTTTAGTAGATGATTTGGTAAAGGGATTCTCTGAACTGTGTCAAATTTCTGGTCCAGTTTTGAGTAACTAGGGCAAACACTAGAGAACATTTCCTTGAGATATGTTGGGAGTTCTTCTTTTTTTATGGATTCCTCAATTCCTCTTATTCTGAGGTTATTTTTCCGTGCGTGATCTTCCATTTTGTTTATGTGATCCTTCAGACTTTTAATTTGTGTTGACATGTTTTCTGACTGTTCCACCAACATTTTGTGGTCCAGGATTAAATTGTCAAACTTAGTTTCCAGGTCCGAAGATCTTTTATTAACTTCTGTAATTAGTTTGGAATTTTCCATAATTTGCATCTTAATCTCTGAAAAAAATTCTATTTGAAAGTCTTTTAGGATTTCCTTCATTTTCCCTATAGTTAGAAGGTTCTCCTCATGGGTCTCAGAGTCTTTGTTAGTTAATTTTACCGCTGGGAGATTTGAGCTTTGGTCTAGCCCTCCTTCTATGGCTTGTTTTTGCGACTGTTTTGTAATAGCTTTAGGGGAAAAGAAGGAGGATGAGTCTAAAGTGGGGCTTTTCCGCCCTTTTGCTTTAGTTTTCGTCGCCATTTTGTGATAAGTGTATGGGATAGTTGTTTCACTCTTATGTGTTTGTAACTTTATCACACTTGCTGTCTACCCCAATGGGTCTATACTTTTCCTAGCAATGTTAGGAGAATTTCCTTTTACTGGATTTGATGTGTGTCCAATAAATAGCGACCAGTTATTTAACCGTGGGCTACTAGGACCCACCTGACAAGTTCTTTGCAAGAAAAGACAGTATTTATAGCGTTTGCACTGTTTCAAAAGCAACTTTTCAAGAAGTTTTACTTCTCTTTATGGGATATTTCACGTGTGTTAAGGTATGTATTACTGCACCCTTGTATCATTTTTATTTACAGTCTTTTAAAAAAATGTATAAAGGTGGCATATACCCCAGCATTTTTTATTTCTGTTGTCGCAGTGACATCATTTTTCTTTTTCAGCAGTGTAAAAGGGAGAAAATATTTTACTTAGCTTTTGTTGTGCTTGAGTCCTTGTACTTGATGCTCTTTATGTAGCCTCCTCCTCCACTGCTTTCTCTGTGTCTTTTAGCCGCTCCCGTGCTCTGTAGCCCCCAGCTTTTTCCTGTTTTACTGCCCTTCAATATGGAGGGGGCTTAAACGCCTCTCTTCACTAAGGAGGACTCCATTGCAGGATGTGGCTTTCAGGGCTCTGGGTTCGGGCTGTGGAGGTGCTGCTACTGCTGTGGTAAGGGGCTGGGTCTGCGCTGTCCCCTTATTTTGGGGCTGCTTGCGGGGCTGTGCTGTGTTGTATTGTGCTTAGCTGCACTTTACACAGCAGCTGCCCCGTCAACGTTCCTGCTTGGCGCCATCTCCTCTCGCAAATCGCCGTTCTGGACGGCTACGCAGCCATTTCCGGTCACTCCCCCAAAGAGGCTGTACACTGATGGTCACTCACAGGCTGTACATTGAGGGCCACTCACAGGCTGTATACTGAGGGTCACTCACAGCGAAAATATCCAGCAGAATGATGATGTCCTTGTACACCTCTGATAGCAGAAGATGGACCATACAGAGGAACCACGCCCAGGAACTTCCTTCAGCAGACCAGAATATCAGGAACATCATATAATCCATTAGAATTAGGATTAATGCACAGAATGGCACTTACACCTTGTCTATGTATGTTCAGATCTTTATTAATTGTCAAATTTTTTACAATTTTTTGTCACACAGACTGGCCAATCAACAAGTCCCATCCCTAAATAATAGGCTGCTCCTTGCTTACTGCGAAAACCCTGTACCTCTAATGAGATTAGATCTCATCCTGTTGATTATATTTAGGTGGGCTGAGTGAGTTATCCCAGATAACAACATTGTAACATAATAGTCTGGTGCAATAGCCTGCAGACTAGCTAATATGTTTCTTTACAACAATTCTTATAACATAAAACATAATACATAAACCAACATATATAGAGTATAACAGTGTAACCATATTTTAACCATAAGC
Organism: Discoglossus pictus; assembly: GCA_027410445.1. Classification (NCBI taxonomy): domain Eukaryota; kingdom Metazoa; phylum Chordata; class Amphibia; order Anura; family Alytidae; genus Discoglossus; species Discoglossus pictus. The sequence continues at coordinate 107,379,765 of CM050163.1, read as the reverse complement.
AATAAAAAATACATAACTTTAATTATAAATAGGATAACTCATTCCTAGTCCAGGCCCAAGCCATAGTCCAAAACAGTCCAGTCAGGCCCTGGGCATGACAGACCCTATTTTAGGAAAACTTTTTATGCCATCCACTGATAGGCTACAAATGAGCAGGGGCGGCTGGTGCATAGGAATAAATGGGAAAGCCCCATCCCCAAAATAAAAATAATCCATCCCTTTAATTGACAATTATATAAAGAATAAACTTTAATTATATCTGTATATCAGCTTTAATGTCTTCTTTCATATGATTTTGTTAAAAATATGCATCTTTCACTTTAAATTAACCCTTTGTGTGCCTTCCCTCTTGCCTAGTGTCTTTCCCTAGTGCTGCAGTTTACAGTGGGAGCACTGAATGCCCACAGCCACACAGGAGGTCTCTCTCTCTTTTCCTCCCTCCTCTTTATTACCTCCCTCTCTTCCATCACTCTATTCCCATTGCCTCCTCCACCCCAGGGACTCATCACAGGAGTTCTGCAGCCTCAGGGCCCTCTTTCCCCTGCTCTTCCTCCTCTGTGTCTTTTTCCCCCCTCTTTCACCCCTGTGTCTCTTTCCCCTCTCCCTCCCCAGTGTCTCTTTCCCCTTCTCTCCTTCCCCTGTGTCTCTTTGCCTCCCTCTCCCTCCCCTGTGTCTCTTTGCCCTCTCTCCCTCTCCTGTGCCACTTTCCCCGGGGCTCCTCATCTGGGCACCACCGCGGCCACCCTCTCCAATCCCTGTGTCTCTTTCCCCCATGCTCTCTTACCCTCCTGTGGCCCTCCTAAGCCGTGCCCGACGATGCAGCCCTCTTCAGCTCGGCCCGACCCCGCGGCCCTCTCCAGCCGGGCCCACCACGCGGCCCTCTACAGCCATGGGGACCCGCAGGCCTCTTCATGTGGGTGGAGGGGGGAGATAGAGAGTGAGGGGAGGGGTAGATAGCGAGAGAGGAGAAGGGAGGTAGAGAGAGAGTAGGGTGGAGATATAGAGAGAGAGGAGGCGGGAGATAGAGAGAGAAATGAGGGGGGAGATGGAGATAGATAGAGGCGGGGGAGATAGAGAGAGAGGAGGGTGAGATAGAGAGAGGGAGGAAGGGGAGAGAGAGATAGGAGATAGAGAGAGAGGAGGGGAGATGGGAGAGAGAGAGGAGGGGGAGATAGAGTGAGAGAGGGTGAGATATAGAGAGAGAGGAGGGGAGATAGAGAGAGAGGGGGAGACAGAGAGAGAGAGGAGGGGGAGATAGAGGGAGAAAGAGGAGGGGGGAGATAGAGAGAGAGGAGATGGAGATAGCGAGAGAGGAGGGGGAGATAGGAACAGAGACAGAGAGGGGGGGACAGATAGAGAGAGAGGGGGATATAGAGGGGGGATAGAGAGAGAGAGGAGGATATAAAGAGAGAGAGGAGGGTGAGATAGAGAGAGAGAGGGGGTAGAGAGGAGAGGGAGAGAGGAGTGGGAGCTAGAGAGAGAGAGATAGGGGGGATAGAAAGGGCAATAGAGAGAGAAAGGAGGGGGAGATAGAGAGAAAATGGGAGATAGAGAGAGAGAGAGGGATAGATAGAGAAAGGAGGGGGTAGAGAGAAAGAGGGATAGAAAGTAAGAGAGAGGGGGTAGAGAGAGATGAGGGGGAATAGAGAGAGTGAGGAGGGGGAGATAGAGAGAGAGAGGAGGGGAGAGAGGGGGATAGAGAGAGGGGGTAGAGAGAGAGAAAGAGAGAGATATGCAGGGATAGAGAGAGAAAAGAATAGTTAGGGATAGTTAGAGTGAGAGATAGAGAGAGAGGGGGGTAGAGAGAGGGGGATAGAGAGAGAGAAAGGGAGAGATAGGCAGGGAAGGAGAGAGAAAATAATAGTTAGGGAGAGAGAGGGATAGATAGGAAGAGAGAGGGGCATAGAGAGAGAGTGATAGAGAAGGAGATAAACAGACAGAAATGGGAAGATAGTTAGGGGTAGAGGGATTAAAGAGGGCGAAGGATAGATAGGAAGAGAGAGGGATAGTGAGGGAGGGAGAGATATAGAGAGGGGGAGGGAGAGAGACATAAGGAGAGGTATAGAGGGAGAGAAATAGGGCGCGTGAGATAGGAAAAAGGGATAGGGAGAGAGATAGGGAGGGGGAGAAAGATAGGGAGGGAAGGAGAGAGAGAGATAGGGAGAGAGAGATAGGGAGGGAGAGAGATAGGGAGAGGGATGGAGAGAGAGATAGGGAGGGAGAGAGGTAGGGAGGGAGAGAAGTAGGGAGGGAGAGAGGTAAGGAGGGAGAGAGAGATAGGGAGAGGGATGGGGGATCGGGAAAGAGGGATATAGGGAGAGGGCTAGGTGGGAGATAGGGAGAGAGATAGGGAGGGAGGAGAAAGATAGGGAGAGAAAGAGTTATGGAGAGAGAGATAGGGAGGGTATGGGGGGGATGGGGAAAGAGGGATATAGGGAGATAGATAGCGGGGAGATAAGGAGAGAGATGGGAAGGGAGAGATATAGAAAGGGAAAAGAAAGATAGGGAGAGGTAGGGAGGAAGATATTGATTATATGTTGTGTTTATTTATTTATTCATTTTAATGTTTCTTTTTCTTTCTAGGGGTGCCGGACGCCTGACCTGCGGCACTGAAGGATGGGCCCTTATGCTAGGGACGAAGGCTAGAAAACCATCATCACATTTTAGGCAAGGTAAGTGGGCTTATTTACCCTATTGTAGATTTAGGAAAGGGGTTATTTTAGGTGCAATTAGAGTTTAGTGTATGTAATGTACAGTGGATATAAAAAGTCTACACACCACTGTTAAAATGTCAGGTTTCTGTGCTGTAAAAAAATGAGACAAAGATAAATCATTTCAGAACTTTTTCCACCTTTAATGTGACCTATAAACTGTACAACTCAATTGAAAAACAAACTAAAATCTTTTAGGTGGAGGGAAGAAAAAAAAAAGAAAAATAATGTGGTTGCATAAGTCTGCACACCCTCTTACAACTGGGGATGTAGCTGTGTTCAGAATTAAGCAATCACATTCCAAATCATGTTAAATAGGAGTCAGCATACACCTGCCATCATTTAACGTGCCTCTGATTAACCCCAAATAAAGTTCAGCTGCTCTAGTTTTCCTGAAATTTTCTTAGTTGCATCCCACAACAAAAGCCATGGTCCACAGAGAGCTTCCAAATCATTAGAGGGATCTCATTGTTAAAAGGTATCAGTCAAGAGAAGGGTACAAAAGAATTTCCAAGGCATTAGATAAACCCATGGAACACAGTGAAGACAGTCATCATCAAGTGGAGAAAATATGGCACAACAGTGACATTACCTAGAACTGGAGCTCCCTCTAAAATTGATGAAAAGACGAGAAGAAAACTGGTCTGGGAGGCTACCAAGAGGCCTACAGCAACGTTAAAGGAGCTGCAGGAATATCTGGCAAGTACTGGCTGTGTGGTACATGTGACAACAATCTCCCGTATTCTTCATATGTCTGGGCTATGGGGTAGAGTGGCAAGATTTCCTTACAAAGAAAAACAACCAAGCCAGGCTACATTTTGCAAAAACACATCTGAAGTCTCCCAAAAGCATGTGGGAAAAGGTGTTATGGTCTGATGAAACCAAGGTCGAACTTTTTGGCCATAATTCCAAAAGATATGTTTGGCGCAAAAACAAGACTGCACATCACCAAATGAACACCATACCCACAGTGAAGAATGGTGGTGGCAGCATTATGCCTTGGGGCTGTTTTTCTTTCTAACTGGGGCCTTAGTTAAGATAGAGGGAATTATGAACAGTTCCAAATACCAGTCAATATTGGCACAAAACCTTCAGGCTTCTGCTAGAAAGCTGAACATGAAGAGGAACTTCATCTTTCAGCATGACAACGCATACATCCAAATCAACAGCATGACAAAGCCTACACCCAAATCAACAAAGGAATGGCTTCACCAGAAGAAGATTACAGTTTTGGAATGGCCCAGCCAGAGCCCAGACCTTAATCCGATTGAAAATTTGTGGGGTGATCTGAAGAAGGCTGTGCACAGGAGATGCCCTTGCAATCTGACAGATTTGGATTGTTTTTGCAAAGAAGAGTGGGAAAATCTTGCCAAGTCAAAATGTGCCATGCTGATAGACTCATACTGAAAAAGACTGAGTGCAGTAATAAAATCAAAAGGTGCTTCAACAAAGTATTAGTTTAAGGGTGTGCATACTTATGCAACCATATTATTTTATTTTTTCTTCCCTCTACCTAAAAGATTTCAGTTTGTTTTTCAATTGAGTTGTACAGTTTATAGGTCACATTAAAGGTGGAAAAAGTTCTGAAATGATTTATCTTTGTCTCATTTTTTTACAGCACAGAAACCTGACATTTTAAAAGGGGTGTGTAGACTTTTTATATCCACTGTATGTTTTTATTAAAATGTAATATAGTCTTTTTGATTTGATGTAATTTCTTTTTTATTTTGTGTAATTCGATGTTTTTTTTATTTTCAGTAAATTATGTTTTTTATTTTGTGTAATTCTATGTTTTTCTAATTTCAGTAAATTAAGTTTTTTTATTTTGTTTAATGTAGGGCTTTTTATTTTCTGTAAAGTATTTTTTTTAAATGTTATTATTTTATTACGGTGTTAGGTAGATAGTGTATGGGTTAATAATGTAGAGGTGGGTTCATACGGTAGAGGAGGGTTAATAGTGTAGTGTTAAGACTTGGTGTCATGAGGGTCCTGGTGGACCCTCATGGCACTTATAGTGTTATTCTAGGGCTTAATAGTGTCCTATAGGGGTCTATTTAGACCACTTTTTGACTAATGGGGTTAATTATTGCCCAAAAGGGTCTGTATAGACCCTTATGTGACTAATGGGGTTTAATTAGTGTCCCATACGGGTCTGTATAGACCCTTATGGGACCAAGGGGGTTAATTAGAGACTCATGGGGATCTGTGTACATGAGTCATGGGGTTAACTTTAGATGACTGATGGGGTACTTATAGTATTTTATTAGTTGGGATATATAGGGGTCAACCTGGAATGAAGGGGAGGAGTCTATATGATGGGGTGGAGTCAGTTTAAGTGGAGGGGCCAGGTCTCTGTCTTTCGACCGCCCAACTTTAAAGGTCACCAGCCGCCACTGCAAATGAGGAAGCCATATTGGAGACCATTTGGTTAGGGTGCATTTAATGCCTCTCCAATTGGCTGAATCACTTTATTTAGGCTCATTCCTTTGCATGTACTGCTCCAATTACTGGAATATTATTAAAAGATAAACAGTGGAACTAATAAACAGCAGACGGATAATATTAAACTAAAAGATACTGATAATGTAATGTATTTCTATAATAATGATATATCATTTGCTTTTCTCATTTACAATGTCAGGTTATTATATTAACAACATAAGTTTTTCCCAATAGTAATGGTTAATACACATAACTGTGCAGAGTTTACTCACTGTTATAAGGTTAAAAAGCTATAACTTAAGATATAATTTTGGATTAGGTGAAGGAACAAAGAGAAACCAAATTACTGAAATGATATTCTGTAGGAAATTATATTATCAAGGAATTATTCAAATCCACTATTACTGATTATCAGCCGCATTCAATTGGCAGGTCACAGCTCACTCGCAGAGGGTCGGATGTCTCTGAGTAAGCTGCGAGCTGCTTTTCCCCTTATAGCTTTTTCCAAGACTATTCAATTAGCCGTGGCCGAGGCACTGCACCAGACATAAAAAATCGGAAACCAATGTTTCCGACGTAAGCAGAGCTGGGCTTGTGACTGCATGGCTGCAGCTAATGCTCTCTGTCAGCCAATGGGAGTTGAGACTGTCATGATTGATGGTACTTAGAGCTGCCAGTGCTCTCGCAGCCTCCCAATAAATTACCCTGCTGCAGGGGTCTCAAACGGGACCCCTGCAGCGTACCCACATCAACCCCATGATGTGGGGGTCCCAAATGCAGGACTCCCATAGGGTCCCCACATTGACCACTTGCTGCGGGGTCCGCATCGGGGACCCTTGCAATGTTCCCACATTAACCCTTGCAGTGGGGGTCACAATCGTATCCCCACAGCATTTAAAATGTTTAATTTCCCTGCCTTGGGTCCTTAAAGGGCCTGGGGCACACAAATAGTTAAGGGCGGCAGGGGGGGTACTGTAAGTACCCCCAATGGCACCTAAAACTAACCCCCAAAATGCTGGGGTTCCCCTTCAGGACCCCCGGAGGGTCCCCATATTACCCTTGCAGTGGGGGACCCGATCGTACGTGATTGGGACCCTCACTGCATTCAAAATTCAAATTTCCCACCTTGCGGGCCCTTAAAGGACCAAAAAGGTCCTTATAGAACCCACGCTAAATAAAAATTAACCCTGTAACCTATGGGGGTCAATACAGACCCCCATAAACCACTAATTAACCCTGTTACTTATGGGGGTCAATACAGACTCTGTATAGAGCCCCTAATTAACCCTGTTACTTATGGTGCTCTATACAGAGCCCCATGAGCCCCTAATTAACCCTGTCACATATGGGGCTCTATACAGAGCCCCATGAGCACCTAATTAACACTGTCACTTATGGGGGTCAATAAAGACCCCCATAAGCCTCTATTTAACCCCAATCAGTCCAATAGGAGTCTATATAGACCCATATAGGACACTAATTAACCCCTATAATAACACTATAAGTGCCATGAGGGTCCTCCAGGACGCTCATGACACAACGTCTAAGCACTGTCTAACCCTAACTTGATCTATTTAACCCGACTCAATAACACTATCTAGGCCTATTTAACCCTAACAGGGCCTATGTAACCCTAACTGGGCCAATTTAACCATATCTGGACCCAATAAGCCCATCTAGGCCTATCTAACCCTAACTGGACCTATTTAACACTAACTGGCCTATTTAACCCTAGCTGGGTATATCTAACCCTAATTGGGCCTATTTAACCCCATCTCTTACAGACCCACATAAGCCTCTATTCAACCCCATCAGTCCCATAAGGGTCTATAAAGACCCTCATGGGACAATTAGAACCCTAACATTAACCCCATATGTGCCATGATGGTCCTCCAGGACCCTCATGACACTAAGTACAAATACTACACAACACTATTCCCCCCAATAAACCACTAAATCTAAACTACCCTCCTCTACCCTAACCTATTAACACCTAACCCCCTATTAAACACCCCACCCCACTAATTCCAAAAAATAATAAAACCTAAGTTACAAAAAATAAAAAAGCTAAGTCACAGAAAATAAAAAAGCTACTTTACAAAAAATAAAAAAGAACATTACAACCCTGACACTAGAGAAAATAAAAAAAGAATTACGCACCTGAAAAACAAATGCATACACATATACATCACATTACAATACATCACATATATAGTTGTGAGCGTACGAGTTGTTGCTAACGCTGCGGGCTCGTAATGTGTTTGGACGTAAACTTTTTTTTTCAAGGGTCGCAGTTGCTGCAACTGAAGACCTCGCGAAGCGAGGGCCTCAGTTGCTGGCTTGGAGCGCCGCAGGCGCTCCATGCCAGCACCTGAGGACCTCGCAAAGCGAGGTCTTCAGTTGCAGCAACTGCGACCCTTGAAAAAAAAAGTTTACGTCCAAACACATTACGACACTCGCAAACAACATACGACACACGTTCAAACACATTACGACACTCGCAAACAACATACGACACACGTTCACACACATTACGGCCTCGCAACACTCGGACGCAACTCGCGAACATTACAAAATTACAAACACAATACATACACACAGCACATACATAAAAACCTTACCTACACAAACAGGAAGCACCCAGGACCTCAAAAATGCAACTTACAACTTAATTGCACTCAAAATAAAAGAGTTTCGACACTAAATAGTTTGTTAAGCGACAAAAAAAATGGCCGACGAATAAAACGAAAACGAGGCTACACACGCAAACACCATGCTACACACGCAAACACCATACGAGACACGTTACCACACATTACGACTTCGCAAACATCGGACGCAACACGCCGACATACAAACATTTAAAACTTAACAAAGACACACAACAAACACATAAAAAGCTTACCTACAGCAAGAGGAACCAGCCAGCACCTCAAAAAAACAAGTTACACCTACATTTAAATCAAAATAAACACTTTAGACACTAATACCATCGCTAAGCGAGAGAAAAAATGGCCGACGAACAAAACGAAAACGAGGCTTCAGACGTAACTACACTACACTTACTCGCAATAATGAAACACATACTATGCGGAACGTATCACAATCATATTAAACACCATTTTGAACAGTAATACGCCTAAAATGGCGGATGGAACGCAAATTGTAAGCTGGAACGCAAATAGCGCATGCGTATTGCGTTCTAACGGTCTCACTTTCCAGAACTTTCTACAAGTTTATAAATACTGGCTATTTCCAACTAAAAAATACATTTCTCCTCAGGTGATCAACGGAGTGACTTCTGAGATAACTGCTGCTTTTACTTGAGAAGACAATTCTTTACTAATTTACTACTTTACATTGTGCAAATTACAACTGACAGGTAAGCTATAATATATTACATTTTATTATCAGGTCAGGTCAAACAAATAAAAAAATAAACTAGGATTTATGTAGTCATCATGTATGGCACATTTATGTGTATAGGCTCCCAAAAAAAATTAAACAGAGCTTTATGTATAGTGACATCTGACACGCACATATATGTCTAGAATGTATAGTTACATGTGACACGCACATATATGTCTATAATGTATAGTGACATTTGACACACACATTTCTGTGTATTGCCCCTTCATAGTGACATGTGACACGCACGTATATGTGTATAATGTATAGTGACATGTGACACGCACATATATGTCTATAATGTATAGTGACATGTGACACGCACATTTCTGTGTATTGCCCCTTCATAGTCACATCTGACACCGACATATATGTCTATAATGTATAGTGACATGTGACACGCACATTTATGTGTATTACCAATGCAACAAAATTAGCTTACAACAAAATCAGTAAACAACTACATTTTAATGACATTATATGTCATGTATACTGATATGTCACACGCACATATATGTGTATCATCTATAGTTACATCTCACACACACACATTTATGTGTGTTGGAAAAAAAAAATATAAGGTTAATTTAACCATTTAAATTTGACTCATGTATACTGATATGTCACACGTACACAAAATAATTACATTAAACTATGTAATGTGCTTCATGTATGTGACATATGTGTGTAGCCCCCAACAAAAAATAAGGTTAATTGAATTAATTTACTGCAATTCAATACATCAGATAAAGCTGAATCTTTCTATTTCGTTTAATATTCAAACAGACTCTGCATCAACAGCGTCTCTCAACAATTTGCACCGTGCACTGTGAAGCACAATCCCTTTTAAAGAACACCAACAAATTTGAAGAGGTAAGATACAAGAACACATTACATGCTCAAAAGGACATGCTTTGCTAGATGACAAATTATAAATATACAAATAACTATTTCACTTTCTTTTTCAAACAGACACTAAAAGAAGACCGGCGGATTAAGATTGGCAGGAGGGGACCGTCTGTCATTCAAAACTTCTATCAAGGTAAAGTATTAAGTATAAACAAGAAATAACCATGAGCCTTATTCAATTGCAACTTCCTCATTTGAATAGGGCTCTATATAAGCACATAACATTTTTTTTATACAGAACTTTTTAGTTACTGAATTTCTAACCACAATCAAGGTTTTCAATAACTAAAAACTTTGCTCAATAAATATGTTATGTGATTATATAGAGCCCTCTTCAATTGGCAAAATTGCAATTCAATGAGGACCTATATGTCTTTAATGGCCAAGGGCCTCACTGAAATGTGATTTGCCCATTTCAATAGGGCTCTATATAAGCACATAACATATTTTTGAAACAGAACTTTTTAGTTACTGAACTTCTAACCACAATCAAGGTTTTCAATAACTAAAAACTTTGCTCAATAAATATGTTATGTAATTATATAGAGCCCTCTTCAATTGGCAAAATTGCAATTCAATGAGGACCTATATGTCTTTAATGCCCAAGGGCCTCACTCAAATGTGATTTGCCCATTTCAATAGGGCTCTATATAAGCACAGAGCATATTTTTTAGGAAATTTTTCTTTTGTGAACACGTTGCTTTTGGATACAAGTTCACTAAATACAAAATTCCGTACAAACATATGCTCTGTGCTGATATTGAGCTCTATTCCATTGGCCAAAACACAATTGAATAAGGAGCTCACAATATAACAAATGCAGTAACCAAAGGCCCTTATTCAATTGCTATTTTGGAAAATTAAATATGGCTATAAATAAGAACTTTTAGGCCCTTACTCTATTTTAACAAATATATGTGATGTGCTTATTTACAACCCTATTCAAATTTCTACATTGCAATTCAATTACGGCCTTACAGTACTATTACATTGTAAAAAATGCAATTGCATGAGGGCCAAACTATGCAACATATGGTACACACAAAGGCCCTCATTCAATTGCAATTTGCCCAATTGAATAGGGCTCTAAATAACAACATAACAATAGCTTAAAACTAAGGTTTTAGTTAATAAAAAAATATCAAAAATACAGTTTTTCAATGACTACAAAATTATTTTAACTAATATGCTAATATGCTATGTGCTCATTTACAGCACAATTCAATTAGCCAAATCGCAATTCAATGACACACAAACTGCTACACACAAAACAGAATTTCTTATTAAGGCCCTCATTCAATTGCAATTTTGCCAATTGAATAGGGGTCTAAATAAGCACATCACATATATTTTTTAAAGAAGTTTTTAGTTATTAAGCATCTATCCAAAAGCACGGTTTTCACTACCTAAAAACTTCTTTAAAAAATATATATTATGTGCTTATTTAGAGCCGTATTCAATTGGCAAAATCGCAATTGAATGAGGGACTAAATGTTTAACAACCTATAAGCCTTACAAATAACCAAAAATAAGAATAACAAAAGTGTTGTGCACCTAATAGCATTGTATAAAAAAGCACACAAACTCATAGCAAACTATATTAACATTCTTCTTTAATGTTTAACAACCTATAACCTGTACAATCAAGAAGAAATTAGTTTTGCACAAGTGATGTGCACCAAACAGGATTGTCAATAACTAACACAAACACATAGCAAACTACATTAATTATATTATTTCATGTTTCACTAACTATAACTATCCAAATAAAGGTTAAATAAGTATACCACAAGTGGTGCGCACAAAACAGGATTGTACAAAAACTAACATAAACACATAGCAAAATAAATTCATATTCTTATGTAATATATCACAACCCACAAGCCTTACTAAGAACCTTAAATAAGAATAACAAAAGTCTTGGGATTGTACAGAAAGTTAAAAAAAATTTTTTTGAAAGAAATAACCATAACTGATACAATACAGCAAAATTAATACATTTTTTACTTATTTAAAAGACATTTCACTCAAACAACATTTTCTATTTTACATTACAACAGATACTGCGTGAAGACAATCGGACGAGGACTTTTTCCACAGGACCGGACCATCGGACGAGGACTCGGACCAGACCAGCAGACGAGGAATTTCAACACAGGACCAGACCAGCAGACGAGGAATTTCAACACAGGACCAGACCATCGGACGAGGACTTTCACCAACGGACCACAACATCGGACGAGGGATATCGCCACAGGACCACAATATCGGACAGGGGCTATCGCCACAGGACCACACCATCGGACGAGGACTTCCGACAGAGGACCACACCATTGGACAACGATTTTGAAACGAGGACCAACAAACATTCGGATTTAAATCACACTTCAACCAAGGTAAACTATAATAACTACTAAAGAATAACACTAAAGAAACTGCTTTCAGTTGCATCCGTCTCAACAGAAAAATAAATTAATTAATTTACTATCTCCCTTATTTTATTTAAATTGCTACTATGCAATACATAGCTCAATAACCACATCACTTTTTTTTTCAGCAAAGAAGTTTTGCAGTGGTAAATATCTATCCACAAACAAAGTTTTTAATAAATAAAACCATTATTTTAAATAAATATGTTACATGCTTATTTACAGCAGTATTCCATTGCAAAAATTCTGAGCCACTGAAGACAGGAATTATAAATTTAACTAAATATCAATGATACATTCATGATTTGCCTTTTATTTCAACAATTGTGCACAATAATCTTTAACAGGAATTACAAATTTAAATATACACAATTACATTTATTTGTTTCCGTTTACAGATTAATATGGCTGATAACGAGACCAAAGAAGAGAAGAAAAGACGTCAAACTAGAGAAAGACAAGAGAGATGGGCCGCCCAGCAGACACCGGAGGAGAAAGAAATTAGAAGAGAAAAAGAACGCAAAAGACTTGCAAATAAAAGAATATCCGCTGCAAAAATGAAAGATACAACCAAAATAAATAAAAAAATAATAAAGCATTTACAAACTGTTCCTAAAACATCAGATGACATTTTACAACATACCAGTCAAGACAGACCAAAAAAAAAAAACTACCAAAAAAAAGCATTTACAAACTCTTACTAAAAACTTACAGGAAATTTCAACCGAACAAGTCCAACATATACCAAGAAAATGTACGAAAAAAACTAAACATTTAGAACCTGTTGTTGAAACATTTCATGACTTTTCATCTGATGAATATCAAAGTCAACATCCAATATGCATTGCAAATTGTCCTTTAATGAAGTCTTTAGCAGTAGAGGTTCATAGTTGTGGGGACATGACTACTCAATGTAAATTTTGTGAGGCTTATTATTTTAAACAGGAGAGACCCCGAGATGGACAATTTATTAGTTGTTGTCAAAAAGGAAAGTTCAAACTTCCACAAAGGAAACAATTTCCAACCTATTTACTAAATATTCTGACTGAACCTACTTTTCCAAATTACAAAAATTTTAAGACAAACATAAGATCCTACAATAGTGCCATATCATTTGCATCTATGGGGGCAACATTGGCTGCTAATGTACCAGGACATGGTCCTTACTGTTTTAAAGTCCAAGGACAAATTTATCATCGGACTTCACATTTACATCCAGAGGAAGGAGAGCAAAGAAAATTCGCTCAACTATATGTCCTAGATACAATGGAAGCTGTTGACCAACGTATGCAGATGGAAGAAAATAAAAAATGCTTACCCAGTGTTTTTATAGAGCTAAATAACATTATGGACAACAATCCCTACAGTAAAGCTTACAAAAAATTGGCAGAAGTAGAAAATGAACAACTACTTCATGCACAAAGACATCAATTACCCATGCCAAAGGTTAATATGGTGCTTAAAAGAGACAGACATACTGATAAACGTCGTTATAACTTGCCAACATCAAATGAGGTTGCAATGGTCTTTCACAATGATGAAGGAGAACCACCATTTCAAAGAGACATTAGAGTATATCCCAGAAATGAGGACCAACCATTTATTAATATTAATATCTTAAGTCCAAATTTAGATCCAATGACATATCCCATCTTTTTCCCACACGGAGAAGCAGGTTGGCAACCAAAATTAACCCTTCCCAGTTACCCAAATGCTAAAGCCAGAATCCGAAATAATGTTTCTATGCTTGAATTTAAAGTTGCTCAAATTGCCATTAGAGATGAATTTAATCCCATTTTATGTGGTGGAAAACTAACACAACAATGGATTATTGATTCATATTTGCAAGTTGAGGCAAATAATTTAAACTTTATAAAATATCAACAAGATAAACTACGTGTAGAACAATATTGTGGACTCATGGACTATGTTGCTGACGTGGCTACAAGCAGAGACATGACAGCTGGCAAAGCCATCATTTTACCATCTTCCTTTCAAGGATCTCCTCGAAATATGAGAGAAAGATACAATGATGCTATGGCTATTGTGACAAAATTTGGAAAACCAGATTTATTTGTGACATTTACATGTAATCCACAATGGCCAGAAATTAATCAAAATCTACTTCTTGGACAAAGTGCTTCAGATCGACCAGATTTAGTAGCCAGAGTTTTTAAGATAAAATTAAATGAATTAATACGTGACTTTACTATAAATCAGTTATTTGGCAAATGTCTTGCTTATGTATATACCATTGAATTTCAAAAAAGAGGCCTTCCACATGCACATCTTCTCATAATACTTCAAGAGAAAGATAAATTAGATACTTCGGACAAAGTGGATGCAGTCATAGTTGCTGAACTACCGGATCCAGAACTATATGGTAGACTATATGAGATTGTTACTCATCGCATGATTCATGGACCCTGTGGAGACCTTAATCCACAATCACCATGTATGGAAAATAATCAATGTTCAAAAGATTTTCCAAAAGATTATAGAGACAAAACATATGCCAATTGTGATGGATATCCACTTTATAAAAGAAGAGAAGGAGATAGTGCCATTATTCGTGGAAAAAAAGTGGACAATAGATATGTAGTACCCTACAATCCACATTTACTCATGAAGTACAACGCCCACATCAACGTAGAAGCCTGCACTTCCATCAAATCCATTAAATATGTCTACAAATATATTTACAAAGGTTACGATGCAGCTACTGTAGTCGTCAAAAGTGCAGACAACCCTGAAAGTAGTGAGTTAGTACATGATGAACTTGCATCTCATGTAGATGCTCGCTATGTCAGTGCGCCAGAAGCTATGTGGCGGCTTCTAAAATTTGAAATGCATGATAGATCACATGCAGTATATAGGTTAGCAGTACATTTGCCACAACGACATTTAGTCTATTTCCATTCTGGACATGAAATGAATGCATTGGCCCAAAGTGAAGATCGTCACACTACACTAACTGCATGGTTTGCATTAAATTCCACTGATGCTCAAGCAACACAATACTTATATATTGAAATTCCATATCACTATGTTTTTGTGAATGGATTATGGAGAGCAAGAAAAACCAGAGGCAATAAAATAATTCCACGAATTTACACAGTCAGTCCAAGAGATGTTGAACGATTTTGCTTACGGATATTACTTTTAAATGTTCCAGGAGCACAAAGTTTTGAACACTTAAGAACTGTTAATGACATTGTATATGAATCCTTCCATTTAGCTGCAAGAAATAGAAACTTACTCGCTGATGATACAGAGTGGGAAAGATGTTTAGAAGAAGCAGCACAATGTCAAATGCCACGACAGATGAGAGAACAATTTGCTTTTATTTGTATCTTCTCAAATGCTCCAAATGCATTAGCTTTGTGGGAGACTTTTAAAAGTAATATGGCTGAAGATTTTATGCGACGATACAATGAACCCATTGCACACTTAAAAGCCTTAATGGAAATTCAAGCAGTCTTTTTAACTCATGGATTAAGTTGTGCAAGTTTTAATTTGCCTGATCCAGGTCTAATAGATGACATTAACTTTGAAGACTATGACATTCAACTACAAGCAGAAAGAACACAAGAAAGACTTGCAACTTTAAATACACTACAATTGCAAGCATTTCATGCCATTAAAAATGCTATAGATGATGACATGGTGACAGAGCGTTATTTCTATCTTGATGGACCTGGCGGATCAGGGAAAACATATTTGTACAATTTATTAATGAGTTCAGTACGAGCACAAGGACAAATAGCAATGGCGTTTGCCACTACTGGAATTGCTGCACTTTTATTAGAAGGTGGAAGAACTGTTCATAGTGGATTCAAACTGCCAGTGCCTATTTTGGAAAATTCTGTGTCAGATATTCGCATGACATCCTTACAAGCAAAGAAATTGAAGAAATGTAAATTAATTATAATAGATGAGGCCACAATGATGTCATGCTATGCCCTCCAATGTATTGACCGTTTGCTTCGTGAAGTCATGGATAATATTTTTCCATTTGGTGGAAAGGTAATTTTGTTGGGTGGCGATTTTAGACAAACATTACCTGTCGTTGTACATGGAAATCGAACAGACATTATTGAAACATGTATAAAGTCAAGTACAGTATGGAAACATTTTACCCATCTTCAACTGCAACAAAATATGAGATCAGAAGGCCAAACTGATTTCAATGATTGGCTTATTAAAATTGGAGAAGGAAGAACAGAAAAAATACTACATTTACCTGACGACACTGTAGAGATCCCACCTCAGATGATTTGTCAACAAGATATTATATCGGCAATATTTGAAGGAAGCATAAATAACGAAGAATATTCTGAGCTTGCCAACCAAGTCATACTGACGTGTAAAAATAAAGATGCATTAATACTCAATAATGAAATCTTAAAAAAAATTAATGCACCACAAAGAAATTATCACAGTGCTGATTCTGTACTTGCTGATGACAATGAAAGTCAGGCAAACTTTTCAACTGAATTCATTAACTCTTTAACTCCTTCTGGAATGCCACCACATATTTTGCAGCTAAAGAAAGGTGCAATTATCATGTTACTGCGAAATATGAACCCCAAAAAAGGCCTATGCAATGGCACAAGATTAATTGTTCAACAATTAAAGGACCATTTTATAGATGCTGAAATTTTAACTGGGACCCATAAAGGAGAGAGAGTTTTCATACCAAGAATAGATTTAGCACCAAGTGAAAGTAGTCTCCATTTTATACTTCAAAGAAGACAATTTCCCATTATTATGGCATTTGCCATGACCATTAATAAATCACAAGGTCAGACTTTCAAATCTGTGGGTATTTACTTAGAAGAACCAGTTTTTGCACATGGTCAATTGTACGTTGCGTTGTCACGGTGCAAAAATCCACAGGCTATTAAAGTTTACATTGAAAACAATGAAAGTCAAGGTGATTTATTAGAAGATGGACGTATTTTTACTAAAAACATTGTCTACTATGAAGTACTATAACTTTGCAGAATACAAATTCAAGATGCCAACATTTTTTAAAAGCATTGCAAAATACATAACAATTGGTTGTTTAATTCAGTCATAATTAATGAAAGTACTGTTTAGGAATGATTCGCCTCACAAAATACTTGCCTTGCATTGTTAGTCAAAATTATGTGAAAATGTTAAGTCACTATGTTAATGTTTCTAATGTTACAAGTTTAAAAAATATATTTGCAAGTTATTTCATTCAACAGATTACAAAGTGGATGTTAAGAGGTCAAGCACCTTTTAAGTCACAATGTAAATATTGTCTGTTATCTTAAGATTACTAACTACATTAATGTTTATCGCCAGTTTATGTGCTCAGTAATGAATTACTTTAATTACGTACGTTTTAAGCAGAGTTTTACTGTATGCCTTCCTCTACATTCAATGTATATTCAAGTTAACAATTATTGTGATAGAAATTGCATGTTAATACTGATTAATTTAAAGGTCAATTGTTTTTACATTCAAATGTTAATACTTTTAATAAAAAATTAGGTTACAAAATGTTTTCGCTATGTTCCTGTTTATAATGTTCAAAATTATACAAATGTTTTGTCAACTTCTAAACTTACATAAAAAATAAAGTTAAAGTTTCAAAATATATACTTTGAAGGTTATTGCTTACATATATTTTAAACTTCATGTTAAAATTCGTAACGTTTCAAGAAGGCTTTTTACTTTTTGCTTTCCTATTCATTCAATGTATATTAAAGTTAACAATTCTTCAGATACAAATTACATTTTAAAAAACCATTACATCAACATTTTACAAAAATACACGTTCATATTAAAATACTTAAAAGTGTCAAAAATATATGTTAATAACTAAACAACTTGACAAACATATACATCACATTGCCGTCATTTTTTGACGGGCAAGTCGCTAGTACAACATATAATACAGTAATATACACAATAAATACAGTTCAAATATATCCCTATCTACATACTATTTAATCCTATCTACATACATTAACCCTATCTAAAATACATTAAACCCAAGCTACAATACAATAACCCCTATCTAAAATTCATTAAACCCTATCTACAATACAATGATCCCTATCTAAAATACATTAACCTAAAATAGAATAAATAAGACCACTTACTTTGCCTAGATGTCCCTTCAGTGATGATCGGTTACATGGTGCAGGTTGCACCCTTAGGAAAAAAAGAAATATCAAATTAGTACAAACATAAACACTACCTAGAAGAAATAAACATTCTAAATATTAAACATACCTTTCCAGCATGTCCCTGTCCTTCTTCTTGTCTTCTCCAGCTGGGCCCCTGGAAAAAATAAACATCATATTAGTACACGAATAAAAACATAACATAACAAAACAATAACATTTTAAATATAAAACTTACCTGTCCACGATGTCCCCGTCCTTTTCATTTTCTGCCCCGGTTGGGCCCTTGAAAAAATCTGCTGCTGTAAAAAAAAAAAATAATAATCTAAAGGAGCTCCTCCCTGGAGGAGCTCCACAAGGCTAATGTACCTTCTAGAGCTTCTTAAGGTAAAAAAAATTGATGTCGCCTTCTGATTGGCTGAAATGTCTGGCATTCAAATTTCAGCCAATCAGAAGGCACCAAGATGTGAGCTAATCAAAATGGCATACACACCTATATCCCATTCTGATTAACTGATGAACCTGTCAATCTTTTTTAAACCAATAAGAAGGCACTATTACTAATCACTGCTAATCACAATGGTATACACCCCACAGGGTGATTGGCTGAAGGCATTTGCGACCTTTGATTGGCTGTTGTCACTGTCAATAATAATGCAGCCAATCAGAAGGTGTAGATGCCTTTAGCCAATCAACCCGTGGGGTGTATCCCATTCTGATTGGCTGAAGGCAATAGCGCCTTCTGATTGGTTTCAAAAAGATTGACAGGTCCATCAGCCAATCAGAATGGGATATATAGGGGTGTATCCCATTCTGATTGGCTCGCATCTTTGTGCCTTATGATTGGCTGAAATCTGATCTGCCATCAGAAGGCGCCATTCTGGTTTTTTTTTACCGGAAGAAGCAAAAAAAAGCCTCATTAGCGTCGGGGAGCTCCTCCAGGGAGGCGCACAGTTATTTCTTTAAGTTTTTTTTTTTTAGAGTGCCAGTTTATTTCATGTTTCTTTTTTTCCTACGAGTGCAACCTACACCATGAAATCCACCAACACTGAAGGGACATCTAGGCAAGGTAAGTGGTCTTATTAACTCTGTTTTAGGTTAAACTTAGGGTTTTTATTTTATGTAGATAGGGTTTAATGTATTTTAGATAGGGGTTACTGTATTGTAGATAGGGTTTAATGTATTTTAGATAGGGGTTAATGTATGTAGATAGGGTTAAATAGTATGTAGATAGGGGTATATTTGAACTGTATTTATTGTGTATATTACTGTATTATATTTTGTTTGTATTGTAATGTGATGTGAGGTATATATGTGTATGTATTTGTTTTTCAGGTGCGTAATAAGATTTTTTTTATTTTCTGTAGTGGGGGGATAGAATGTTCATTTTTATTTTTGTAACGTAGCATTTTTTTATTTTCTGTTACTTTTTTTATTTTGTGTAATTAGTGGGGTGGGGGTTTAATAGGGGTTAGGTAAGTAGTGTAGGTGTTAATAGGTTAGGGTAGAGGGGGATAGTTTGAAAGTAGTGGTTTATTGGGGGGAATAGTGTAGTGTAGTGTTTGTACTTTGTGACATGAGGGTCCTGGAGGACCCTCATGGCACTTATGGGGTTAACGTGAGGGTTCTAATTGTCCCATGAGGGTCTTTATAGACCCTTATGGGACTGATGGGGTTAAATAGAGGCTTATGGGGGTCTGTAGAGACCCCCATAAGAGATGGGGTTAAATAGGCCTAGATGGGGTTAAATAGGCCCAGTTAGGGTTGGATAGGCCTAGATGGGCTTATTGGGTCCAGATATGGTTAAATAGGCCCAGTTAGGGTTATATAGGTCCAGTTAGGGTTAAATATGCCTAGATATGGTTATTGGATCCAGACAGGGTTAGATAGGTACTGTTAGAATTAAATGTGCCCAGTTAGGGTTAAATAGGCCTAGATAGTGTTATTGGGTCCAGATAGGGTTAAATAGACCCAGTCATGGTTAAATAGGCCTAGATAGGGTTATTGGGTCCAGATAGGGTTAAATAGGTACTGTTGGGGTTAAATAGGCCCAGTTATGGTTAAATAGGCCTAGATAGGGTATTGGGTCCAGATAGAGTTGAATAGGTACTGTTAGGGTTAAAAGGGCCCAGTTAGGATTAAATAGGCCTAGATAGTGTTAATTGGTCCAGATAAGGTTAAATAGGCCCAGATAGGGTTAAATAGACCCAGTTAGAGTTAGATAGGCCTATATGGGCTTATTGGGTCCAGATAGGGTTAAATAGGCCGAGTTAGGGTTAGATAGGCCTAGATACGGTTATTGGTCCAGATAGGGTTAAATAGGCTGTTAGGGTTAAATAGGCCTAGGGTATTGGGTCCAGATAGGGTTAAATATGTCCAGTTAGGGTTAGCTAGGCCCAGTTAGGGTTAAATAGGCCTAGATAGTGTTATTGGGTCCAGATAGGGTTGAATAGGTACTGTTAGGGTTAAATAGGCCAGTGACGGTTAAATAGGTCTAGATAGTGTTATTGGGTCCAGATAGGGTTAAATAGGTACTGTTAGGGTTAAATAGGCTCAGTTATGGTTAGATTGGCCTAGATATTGTTATTGGGTCCAGATAGGGATAAATAGGCCTAGTTAGTTTATATATGCCTAGCTAGGGCTAGATAGGCCCAGTTAGGGCTATAGGCCCAGGGTTCGGTTAATGGGGTATAGCTAGGGTTAATAGTGTAGTGCTTAGACTTTGTGTCATGAGGGTCCTGGAGGACCCTCTTGGCACTTATAGTGTTATTAATGCTAATTAATGTTATATTGGGATCTATATAAACCCATATTGGACTGATGGGGTTAAATGGATGCTTATGGTGGTCTGCATTGACCCCATGAGTGACAGGGTTTATTAGTGGCTTATGGGGTCTGTATTGAACCCCATAAGTGACAGGGTTAATTAGGGGCTTATGAGGTCTATATTGACCCCCATAAGAGACAGGGTTAATTAGGGGCTCATGGGGCTCTGTATAGTGCCCCATGAGTGATAGAGTTAATTAGGGGTTCACAGGGCTCTATATTGAGCCCCATGGGTGATAGGGTTAAATAAAGGCTTATGGGGGTCATTATAGACCCCCATAAGTGACGGGGTTAATAAAGGGCTCATGGGGCTCTATATAGAGCCCCATGAGTGATAGGGTTAATTAGTGGCTTGTGGGGCTCCTTATAGAGCCCCATGAGTGATAGGGTAAATTTTTATTTAGCGAGGGTCCCTTAAGGACCTTTTCCGTCCATTAAGGAAGCGCAATGCAGGAAATTTGAATTTTTAATGCAGCGGAGGTCCCGATCGGGCCCCCACTGTAAGGGTTAATGTGGGGTCCCTCTGGGTGTCAAGATGGGGACCCCCGGCATTTGGGGGTGCTAATTTTAGGTGCCGGTGAGGGTACTTACAGTACCCCTGCTGCTGGCCTTAAATATTTGTGTGCCACAGGCCCTTTAGGGACACGCGGCAGGGAATGTAAACATTTTAAATGCAGTGGGGGTCACGATTGTGACCCCCACTGCAAGGGTTAATGTGGGGACATTGAGGGGTTCCCCGATTCGGACCCCCAGCAAGAGGTTAATGTGGGGACCCTGCAGGGGTCCGATCCGGGCCCCTGCATCATTGGGGTTTAATGTAGGAGTGTGGGGGGTTGGTGCACTGGGGACAATCAGAGGACTTTACATAAGGGCTGCTAAATCCCTTGCGAGACCTCCTAAGCACAAGAAGTATGTCGTCCTGAATTTTCACTTTGCGACCTGGGATACGTTTGTGAAGTGGGAGGGATCGTGCAATTGAAAAGGGATTTGCGATTTCTGGGCTGTGGAAGTGGAAAATCAAGGGCTTCATAGTGGTATAAGCTTAGAGTTGCAGCTTGGCTATTTTCGCAGGGCCGCCAGTCGGAACTCTACCCGAGATCGCAAAATGAAGGTAATTGAATAGCAACTTTGCCTCCGTTTGCCACTTGCGACCTCGGATCTCAAAAACAGAGCAATTGAATGAGGCTGTATATTATAGCTCAATGATTTCTCTATACAAGTTTAGTGATGTCGCGAACCTAAAATTTTCGGTTCGCGAACCGCGAACGCGAACCTCCGCAAATGTTCGCGAACCGGCGAACATCGGCGAACCGCCATAGACTTCAATGGGCAGGCGAATTTTAAAACCCACAGGGACTCTTTCTGGCCACAATAGTGATGGGAAAGTTGTTTCAAGGGGTCTAACAACTGGACTGTGGCATGCCGGAGGGGGATCCATGGCAAAACTCCCATGGAAAATTACATAGTTGATACAGAGTCTGGTTTTAAGCCATAAAGGGCATAAATTACCTAACATTCCTAAATTGTTTGGAATAACGTGCTTTAAAACATCAGGTATGATGTTGTATCGATCAGGTAGTGTAAGGGTTACACCTTACATGACTGGGGGTCTATAGGTGACATTAGTACTGACCTTTATCTGACTGGGTGTCTATAGAGTGACATTAGTACTGACCTTTATATGACTGGGGGTCTATAGGTGACATTAGTACTGACCTTTATCTGACTGGGTGTCTATAGAGGGACATTAGTAATGACCTTTATCTGACTGGGGGTCTATAGAGGGACATTAGTACTGACCTTTATATGACTGGGGGTCTATAGAGGGACATTAGTACTGACCTTTATCTGACTGGGTGTCTATAGAGGGACATTAGTAATGACCTTTATCTGACTGGGTGTCTATAGAGGGACATTAGTAATGACCTTTATATGACTGGGTGTCTATAGAGGGACATTAGTACTGACCTTTAGCTGACTGGGTGTCTATAGAGGGACATTAGTAATGACCTTTATCTGACTGGGTGTCTATAGAGTGACATTAGTACTGACCTTTATATGACTGGGGGTCTATAGGTGACATTAGTACTGACCTTTATCTGACTGGGTGTCTATAGAGGGACATTAGTAATGGCCTTTATATGACTGGGGGTCTATAGAGGGACATTAGTACTGACCTTTATCTGACTGGGGGTCTATAGGTGACATTAGCACTGACCTTTATCTGACTGGGTGTCTATAGAGGGACATTAGTAATGACCTTTATCTGACTGGGGGTCTATAGAGGGACATTAGTACTGACCTTTATCTGACTGGCTGTCTATAGAGGGACATTAGTACTGACCTTTATCTGACTGGGTGTCTATAGAGGGACATTAGTACTGACCTTTAGCTGACTGGGTGTCTATAGAGGGACATTAGTACTGACCTTTATCTGACTGGCTGTCTATAGAGGGACATTAGTACTGACCTTTATCTGACTGGGTGTCTATAGAGGGACATTAGTACTGACCTTTATATGACTGGGGGTCTATAGAGGGACATTAGTACTGACCTTTATCTGACTGGGTGTCTATAGAGGGACATTAGTAATGACCTTTATCTGACTGGGTGTCTATAGAGGGACATTAGTAATGACCTTTATATGACTGGGTGTCTATAGAGGGACATTAGTACTGACCTTTAGCTGACTGGGTGTCTATAGAGGGACATTAGTAATGACCTTTATCTGACTGGGTGTCTATAGAGTGACATTAGTACTGACCTTTATATGACTGGGGGTCTATAGGTGACATTAGTACTGACCTTTATCTGACTGGGTGTCTATAGAGGGACATTAGTAATGGCCTTTATATGACTGGGGGTCTATAGAGGGACATTAGTACTGACCTTTATCTGACTGGGGGTCTATAGGTGACATTAGCACTGACCTTTATCTGACTGGGTGTCTATAGAGGGACATTAGTAATGACCTTTATCTGACTGGGGGTCTATAGAGGGACATTAGTACTGACCTTTATCTGACTGGCTGTCTATAGAGGGATATTAGTACTGACCTTTATCTGACTGGGTGTCTATAGAGGGACATTAGTACTGACCTTTAGCTGACTGGGTGTCTATAGAGGGACATTAGTACTGACCTTTATCTGACTGGGTGTCTATAGAGTGACATTAGTACTGACCTTTATATGACTGGGGGTCTATAGGTGACATTAGTACTGACCTTTATCTGACTGGGTGTCTATAGAGGGACATTAGTAATGACCTTTATATGACTGGGAGTCTATAGAGGGACATTAGTACTGACCTTTATCTGACTGGCTGTCTATAGAGGGACATTAGTAATGACCTTTATCTGACTGGGTGTCTATAGAGGGACATTAGTACTGACCTTTATCTGACTGGGTGTCTATAGAGTGACATTAGTACTGACCTTTATATGACTGGGGGTCTATAGGTGCCATTAGTAATGACCTTTATCTGACTGGGTGTCTATAGAGGGACATTAGTAATGACCTTTATATGACTGGGGGTCTATAGAGGGACATTAGTACTGACCTTTATCTGACTGGGTGTCTATAGAGTGACATTAGTACTGACCTTTATATGACTGGGGGTCTATAGGTGACATTAGTACTGACCTTTATCTGACTGGGGGTCTATAGAGGGACATTAGTAATGACCTTTATCTGACTGGGTGTCTATAGAGGGACATTAGTACTAACTTTTATCTGACTGGGTGTCTATAGAGGGACATTAGTAATGACCTTTATATGACTGGGGGTCTATAGAGGGACATTAGTACTGACCTTTATCTGACTGGGTGTCTATAGAGTGACATTAGTCCTGACCTTCTGCTGCAGTATTATTACTCCCAGGCTTGATACTATTAGATATAATAACCTCAGTTTCGTTTCCTTATCTGTTGGTAACATCAAAATCTGATTATTAAATATTTCATATTTGTTTGTTTTTTTCTCCCAAAGTGAACCCCTTTGTGTGTGTCCCACAGATGTGGCGTTTCCGCTCTGCGTATGTTGGACTTGCACCGCTCAAAAATTATGAAAAGAGATCCCCCCCCTTGAAGCCCATTAATGACATCATCAGTAAATTGTATGTAACAGATTTCAGTGTTTAGGGTTTATGACCCAATACTGCGATCATATCACTTATGACAAAAATCTGTATTTGTCGTATTATTCAGACGCGCGTGCATCTTTGTGTTACATTTCCTGATACTTTTATTATCTTGATCTTTATATATTTACTAGCGACTTGCCCATCAAAAAATGGCGGCAATAAGATTGTAAGGCAGGTAATGGTTTGGACGAGATATTCATTTTGTTGGCGGTCGGAGATCCTTCGGCGCTCATTGCGAGGCTGTTGGTTGTATTTTTTTTCTGATAGGCGCTTTTGCTGTTATTCTTTGGTCGGCGGTGATGTGTTTTTTGCGCTTATTGCAAGGCTTTGTATGCTATGAGCAGCGTTGGCGCTCGTTGTGAGGCGCACAGTGAATGGCTTTTATGTTTAATGTGATAATGTTTTTTTTGTGTATATGTATTTTTGTATGCTAATGAAATAATTACTAAATGAATATACTTTACCTATTTGTAAGTGTAACGGCTACCCCGGTAGTGAGAGGGTACCAGCCGTTGGAGACGTCCTTTTCCCTGGCAAGCTGCTGTGTAAAAGTGAAGTTGGTATAATCCCATCCAAGAGTTCCAGAGGGAAAGTCAGGTTCAGCATTATATATCCATATAGAAGCACTGCGCAGTCTCAGAAGCCCAGACCACCCATATTGGACGACACTTTCTTGGGAGTCAAAGAATACTGTCTTTATTTTGTTATATGCAGAAATATATATACATCTCTTTCCACAGGTAAGACACATGCCCATATTTGACCACACAATAAACATAGAGAGAACAATAGGTGGGGTCACACCTCCCAGGGACTAGCCGGCTACTTTTGATACAATAACAGACATTGATAAGATAATGCTTCTCTTTGTTCCATCTTTCACAATGTGAACACTTTACACAATAGGGCTCTCATGCCTCTAGGAGACCCTAATAGGATTATGTATTCTGCTAGGTGTCTGCTATAGTCTGAGCTAATATCCTGCAGAGCATCAACCAACATATCTACAGTATAGCAATGTGATCATATTTTAACCATAATAATTAAATAACCATAACACAGGGTAAAACAGTGAAGGGTTCCGTTACACACCTCCCCCGTGACCATAAGCCGGCATACACGGTCTGATCCCAACGGATCAGCCTGGGGATGTCCGGACAAAACGATTTGTTGGTCACTTCTACAGTTTGACAACCCATCAGCATTACTGCAATTCACATTTCCTCACATTTCAAGAACAAAACAAACGCACACTTCATACAGCATTCACAGCAATAAACATTTCAAGGAGAGGAAAATATATTTTACAAACTGGTTTCAGACAATTAAATAATGAAGCAGAAAAGCATCAGCCTTCCAAATGAACTGAAGTCCTTTAGCTAAACCGTCCCAAGTTGCAGAGTACATTCCTCCCCCAGCTCGTGGTCGGGCCCCTATTGTACAGGGCCCACTGTTCTCCCCCTGTACACCCACCCAAAAAAATCCAGGATCCCATCCCAACAGTCCAGGATCCCAGTGTCCAAAAGGTGGGCCACAATCTCTGTCCCATAGAAACCCTTTCCATATAAAACGTTCCCGCTCATCCCCTCTATCATCGGCCAATGCTCGGTACTTTTGGAGGGTGGGGTCCTGTCTAGTTTCCCTCACAAGCTCTTCGGGGGTGTCCCACGCTTTGGGTCTCTCTGTGGCGGTAGTGCTAAGTGTCTGCTTGTGGCTTACCTGGGTCTCCCGACCTGTTGTAGGAACGTCCTCGGTACGGGTCTGTGAGCGGGTGGTCACGGGACAAGCAGCAGCAGTCGTGGGTAAAAAGGCTGAGGCTAGAGGGCCAATATCGTTGCCCAGCACAACCTTAGCAGGTAAATTATCCATGATGCCTACTGTGGTCTTTCCCGACCCGACTCCCCAATCCAAGTGTACCCGGGCGGTGGGTAAGCGAAAAACAGCCCCCCCTGCGACACGAACAGCAACGGTACGATTAGATACATGTTCTGGTTTCACGAGATGTTTCTGCACCAAAGTGATGGTAGCGCCAGTGTCTCTTAAGCCTTGTGCTATCTGTCCATTCACACGCACCTCTTGGCGGTGATGCTGGCGGTTATCCGGGGAGGCAGCCTGTACGGGGTTGGCCTCATACAAGATTCCCAAACACTCCTCAGGGCTCCCTTTGATTTTCAGGCAGTGAGCCGCAGAGGGACGTGATGGCGGGGTCTCTGTGTGGGGTGTTGTGCGCCTCCATTTGTTATTGGCTGATCTCAAAGAGCAATAACGGGCAATATGCCCTGTGTTGCTGCAGCGATGGCACGTCATTTTGTAAGAATCCCGGGGTTGGTGGTTAGACCCCTGAGGCCATGGCGGTCCTGGGGGTACTGGGGCCCGAAATTCTGTGCATGCAGCGGGTATTGAAGTGCGTGGCTCTGCTCTAGACGTTGGTCGTGTGGACCCTTGGCTCACCTTTCTGGACTCTGCGTATTCGTCCGCTAGCCGTGCTGCCTCGGTTAAGTTAGCAGGGCGACGATCTCTCACCCAATCCTGTATGTCTGCCGCCAGATCTTGGAAGAAATGTTCCATCAGGAATAGCTGTAGTACTTCCTCTCCTGTGTTGGCATTGCACCCTCGCACCCAATGTGATGCCACCCTTTGTATATTGCTGGCCCATTCCATGTGGGAGTCTGCAGCCTTCTTTTTAGACTCCCTGAAGCGACGGCGATATGTTTCCGGCGTGACGGCATATCTGGTGAGCAGTGCAGCCTTCACCCGGCGATACTGCGCAATATCTTCCTCAGTAAGCGCCCGAAAAGCCTCATTTGCTTTTCCTGATAGCTTTCCAGCCAAAATAGTGACCCATTGGTCTGGTGGTATTTGGTGTAGTGAGCACTGCCTCTCGAAGTCAGCCAAATATCCATCAATTTCTTCCTCACTTTCCACAAACGCTTTGAAGGCAGTGAACGGTATTTTCTTTACTGTAGCAGCGGGTGGGGGAGTATGAACTGTATGTGCCAGGGGTTGTCTAGCTCTTGCCAGTTCAAGTTCGTGCCCCCTCCTATTTTGTATCTCCGTTCTCGCTTCCCGGAACAGCTGATCTATTAGCTCCACGGATGTTGCTGGGTACATGGATAATCTCCGCTGAACCAGGTTTGTAATTTCCTCCTCCTCGCTGACAGGGGTAGGTTGGTCCACGACCTCCATGGATCGATCCATCTCGTCCAGCTCCAGTAGGTCAGCTATCAGCTCTCTCCGTGGTCGGTTGTTGGCACTCCTTCCTCTGGTTTCCAAGAGATCCTTTAGTGTGGGTCTTTTCAGTTTAGCGTACTGGGATTCCATTCAGCACTTGCGTTGGGGATGAAAAGGACCATCCCACCACTGCCACCAATGTAACGGCTACCCCGGTAGTGAGAGGGTACCAGCCGTTGGAGACGTCCTTTTCCCTGGCAAGCTGCTGTGTAAAAGTGAAGTTGGTATAATCCCATCCAAGAGTTCCAGAGGGAAAGTCAGGTTCAGCATTATATATCCATATAGAAGCACTGCGCAGTCTCAGAAGCCCAGACCACCCATATTGGACGACACTTTCTTGGGAGTCAAAGAATACTGTCTTTATTTTGTTATATGCAGAAATATATATACATCTCTTTCCACAGGTAAGACACATGCCCATATTTGACCACACAATAAACATAGAGAGAACAATAGGTGGGGTCACACCTCCCAGGGACTAGCCGGCTACTTTTGATACAATAACAGACATTGATAAGATAATGCTTCTCTTTGTTCCATCTTTCACAATGTGAACACTTTACACAATAGGGCTCTCATGCCTCTAGGAGACCCTAATAGGATTATGTATTCTGCTAGGTGTCTGCTATAGTCTGAGCTAATATACTGCAGAGCATCAACCAACATATCTACAGTATAGCAATGTGATCATATTTTAACCATAATAATTAAATAACCATAACACAGGGTAAAACAGTGAAGGGTTCCGTTACAGTAAGTAATATATGCAGGAAGCATTGTGCTGAAGAGCTGACAATCTGTTTTCATGTTCCTGCAGCATACAATGTAGGTTTTCAGTGCTGTGGAGCTGCTGTGTAAGTGTCAGCAATGGTCAGATGTTTTTTTTTCTAAGTCCCATATTTTTGGATGGTAAGTCCGTAAATTTGATGGTGTAAGTCTCGCCTGCGGCTCATTGCAGCCGACTTGGGAGCCTTCGGCGCTCCTTGCCAGCAGCTCTGGCCCTCGCTTCGCAAGCCCGCAGCGTTAGCAACAACCCGCCTGCTCACAACTATATATGTGATATCTGTAACGTCTTCCCCAGTTGGCACTTGTAAATCGGCTAAGCGACAAAAAAAATGGCGTCCGGAAAAAATGAAAACGAGGCTACACGACCCCAAACCGCGCAAAACATCGCCAGCCATGTACGACTTTTAACTAGGAACAGACGAGGTACAAAATACACTATTATAAATAATGGAAACTGCTGGCGAGCCGCGTAACACATACACAATCGCCGCCATTTTACAACACTAACTTGCAACTAATAACATTACAAATCTAAAATGGCGCGTTACACCACTATACAAGCGGTTTCCCCTCGTGGACTGCGCACATTGCTGACACTTACACCTCGGGTCACCAACAGTCCAAATGTACACTGTAAGCTGCAGGAAAATCAAAACTGATTGTTAGCTCTTCAGGTTATTGATCACTGGATATATTAATTACAAATAGGTAAAGTATTTTAGTAATTAATTAATTCATTATTATTAAAAAATATATATATAAAAAAAATACGCTTAATAGCATATTTTACACTGCGGTTACTTTACATACATTAACGCTTCGCACTTCCTAATACATTTGTTCATTCACAATAGTTATTATCGTGCATTCATTTAATAAGTATTAATTAGTAATGGAAAATAAAAATGTAGACTTTACACTACACTAAAATGTTTTACTTTTTACTCTGCAGTTATATATCTGGATTACTGCTCATTGGTTGCCAGCGATAGCGCTCTCAAAGCAGTTACAAATCTAAATCACTTTATTATGCTCTGAGACCTGAATAATTTTTTTAATTTACACTGCACACAAAAAATTATATATTTAACACTGTACTTATATATCTGTCTTTGTGATAAGCGCCGAAGATTGATCGTTGCAAAGCACGAAACATGAAGGACAGGAGGGAAGAGACTCACAATGAGCGCCGAAGGTCCTCAGAGTACAAAAAGCATCACATTGTGTGGCAAACAGCATTGCCATGGCTTCAAACTTTATTGCCCCATCATTTGTGCCAGGCAAGTCGCTAGTGATATAATATAACATAATGCAATACAATATTATACAGTACACATGGGTGTTGGAACTGGGGGGGGGGGTAAGGGGTAACACCCCCCCCCCCCCCCCCAGATCTCTTATCGTATGTATGTATACGTATAGAAGCTAACAGGGGAGGAGAGAGGGGAAGGAAACACAGGGGAGAGGGAGAGGAAGACACAGGAGAGGGGAGAGGGGAGGAAGACACAGTGGAGAGGGGGAGGAAGACACAGGGCAGAGGGGGGAAAAGAAACAGGGTAAGGGAGAGGTGAGGGGAAGAGATACATGGGAGGGGGGAGACACACAGGAGAGAGTGGGGGGTAGAGACACAGGGTAGAGGGGGGAAGAGACTAATGGGAGGGAGTGGTGAGGAGACACCGGGGAGAGAAAAGGGGGTAAAGACACAGAGGAGGGGGGAAGAAACACAGGGGAAGGGAGAGGGGGTAGAGACACAGGGGAGAGGGGGGAGAGACACAGGGGAGAAGGGGGAAGAGACACAGATGAGGGGGGGAGAGACACAGGGGAGAGGGAAGGGGGGAAAGACACAGGGGAGGGGGGAAAGAAACACGGGAAGGGAGAGGGGTGTAGAGACACAGGGGAGGGGGGAGTGACACAGGGAAGAGGGAAGGGGGAAAAGACACAGGAGAGGGGGGAAAGAAACACTGGGGAAGGGAGAGGGGGTAGAGACACAGGCAAGGGTGGGAGAGACACAGGGGAGAGGGGGGGGAGAGACACATGGGAGGGAGTGGGGGGGAGACACAGGGGAGAGGGGAGGAGAGAGACACATGGGAGGGAGTGGGGGGGAGACACAGGGGAGGTCTTCTGCTTTATTATTATTCTTATTATTATTACTATATAATGTGTAGATGTACCAGCTGGGCATGCTCTTGTGCATTATTATTATTATTATTATTACTATATAATGTGTAGATGTACCGGCTGGGCATGCTCTTCTATATTATTATTATTATTAATATTATTATTACTACTATATAATTAGTAGATGTACCGGCTGGGCATGCTCTTGAGCATTATTATTATTATTGTTATTATTATTATTAGTAGTAGTATATAATGTGTAGATGTACCGGCTGGGCATGCTCTTCTACATTATTATTATTATTACTAGATAATGTGTAGATGTACCGGCTGGGCATGCTCTTGTGTATTATTATTATTATTATTACTATATAATGTGTAGATGTACTGGCTGGGCATGCTCTTGTGCATTATTATTATTATTAGTAGTAGTATTTTTACTAATAATAATAATAATAATGCACAAGAGCATGCCCAGCTGGTACATCTACACATTATATAATAATAATAATAATAATAATAATAATAATAATAATAATAATAATAATAATAATAATAATAATGCATGCCCAGCTGGTACATCTACACATTAAATAGTAGTAATCATAATAATAATAATGCACAAGAGTCCTTGAGCACTGCACTGGACACTGAATAAACTTGCCTAGCTATGGTTTTCCCTATTGATGCAGTATCATCCAAACTGTCCCTCCTCTCAGTAAGACTGCAAGTTACTTATGATTCCAAAATGGCTGCTGTCCATGAGGTAGAAGGGTGTGGAAGGGAGTGTATGCTGCTGATTGGCTGGAATGTGTCTGCTGACTGTGACATGCAGGGTCAAAGTTTGCTCAACGATAAAGTATTGGGGGCGGGTCGAATCTCGCATATGTTCGCAGTTCGCCGCGAACGCGAACATGCTATGTTCGCCGGAAAAAGTTTGCCAGCGAACTATTCGCGACATCTCTATACAAGTTATGATGTGTCTCCTATATAATTGTTGTTGTTGTTTAGTCATTAATTTGCGTCCAACTCTCCGTGACCCTATGGACC
This sequence comes from Discoglossus pictus, assembly GCA_027410445.1. Taxonomy (NCBI): domain Eukaryota; kingdom Metazoa; phylum Chordata; class Amphibia; order Anura; family Alytidae; genus Discoglossus; species Discoglossus pictus. The sequence goes on along the minus strand of CM050163.1, from coordinate 107,347,554 downwards.
TCATATATAATTACAAATATTCAATTCTCCTGTATAGGACAACACTTTGCAGTTTTAATTACACATTTGATTCGGATAATGCAATTTGATGTACTGAATTTTTGTAGGTAATTTTAATGGAATACAATAAATATAATTGTGACTTTATCCTCAATAAGTGCTATTGTATGAAGCCAATGAGTGCACATGGGTGTAATGTCACAACTATTTCTCTAAGCAAATATGTTTTTGTTAGTTTTGCAGAATTAACCCATTTAATACTCTCGCAATGTTGCCTAGGCTTCTTTTTTAGGAATAAATCTACTTGATCACCAGGAATTAGTGAACATTTAAAGATCTTTATTCAGTAAAGATATAATAATAGATCTTTTCCCTGTTTATGACAGATATATATATAGGCCCAGTTACATTTCTTCTGGGATATGATCTCCTAGTATTATGTAATTGTAAAGTCTTAGAAGGTAATATTTGGGCAATTACTGTATATACTCGAGTATAAGCCGACCCGAGTATAAGCCGAGGCACCTATTTTACCACAAAATACTGGGAAAAATGAGTGACTCGAGTATGAGCCGAGGTTGTGAAATGTGCTGCCCCCTGAGTCCCTTTTGTGCCTTCTATTTCCCCCTCTCTCTCCTGTGTCTCTTCTCCCCCTCTCCCTTCCTGTGTCTCTTCCCCCCCTCCTCATTCTCAACCTCCCTCCTCAATCTCAACCTCCCTCCTCAACCCCACTCCTCATCCTCAACCTCCCTCCTCATCATCCCTCGTCATCCTCAACCTCCCTCCTCCACCCCCTCATCCTCAACCCCCTGCCCCTCAACCCCCCATCCTCAACCCCCTCATCCTCAACCTCCCTCCTCATCATCCCTCCTCATCCTCAACCTCCCTCCTCCACCCCCTCATCCTCAACCCCCTGCCCCTCAACCCCCCATCATCAACCCCCCATCCTCAACCCCCTCCTCATCCTCAACCCCTCCTCATTCTCAACCTCCCTCCTCAACCCCACTCCTCATCCTCAACCTCCCTCCTCATCATCCCTCCTCATCCTCAACCTCCCTCCTCCACCCCCTCATCCTCAACCCCCTGCCCCTCAACCCCCCATCCTCAACCCCCTCCTCATCCTCAACCCCCCTCCTCACCTAAACCCCCCTCCTTATCCTCAACCCCCTCCTCAACCTCCCTCCTCATCCTCAACCCCCTCCTCATCCTCAACCCCCACCATCCTCAACCTCCCTCCTCAACCTCAACCCCCATCCTCAACCTCCCCATCCTCAACCTCAACCCCCTATCCTCAACCACCCTCCTCATCCTCCCTCCTCAACCTCAACCTCCCTCCTTAACCTCAACCTCCCTCCTCAACCTCCCTCCTCAACCCCCCTCCTCATCCTCAACCTCCCTTCTCATCCTCAGCCCCCCTCCTCATCCTCAGGCCCACTCCTCATCCTCAGGCCCCCTCCTCAACCTCAACCGTTCAATCCTCAACCCCCTTCTCAACCTCAACCCCCGAATCCTCAACCCCCTCCTAATCCTCCCTTCTTAACCTCCCTCCTCAACCTCAACTCCCCCTCATTCTAAACACCCCCTCCTCATTCTAAACTCCCCTCCCTCCTCATTCTAACCCCCCCCCCCTTCTCCCCTCACTTACCTGCTCCGGCCTCCGCTCCTTCCTGGTCTTGATGTGGCACGCATGTGACGTCACATGCGCACCACATCATTAGCATATACCGGGTGCCGGTATATGCTAATGCCCCAACCTCAACTCCCCCATCCTCAACCCCCCTCCTCATCCTCCCTCCTCATCCTCCAACCTCAACCTCCCTCCTCAACCCCCCTCCTAAACACCCCTCCTTATCCTCAACCTCCCTCCTCCTCCTCAGCCCCCCTCCTCATCCTCAGGCACCCTCCTCATCCTCAGGCACCCTCCTGATCCTCAACCCCCTTCTCAACCTGAACCCCCCATCCTCAACCCTCTTCTCAACCTCAACCCTCCCATCCTCAACCCCCTCCTAAACCTCCATCCTCAACCTCAACCCCCCCCCCCCCCTCATTCTAAACCCCTCCCCTCACTTACCTGCTCCGGCCTCCGCTCCTTCCTGGTCTTGATGTGGCATGCATGTGACGTCACATGCGCGCCACGTCGTTAGCATATATGGGCAATGAGTAATATCGATCCCAGGACTCAAGGGGTTAATACATATCATGAAACCAACATAGACTAGAATGGATGAACTAATGCATTTAATAGAGTGCTAGGTTGCTTGATTGCAAGCCCGATCAGCACATATTACTTATTGTCTCTCTTTAATTTATAGCCTCTGATTGCAAATTACCTCTAACTTCCATGTTTTACTGACGTAATGATTACAGTCTCATTTACTATTGGCTATGTCTAAGAAGTAAATTATGGGCTTGCTTAAATATTGTCAGATCATATGATCACGCCCCCTGAAATCCTACTTACGAAGGCAGGGTTTACAGTTAGAGGCTGTGAGACATAAGTTGCGGGCTTGGATCCATAGACTACATCTAGACATTTAGAGAAAAAAAACACCTGCAGCAAAATCACAGGTCAGAGTCATTTGCGAGCTTTTAATTCTTCCTCACTTTCAGCCATCAGAGTAGTATCATCGGAGTATCTGAGATTGTTGATATTCCTTCCAGCAATATTGATTCCGGCCTTGGACTCATCCAGTCCAGCCTTATGCATGATGTACTCTGCATATAAGTTGAATAAATAAGGTGACAATATACAACCTTGTCGTACTCCTTTTCCGATCTTGAACCATTCTGTTTCCCATGTTCGATTCTGACCGTGGCTTCTTGGTCGACATACAGATTATGTAGGAGGAGGATGAGATGATCTGGTACTCCCATCTCTTTAAGGACATGCCACATTTTGTTGTGATCCACACAGTCCATGAAACAGAAGTAAATGCTTTTTTGGAACTCTTTTGCTTTCTTTATTATACAACAGACATTGGCAATTTCTTCTATTTTGCCTCTTCCTCTGCAGAACCCAGCTTGTACATCTGGTAGTTCCTGGTCCATATATTGTTAGAGTCAAGCTTGTAGAATCTTAAGCATTACCTTGCTTGCATGTGAAATGAGTGAAATTGTTCGATAATTGGAGCACTCTTTGGCACTGCCTTTTTTTGGGATTGGGATGTAGACTGACCTTTTCCAGTCTATTGGCCATTGTTGAGTTTTCCAAATGTGTTGGCATAAGGCAAGTAACATTTTCACAGCATCATTATGTAGAATTTTGAAAAGTTCAATTTGGATTCCATCACCTCCTGCAGCCTAATTATCAGCAAGGCCCATCTCACTTCGCTCTCCAAGATGTCTGGCTCCAGCTCATTGGGCAAGTTATTGAAGTGATAACTGCTGTTAAGATCCTTCCTATATAAATCTTCAGTGTATTTCTGCCACCTGTTCTTTATCTGATATTCTTCTGTTAAGTCCCTACCATTTTTGTCTTTTATCACACCCACTTTAGCATGAAAGGTGCCTTTTAGGTTCCCACTTTTCTTAAAGAGATCACTTGATTTGCCCATTCGCTTATCTTCTTCAATTTCTTAACATCGCTCATTGTAGAATGTCTCCTTGTCTCTTCTTGCTATCCTCTGGAATTCTGCATTCAGTTGGACAAATATTTTCTTATCTCCACTACCTGTTGCTTTTCTTCGTTCTTGGGCTACTTTCAAAGCCTCAACAGATAGCCAGTTTGCCTTCTTTTTTTTTCTTCCTTCTAGGGATATTCTTTGTTGCTGTTTCCTGGATAATGTTGCAAACGTCTTTACTTCCACTGCATATTCACAAGGGATATTATTTGTATCTACTTGGTCTGATGGTTTTCCCTCTTTTCTTCAATTTAATTTTCAACTTTGCAATAAGAAGCTCATGGTCTGAGCCGCAGTCAGCTCCAGGTCTTGTTTTTGCTGACTGTATAGAGCTCCTCCATCTTTGACTGCAAAGTATATAGTCAATCAGATTTCTTTGTTGTCCATTTGGTGATGTCCATGTGTAGAGTCATTTTGGAAGCTCTTGGAAAAGAGTGTTTGCTAAGACCAGAGAATTATCTTGACAACATTCTACTAGTCTCTGACTTGCTTCATTTTGTACTCCAAGGCCAAATTTGCAGTTATTCCATGTGTCTTTTTGGTTCCCTACTTTAGTATTTCGATCTCCTATGCTGATAGTAACATCTTTTCTTGGTGTTATATCTATGACGTGTTAAACTGGACAACTTCAGCATCAGTGGTTGAATCATAGACTTGGATCACTGTGATATTAAATGGCTTGCCTTGAATTCAAATTAAAATCTTTCTGTCATTTATTGGGTTGTAACCGAGGACTGCTTTGGCCACTCTTTGATTGACTAGGATGGCTACTCCATTTCTTCTGCGGGATTATTGACCACAGTAGAAGATCTGGTGGTTGTCTGATGTGTAATGTCCCATTCCAGTACATTTAAGTTCACCAATCCCCAGGATATCAATGTTTAACCATGTCATTTCATTCTTGACCACATTGAGGTACATGGAAGTACACAATCCCCTTCACCACGACAAGGTAGCGACTTAGAAGGTGTTAAAAAAGTTACAGTGGATTAAAGGACAATTTCCACCTAAAATTAACCAAACAGTACAAGTAGGTGCTTAGGAGTAAAACTCTACATTTTTGATAAGTTACATAAGACTTACATACATCATTCGTACATTACATAAAAAACAGTATGGTACAATTTTTCTACAAAGGTCTTTCAGACCTTATCAGTGATTTTCCATATGGAGTAATCCAGAGAGAAAAAGTAGAAGAGAGTATCCAATATAATTGAAGATTAGGGAAATGTTTACCTGAATCCTGTATCGGGGGATCATTGATTTTTTTAGATATGAATCCCATATCTGCCAATTGACTTCTAGGCCTTTTTTCTTTAATTAAGGCCTTTTCTCATTGCTTAAAAATCGTCTATTTCTATCAAGAGTATTTTCTATTTCTGACCAGGTGGGAAGCTGATTTAATTTCCAAAATTGTTATCAGACAACTTCACCACCAATAATATATGTGACAATATATATTTACATTGAAGAAAGAGTAGATTTACAGCCCAATTAAATTAGCCCTCGATGTTCCCTCGGTCCCTGCAAAAGATATTTTTTTGCTGTTTGCGAGGACCGATTGCACAATATGTCTCTCGCAGCCTCCTTTGCGAGATGACACCCAAAAATGGCCGAGAATAGGCACAGAGAGAGCTATGTAGTAACACACAGCCATAAATGTATAGGTGAACCTCGCACCTTGGAAGAATCCCTACGGGCACAAAAAAGTGCTTGCAAGGGATCCTAAAGCCTATATGTGCTGCACCGAAGTCTGATGCCCCCCCCCCCCACTCCCCCCTATCAGGACCCCTGCAGCCTATCAAATGTTACCCACCTTGCAGCGGGGGTCTCCGATCGGCATTGCTCAGGCCCCTGCTGCATTTAAAAAAATTAAATTCCCAGCCACGCTCCTTAAAGGGCCTGCGGCACACTATCATCCAATCCCGGCCGCAGGGGTACTGTAGGGTTAACCCTAGGTTGACCCTACAAGTGCCATGAGGGTCCTCCTGGACCCTCATGACAAAGTCTAAGCATTACACTACACTATTAACCCTAACTATACCCCATTAACCCATACTAAACCATATCTAACCCTAAATGGGCATATCTAACCCTATCTGGACCCAGTAACCCTTACTGGGCCAATCTAACCCTAACTGGGCCTACTTAAACCCATCTGAACCTAATAACCCTAACTGATCCTCTTTAACCCCTTCTAGCCCTATTTAACCCCATGTAAGCCTATGTAACCCCATCTAGCCATTTTTAACCTCATCACTTATGGTGATCTATACAGACCCCCATAAGCCTACATCTAACCCCATGCCTTATGGGGGTCTATACAGATCCCCATAAGCCTCCATTTAACCCAATTAGTCCCATAAGGGTCTAGGAATACCCTCATATGACAATGAGAAGCCTATTATTACCCCATAAGTGCCATGAGGGTCCTCCAGGACCATCATGACACTAAGTACAAACACTACACTACACTGTTATCCGCCCCAATAAACCACTAAATCTATACTAGCCCCCCTCTACCCTAACCTATTAACCCCTACGTACTTAACACTACCTACCTAACCCCCTATTAAAAGCCCCATCCAATTAATTACACAAAATTCAAAAAGCTAAGGTACAAAAAAAAACTATGTTACCAAACATAAAAAAATCTAAGGTACACAAAAAGGACATTACAAACCCCCCACTACAAAAATAAAAAAATAAAATCACAACCCCTCCCACACTACAAAAAATAATTACACACCTGCAAAGATCTATATAGACGCCTATCTGTATAGAGCCCCATGAGTTATAGGGTTAATTAAGGGCTCATGAGGGTCTGTATTGACGCCCATGAGTGACAGGGTTAATTAAGGGCTTTTAGTACCCCCACAGCAGGGGGTTAATATTTTATAGCGCGGGCCCTTTATGGACCCTTGAGGCGGGATATTTTAAATTTTAAATGCAGCGGGGTCACGATCGATTACGATCGAAACCCCAGCTGCAAGGGTTAATATGGGGACACTTTGGGGGGCCCAATGGGGCCCCCAGCATAGAGGGGGGTTCATGTTAGGTGCCGACTACTTACAGTACCCCCACGGCCGGGACTGGCTAATGTTGTGCGGCGGGCCTTTTAAGGACCCGCGGTGGAGAATTTGAATTTTTTAAATGCAGCGGGAGCCTGATCTAGGCCGATCGGGGACCCACACTGCAAGGGGTTAATGTCTGGGGGCAGCGGGGTCCCTATGGACCCCAGTAGCAAGGGGTTAATGTGGGGTCACTTCGGAGGTCCCGATGGGGACCTCCAGCATAGAGGGGGGTTAATTTTAGGTGCCGGGGGCAGGGCTTGTATGTAGAACTGCCGCAGAGGTCCCATTTACGACCCCCGCGGCAAGTGATGAAATGTGAAGCCTGCAGGCTGTCACTCCTCCTGCACTATTGCCCGTGTTTAACATGGACGGCCCTGCTGCGTAGCTCACACGTTGCTCACAGCAGGGCTAATTTAATAGCATTGTACAAACCTCATATCTACGAGGCTGGAATCTAATATGGCTGTTAGATCCCAGTGTAATAATAGGAACTGTGGAGAACAAGGAACCTCTTTGTCAATAATTTTTTTAATATGTGTACAATACTTTTCCCAAAAAGATTGGATTCTTCCACACTCCCACCATACATGTAAAGTGGTTTCCTTTTCCCTTCCAACACATAATATGATTTTTTTGGATCAAACTTGTTTATAGTTTCTGGCACTAAATACCAGTGCTGTGTGATTTTTAAATATATTTCAATATATGGGACATGTATGGCAGTTGTTTTAACTAACTTGAAAGTTTGGCTAATATTTTGATCTTTCACCCACAGTAAAATAAATTGTAAAATGATTTTAAAATATATTTCAATATATGGGACATTGATGGCAGTTGTTTTAACTAACTTGAAAGTTTGGCTAATATTTTGATCTTCCTCCCACAAAATAAAAAAAATCGGCCTAAATACAGGTTAATAAGAGTCCCAAGGCTGTCCCGGACAAAATAGTCTCCTTAATCTTCTTAATCTTCATATTATACATGAAGGTTGGATTCAGTTGCTTTGATCTTCTAGATAGGCATGGAAGACTATAAAATATAGAAGGGTAGAGAGAAGAGCAAAAAGGACCAACTAGGGAGGCATGAGAATACTATTTATTATATACTTAATAAATAGTATATATTAAAATTGTGTTCACATTTAAGTATCTAAAAACAGGTTAAAAAAACTTTGGGTGGGGACATGCAAATTACTCCCCAATGCATTTTCACATTTTAATCAAAAAACACTTTCTACATGGCTAATTTTAGGAATATGCTTGCTGTTTTATCCAGCTTTAAAGCCTAGCATAACATGGATTATGCACAGTTTGGAGACCCACCCACAGACAGATGTTTCAATCTTAAATGGGTCCCATCAATGTAGAGCTGGTTCTTAACTTGTGCAGTAGATTTTGTGGGAATGTTATTTACCACAACAATCATTTAGCTTATGGTGAGTGATAGCAGCCTCCACTGTACAGAGTACATTAAATTAACAAGGACATTTGTGTTCACATTTGACTGTCTAAAAATAAGTTAAACAACTTATTTTCTGCAACCTTATGCCTAAAAGGCACCATGCATAAAGTGTTTTGTATTAAAGAGTGAAAGTGCATTATGGACTTATTTTAATGTCCCTGGGAATTCTGGGAATTCTGATAAGTAAATATGTTTTTGTATATTTTTGCAAGGTGCACCATTAAGCAACTGACAACAAACTGTGTGTTAACAGAAATATATATAAAGTTAAATTAAATTTCTGCAACAAATATTGGAAATACCAGAGGGTGCTACATTAATGGGGTTATGCAAGTCCATCAATTTCTCATTAGACACGCTGCATCCGAATTTACAAAGTCAATAGAAATACTGTCAATCTCATCTACAAAACAAAAAAAAGTGACAAGCAATTTTCAGGAAATGTTTACCCCTATAATGCTGGAAAATAAGACATAAGCTTGCAGCCATTTAGCCAAGTTCTTTGGAATTATTCTGTGCCTTCTCTTCCTTCCTCTTCTTTTTAAGTTTCATCCTTCTTTCTGTGTTCCTTTACCTCAAAGTAATTTTCCCAAAAGCAACAAAGAAAATAGCTCAATGAATTCTTTATTCCATATTCTTTCTTTGACTTCCAAAGGCACATGCACCTCAATAGGCCCTAAGTGACAAAGAGAAGGCTTGGAGTGAGCTGTTTCCATGATAACTGGCATGTCTGATTTAGCAGCCAGCTTGGAAACCACATCCATGGCAACTGGAGTTAAGACCGGAGAGAATAAAACTTAAATAGTATTTGGGATGGTTTTAAGGATAGGCATTGTGACTGCTGATGACAAATTGTCATTGCTAGTTTGTGATAAACCACAAGTGAAATGGGGCAATAAAGATGATGCACCAGATTGTACCCAAGACTGAGCTATAGTATCACTCAACCCCCTCTCCCTTCTAGCTAAGACATCAAATATGTTAATAATGAGCTAAAAGATGGGTCAGAACTCCCCCTCCCAGCCAACATAGAAAAGTTATTATTAGCAGAAATACCATTAGTCACAGCAGAATTATTGGCTCACCTTGGGACCCTGCATGGGGAAGAGGTAACAGATCCTCCAGACTTAAATATGCTGTTGGTAAAGAAAGCTGCACCCTCTTTTGTTGCTTGTATGCCTGGGGTATTTGGGAATGTTTAAGCATGTGCTCCTGGTGTGAGGGAACCTCATGTCAATGTTCTTAAGACCTGTAAGGAGAAATAACACACCTCTCCCTCTGGGCTTAGGTCTGTCCCTCAGCTACCAGCTCTATGGCCTGTGTTCCTGCTACATCCAGAATATGTGAAATCCCTCAAACTCATTGATGGCCGCTGCCAGGAAACAGGGACCCTTTATGGCTGTGAGGTCCTCCTTGCTGAAAAGATCCCAAATGCATGTGTACACTTGCTCTGGATCTAAGGTCACCTCTCACAATCATATGCAAAGAAGGGGTCAAACTGTTCCGTTTGTGAATAGGTGTACCTCTAGTTGCTGACCCTTCTCTAGTTGTATCCAAATTGTCAAACCTATCATCCATATTGAGATGGACCTCATGGCATGAGAAAAGGGGGGTTGTTTATGCTGTAACCCCAAACCAACAAGCCTCATATTTATTTTAATATGGCCACCAGTATTTCTGCTCTAAGAAGTATCCTCTATAGTTTCATGACATCAAATTGAAATGAGGGTTGAGATTAGGGATAATGAGTGACAGTAGAATGTGGATAATATGAGTGGAATGAAATGATCCTTATTAGGTTGAGAGGGATAAGTAGGTACCTCCCTCAGTGCAGTGGATGCAGTAACAAGTAAAGGAGTAATGCTGTCTTGACATGGTGCCTCTATGTGCGAGTGTTGCATACAGGTATATTAGGTTTTGGTTCAGTAAAGGAAGGAAGACTGGCACTCTGAGGTACCTGTAACATGGTGTCTGTGACTCCATATGAATTCTGCTGTGTAGATGAATGATCTTCCTCTTCTGTGGCTTGCAGTTTTTCCACTTTTATACTTTAGACTTTTTACTGGCTCTCATCCTTGTCACAGTGAGAGCTGCCCATCTGCAACCATGGGAAGGCCTCCCATCCATATTATTTCCATCCGTAATGTATTTTCTCCACCTGCGTGATGGAGCATCAGACCTCAGATCCATGGCAATATGTGACTTAGTCACTGCTCGGACCCAAAGAGTGATGTTTTTGTTTGCAAAACATCATCTGGGTATTAGGACTCCCACAAGGAAGCTGAAGCAATGTGAGAGGAGTGCACTAGTGGCAAGTCTTGAAGGAGAGGATGCTGGACCTTTGGAGAGACGGTAGGGGAGCTCCGAGCAGGTCAATGTCATTAAAATACACCAACAAGAGGGAGAGCGGCAATCAAAGCAGACAAGGGAGGCAACTCTTCGTGGTGGAATGTGAAGTTGGACTGAGGTGCTGAGGGGGCAAGATCACCTAACAGGCCGGGAAGGAATGAGAGTAAGCAGTGGAGGGGGGAGGAGGAAGAAGAAGGACAGGCGAAGAGAGCCTTATCACATATCCATAGAAAGAACATGAGGGAAGCTTAATGCCCCCCATCAATTACTTTATATTAACTACATACCATACCTCCAAACCAGGTCAAAGTCCACTCCCCCTCATTCTACTCTGCAGTGGGCTGTCTTTATTAGTAATACTAATAGCCCTATTAAATTCCCTCAACATTGAAAACCGCAGCCCGTAACGTAGCCCGCAAGACTTGCGGCTATTAAATTGGCCCAGTAATGCAACCCACCAACAACTTGCGGGGTAGGGGCAAGAAAAACCTTACGGGACATGAGAATTTGACCTGCGCGCCCGCAAATCCTTTGCTCTTTCAAGCCTGTAACTGTTAAGTTCCAATCACGCTATTAAATTGCAACTAATTCACTGGAGTTCAAGCCCGTCACCCACAAATGGAGCCAAAAAGCCTACAGGTGTTAGAGAGGACCCGCAAATGGGTAAAAGTCCTATCTGTAGCACTGTAAATGCCAATATACATATACACTACTGTACTTATAATAAAAGGCAAAGTGATGTTAGCTATTTAAATTAATAGCACAACAATCTCAAGCTCGCAAATCTGCAATATAAAATACTTTATTTTCATTTTAATTTCCGTGTTATATTGATCCCAGCAATCAATGTGTTAATACATATAATGGAACTCGCATGGACTTGAATATCATATTTGCGGCTTTATTAATATTACATTATTTCGGAAACCCGTAAGAAATTGAAATCTAACCTCCATTTCTCAGGGACGTAATGATGACAATCTCTTTTACCATTGGCTCTGTCTAAACCCGTAACTACGGGTTTGACGAATTGATCATGTTCACGACCTCACATCTGACGTGCGCAAAATGGTTTACGGGTTTGTGTCCCTAGCTCGTAACACGCGGCCAGGATTAATTTAACCTGCCTAGTGGTATGATTATGTCAGTATTTAGAATGTTAAAGCGGTACATTCTAAAATACTGACATAATCATACAGCCTTTAGACATCATTACCCCTTTCCTCCTCCCGTTCCCCTTATCCTCCTCCTAATTTCCCCCCTCCATTTATCCTCCTCCTTTCCCCCTCCCCCCTTCTACCCCTCCTCTTCCCGTTCCTCCACACTCCTTCCCATCCTCCTCATCCATCCTTATCCTCCCTGACCCATCTCCCTCCTTCTCATCCTCCCTCTCCAATAACATCCCTTTCCCCTCTCCTCTCTTCTCACGAGCATCTGATCAGCTCCTGCTGCTGATACTTCCCCCGCAGTGCATAATATACTATTCACCGGGACCGGTACATGCCAATGAAGTGACGTTCTTGTGATGTCACGTCATTAGCATATACCGGTTCCGGTGAAAAGCTTAAGACGCGCTACTGGGGAAGAATCAGCAGCAGGAGCTGATCGAATGCTTGTAAGAATAGAGAAGAGAGGGGAAAGGGATATTATTGGAGAGGGGGAAGGAGGGAGGATAAGGAGGGAGGAGGAGGATCGGAAGGAGGGAGGAGAGGATTGGAAGTAGGAGAAATGGTGTACTGAGGGGGCCCAGGCAAATTCGGCAGCATCCAGATCCTCCCTGCAGTAACCCCGAGCGTGGCTCGGGGTTACCGCTTTAGAATGCAAAAATTAACCCCAAGCCACACTCGGGATTACAGCTAGGAAGGTTAATAGCTCTGTAGCCAAATTTCAACCCCGCAGCCGTTGCATGTCTCACATTGAACTTACGGGCTTGGAATTTTATATGGCTATAAGAGTACTTGAATAAAAAAAGAACCAGTGACTACCAGTAAATACACAAAGTACACAAGTGTGTTTATTACATTTTGCAAGCACTTTGTTCTACATTTCAAAAACGCCACCATCAAGCTGTTGGCACATTTATGTACAAAACAGATTAATTATAATGCCTGCTACAAAGCATTCTTTGTGAAAATACAAACTCTAATAACAGAGGAAAGCCAAAAAGCATTAACATCATTACACTGATCCATATGACATTTTTTTTTAAAAATCACAAACTGTTTGAGACACAAAAACTGAAACACTACAATATACAATTTGAAAGAGGTTTAGAAGAATATTTTTGCAAAAGATTTTTAATACTGCACTTATTTGAAAAACTCTCGGCAGACGGTGTGGAGGAAAAAAAATCATATAACTAATACTATTAAATGTATAAGCATGCAACAAATAACCATAGTATTATAATGAGAAGCATTGGGTTTCTTTAAAAATCCCATAATGTATGATTCATAGTGGGGAAAAAGGCTCTTGAGGACATTTTTATAAGATTACAAACTGATTACTGGTCGATCTCTTCTACAAATAATAATATTTTCAATGCGAGAGCCAACAAATTTTGAGAAATATTTAGTGGCCCAAATTTTAAATTAGTTAATTTAAAGGATCAATGATATTAACAGATTACCTTGGAATATAGTTGTTATAAAGCACGTAATCACTACTCCCCTCAAATTATGGATGTGATGCTTTATTGAAAGCTTGTTTTATTGTTGGGTAGTCACATTTTCACATATTCTTCAATCAAATCCAAGACGTTTTCTATTTTTACATCTGTATAGATGGTCTTTAAACATAGATTTTTTTGATGTAGACACAGAGAAAATTGCAATTAACTCTACAAATCTCATGATAGTTTATGCATGAGCGTCCTGTCTGCAGACATTCCCAACTTTTTATACAGAACTTGATACATTCACAGAAATTCACTTTTCAAAATTGTTGTTTAATTTTTACAGCAACATTTTATTTTGCAGTTAATTCTCCGCATTCCAAATTAGACCCATTGTGTTTCCGCCAAAAATCTACTCCCCTTTAAATGTGAAGTATTATACAAATATTGATGTAGAAGTGATCGCCCAGGGAAAAAAATGCAGAGTAGATGATTTAGTTAATAATATATTATTAAATTAACCACAAGAGTATTTTAAACTAGCAATGCACTTACACAGAGAGTATCCACAATGAATAATAAAGTGCACAAAACAATCTAGGATTTTAACACTGGCAAAAATGTCTTGTCAGGAATGTTTACTTTAAAGACACTGTACAGCATTCTTATAGCATTCCAAAGAGGCAGAATAGGTCTATGAAAACATCAAATTTGGTCCAATAAAAATGCTATTTTGTAATTCTAACAATATATGTAGTTCTGTTGCTTAGGTCAAACATGTATCACACCGCAAGAATAATGGAACTAATATATGTAGCAGACTCACTTACTGGTAATTTGCTAGTTTCCAGTATATAACTGAACTTGTTAAGTTGAATGTTATGCACCAGAGAGATCATTTCACATTTTAAGGACTTTACAAAGATATTTGAATATTTGAAAAAAATAAATGTAAATTGATTATTTAAAGGATGGCATACCTTTTTATACAATATCTATAAAAAGCTTTAAGCAAATTATAATTGAATGCTTACATACAGTACTTACTTAGCCATAGGTATTGGTTGAGTACACATCAATTACAGCTTTCAGAAATAACTGGGTAATAAACATATTTTAAGTATGTGGCCATGCACTAGCATCACAGCATGCATGTTCACAATTTTAAACAGTTAACTCTTTCACTGGAATTGGCAGAACTGGAAAACAGAAGTTTTAGTAGCGCACACGGATAATAATATGTTAACACTCATAAGAAGCACCTCTTAACCTGCTAAACAGAAATACTACCTATGATAACTCATAGGGCCAAAAACACTACCAAGATGCCCAAACTGTCCATGCATGATTTTTAACTGTAAGCAGTTTATTGTACATGCTTTCTGTACAACTGTCCCTTTGAAATTTACCTGTAGGTAAAAGTAGTTTTGAAACTCAGAACTAAAAAGTATAAAAAGCTTTCTCTTTCAAAAACATAGGAAACAATGCAAAATGTTTTATGCAAAACACATATAAAGTGGTTAAAAAAGGAAACAAATATCTTTATTTAACAGTTACTTTTTCATCTAAGAAACCAGTCACTTTATGACAATTTGGGAAAGACTATTAGGGTGTTCCATATTATATGACATTGTCACACAGACCACTGTGAAGAAGCCAAGTGCTGGTCAATCAAGGTTATGTAGATAGGTGACATATAACTCAACCTATCATTTAGGAAAAGCACTTAATTTTCATTTTACAATGGAAGGGAGGCTGTTAGTTAAACAACAAAGAATTGAAATGTTACAAAGATGTAGAACTTTTGTTTTATGTGTAAGCATTGAGCCGCTCTTTAGAGCGGGTAGAATGAATGTCATGAAGTTCTTGTTCTTCCTTTGACTTGATGTCTTCATATTTTTGCATTCGGCAAGCATCTTTCACATAGGCCCAGTTAGCGGACAGAACCATAAGGTAGTGAACCTGCGAAGAAAAAAGCAAAGTGGACAATTAAAGCAAAAAAAAGCAGAGGATATTAAAGATTTGCTTATGCACTATACCATATACCTTTTCTGTACCGCACTTATTCATACGATTACAACTGCAGACAGATCATTTATACATCTCTTACTATACACCTTGCAGAGAAAGTCTAACATTCCTATGTAACAAGGTAATGGAACTTCATAAAGATGGAAAAGGTTATAAAAAGATTTCCAAAGAAGATGGAAATTCTGGGATCTCTTGATACCAAGCCAAGGTCACGTAGAACAAGAAAGATTTCAGCCACAACTACCAGAAGAATTGTTAGGAATACAAAGGAATACCCACAGGTAACCTCAGGAGAAATACAGGCTGCTCTGGAATTTGATGATGTGGTTGTTTCAAGGAGAACAATACGATGATACTTGAACAAAAATCAGCTGCTTGGTAGAGTTGCCAGAAAGAAGCCTTTACTGCGTCAATGCCACAAAAAAAGCCCAGTTACAATATGCCTGACAACACCTTGACATGCCTCACAGCTTCTGGCACACTGAAATTTGGAGTGACGAGACCAAAATAATGCTATGTTTGGAGAGGGGTCAACGAGGCTTATAGTGAAAAGAATACCATCCCCACTGTGAAGTATAGTGGTGGCTCACTGATGTTTTGGGGGTGTGTGAGCTCTAAAGGCACAGGGAATCTTGTCAAAATTGATGGCAAGATGAATGCAGCATGTTATCAGAAAATACTGGCAGACAATTTGCATCCTTTTTTACAAAGGCTGCACATGGGACGCTCTTGGACTTGACAATGACCCTAAGCATAAGACCAAGTTGACCCTCCAATGGTTACAGCAGAAAAAAGGTGAAGGTTGTGGAGTGGCCATCACAGTCTCCTGACCTTAATAACATTGAGCCACTCTGGGGAGATCTCAAACGTGCGGTTCATGACCAAAGACTCTGCATGACCTGGAGGCATTTTGCCAAGAGGAATGGGCAGCTATACCACCTGCAAGAAGTAGGGGCCCCTATAGACAACTATTACGAAAGACTGCAAGTCGTCATTGATGCTTAATGGGGCAATACACAGTATTAAGAACTAAGGGTATGCAAACTTTTGAACAGGGTCATTTCATTTTTTTCTTTGTTGGTATGTTTTGTTTTATGATTGTGCCATTCTGTTATAACCTACAGCTAAATATGAATCCCATAAGAAATAAAAGAAATGTGTTTTGCCTGCTCACTCGTATTTTCTTTAAAATAGTACATATATTACCAATCAATTCGTCAAGGGTATGCAAACTTCTGAGCACAACTGTATATATATATATATATATATATATATATATATATATATATATATATATATATATATATATATATATATATATATATATATATTACACACACACATTTGTGGACACATTTGCATGTCCCTGCTCATTTTCACAGAATGCAGTAATAACTGTATTTTAGAATTGTGAGCAGGAAACAGTTTTTTTTACTTGTTTTAGACATTTGGCACAAAAGTACTATTTATATACTATTCTACTGTACGGTGGAGGGATCCAATCGCTCTTTTGCCCACCATATATTAAATGATTGTTGTGGTGAACTACCTAATGATAAAAAGTCCACAACACAAGCTAGGATCCCACTCCATGCTGGTGATAGGCAGTAACCTTGAAACAGCTGTACGTGGGTAGGATTACCAGCTTGTGTATAATCCAACCTTGGCTTTGCATAAAATACAGCAGGCATAAGCTTAAAGGAAGCCAGATTTAAAATGGTTTAAGGATTGAAGAGAGAGGCATTTGTGGGCACATTTGCATGTCCCTGCTCAGCTTCCTAGAATTCAGTGCTATAACTGTATTCCTTAGAATTCTGAGCAGTAAAAAGGTTTTTTAACTTGTTTTAGACATTCAAATGTGAACACAAATGTACTATATATATATATATATATATATATATATATATATATATATATATATATAAAATATCATTTTTGGGTCAAAGATTTTATGGGAAAGTCATACTTCTCCATAGCGTTGGTGCCCTTTAGTGGCCGAATCTGATTATGTATTATTATGTTTAATTTTGCTATTTTTCTGTCCCATGTTCATTTTTAATCCAGGGGGGTTTGTCCCCCACATCCCCCCATTTTCTACGCCCCTGCTCATGACTAGGATCTTATTTTCCTCAACACAGTTAAATATACACTACTATGGCAGCTTCCTACACAGCATTGCTGCATTTGATAGTTAATCAATTAAGAAGCTCTATATAAAAAAAGGTTTTGCAAATTCTTAGCTGTTTGAATAATTTCAACTAAAAATCAATATTTCAGAGATAGATTTATTATTTAATGCACCAGAAACCAATAAAATGTATTATTTCTAAGTTGCCAAGAATGTTTTTTTCAGTATTCTAGAACATGTCAAATGATATAAGTTTAGTGCTTTGCAATTTATTCAAAATTGTATTTTACTTGTAAAGGAATCAGATACAACCTCTGGCTACATTACCATAGTAACATGATGT
This sequence comes from Discoglossus pictus, assembly GCA_027410445.1. Lineage (NCBI taxonomy): Eukaryota > Metazoa > Chordata > Amphibia > Anura > Alytidae > Discoglossus > Discoglossus pictus. The sequence continues at coordinate 107,329,934 of CM050163.1, read as the reverse complement.
GGACTGTTTGCAGCAAAGCTACTGAACATTAAAGCATCAGTTATTATTCATATGGCTTTGGGAATGGAATAATAAATAAAATGAAAATTAACATTCCCAATTAGCATTCCTGTCATTAGTAATAATGCAGTAATTTATATTCGCATATACTTGAAAAGAAATGTGTAAGGGGTGCCATATCTACGAAAGTAATGTAATTGGTAGTTACAACTGGAAAGAATGAAGGCAAAAGGGAGAAGCATGGGGGGGGGGAAGGACGGTGAGAAAGAAGATAAGTGAAAGATGAATAAAGGAGGAAGGAAAATGTGTTAACACAACTGGTGGAATAGAGAGAAGATAGAGGAGAAGGAAATAATCCAACCCTGCCAGTGATATTCATACTATTAGTGGTGATAATGTGGTCCCTGCCCACCTCCCATGCACAGATATTTTAAACCGAGATAAATAAATATTGCGTCAAATGACATCTCGTAACCTGACACTTGATAACCCATTAACTTCGGAGGCAAAGGGGTGGATAAGACATATATGCATTTTGGACCCCATGTCTCTTTTTCAACTCGTATCCACTTCCCTACTAGAACTACTTATAGTAATTAATTCTCCTTATTGAATGAACATTTTTACAGGCACTCGTCTCATGCCAAAATGCTTTAAGATAAAGACAAAAGCTCTGTGGTATGTCATACCATAGAAATTATATCTTAGCCTTTAATAATGTGTGCTTTTATTTAACAAGGGGCAACTGTGTCTCACTATAGTTACATAGTTACATAGTAATTTAGGTTGAAAAAATACTTTAGTCCATCAAGTTCAACCATTTTAGATCTCCTCTGATCTGCAATATGAAGATTTATTGTTAATTGATTCAGAGGAAGGCAACCCCCCCACCCACACCCACACCCACACCCAAAAAAAACAGTGAAACTTTGCCAATTATCTCAACAGGGAAAAACATAAAAAAATTCCTTCCTGACTCCAGATACTGGTGATCGGATTCATCCCTGGATCAATACTCCCTCTCTATTTATCCAGGATAGCCCTTAATGCCCTTTTTATTTAAAAACATATTCAATCCCTTTTTAAAGTTGTCTATCAAATCTCCTGTCACCACTTCCTTTGGTAGAGAATTCCACAGATTAACCACCTCTGTGAAGAACCCTTTTCTTTCTTTAAGGTGAAATCTTTTTACTTCTAATCTCAAAGGATGTCCCCTTGTCAGTTGAAAACCTCTTGGCACATAAAGTTACCTTGACAAAGCCTTATATTGACCGTGGATATATTTATATAAGGTAATCATATCCCTTCTTAGACGCCTTTTTTCTAGAGTAAATACGTTTAATTTGGTTAGTCTTTCTTCATAACTTAGCCCCTCCATTCCCCTTATTAGTTTTGTTGTCCTTCTCTGTACTTTTTCCAGCTCTAAAACGTCCTTTTTATGTAGTGGTGCCTAAAATTGTACTCCATATTCCAAATGAGGGCATATTAGGGATTTGTATAGTGGGAGAATTATATTTGCTTCCCTTGCTTCTTTACCCATCTTAATACTTGCTAATATTTTACTTGCCTTTGCAGATGCTGCTTGACATTGAGCACTGTTACCTTATGTGGTTGTCCAAAAGCACTCCCAAATTCCTTTCAATATCTTATACCCCTAAATTTGCTCCATTAAGATTATACATTGCATGGCTATTTTTCCTTCCCAGATGCATAACTCTACATTTATCCGTATTAAATCTGATCTGCCACTTACATGCCCATTCCTCTAATTTATGTAAATCCCTTTGGAGGAAAAGTACATAATTTTCTGATTTAATTACCTTGCACAACTTTGTGTCATCAGCAAAAATGGAGACACCACACTCCAATCCCACTTCCAAGTCATTAATAAATATGTTAAAATGTAGGGGACCTAATACTGAGCGGGGAGGAACCGCAATTACCACATTAGTCCAATCGGAGTATGTTCCATTTGCAACAACCCTTTGCTTCCTCTTTTGGATTTCTTTCTGTGATTATCAGTTATTTGGTGAAGGTAGTGTAGCCCCATTATGTTGCAGTGACCAACCACTGGTACCTCCCTTGTGTATACCGAAGAAAAGAACCTATTTATCTCATCTGCCTTTTCCGGGTCACTAATTATCAGACGGCCTCATTAAATATTTTTTTTCTACATTATGTTCCTTCATAAACTTACTGCCTGTGTAAGATGATTAATCTTATCCATTTGCTATGATTTGATTTGTGATCAGTCTTGGCTTTTTTTTTCTAAGAGATTGTCTGCGATTAAAATCAGAGAGCCAAATGATCAAAGACACAATTTGAAGTTTCTATGAAAGTCAGCATAATGTGCTGATCTATATCTGAAAACTTTTGGGTATTGGCAATAGCCCCAGTATATGACATCTCCACACTGAGACTACATGCACCAACGGTTTCCAAGCCAATAAAAGTATACTGAAGGAAACTCTGTGAACGAGAGCAGGTTTAGTAATATTTTATTTTCTTTGCACTGGGCCCCCGGGTACCAACTCACTCCCAGTGCCACTCCCCAAGACCACTTGACAGATGTCTTGTGATATATTATTTATAACAAAGAAGATGGTTTATGTTTTTGGTACCATCTACTGCCATACCATAAACTAAAACTCTAAATAACCAAGAGTCCCATTCTAAATCGAGCGGTGTACTTTGCGGTATACTGTGCAATATGGCTGTGGGAGCTTTTGTTCCCTATGTGTTTATTCTAATCTTTGCGCATTAATAAAGCATTCAGCCCAAATCTGGAAATCCTGTCTTGTCCAGAAGAGATTTCAGTGTAGAAGTATGTGTTCACTCGTATATTACACCAAACCGAGCTTTACAGATGAGACACGGCTCCAGGAACCAATAGGAAATGAAAATTTCATGATTAGTGTAATGAGTGAGAACAAGCGTCGATAATTGTGGCAAGAAACTCTCTCTCTCTCTCTCTTATATATATATATATACTAGAATATTGTCCGTCAAAAAATGACGGCAATGAAATTGTAATAAAGTAATATACTTTACCTATTTGGAAGTAATAAATGTAGAAAGCATTATGCTGAAGAGCGGTCAATCTGTTTTCATGTTGCTGCAGCATACAATGTGTGTTTTGAGTGCTGTGGAGCTGCTGTGTAAGTGTAAGCAATGTGTGCAGTGTGTAGTGTAAATAGTGTGCGTGCGTGAGGAAAATGCGTTAGGGTAGCTGTGTACTTCCACATTCTGTAAGTTAGTGTTGTAAAATCGCGCCTAATGTGTGGTACGTGGCTGTTGGTGATTTAGCGTCCTTGTTCTTGGACCTTGTACGGCTTTTTCGGAAAATTCGTATGTGTTTGGTGGTGTTTTGCGTCTTTAGGGTCCTATAGCCTTGTTTTCGGGGTTTTTCGGTGGCCATTTTTTCTCTTGCATAAATGATTTTCGGGTGTCTAAACTCTGGAATTTGGACTTAAATGGAGGTGTAACTTCACTTGCAGAGGTCCTGGGTGCCCCCTCTTGCTGTGGGTAATGTGTTTGTGGGTTTTATGTGTTTGTTGTGTGTATTTATTGTGTTTTTAATGTTTTGTGGTTCGCGCTGGTCGGCCATTAAAGTCGTATTTTTGCGAGGTTGTAATGTTTTTTTTTCTAAGTCCTGCGTCTCGTATTTGTGTGTCGTAAGTCCGTAAATGTTGTGAGGTCCGCAGTTGCTGGCAAGGAGCACCTTTGGCGCTCCATGCCAGCAACTGCAGCCCTTGCTTTGCGAGGGCCGCAGAGTTAGCAACAACTTTTGAATTATATATGTGATATAAATATATATATATATATATATATATATATATATATATATATATATATAGATAGATAAATAGATAGAGACGGAGAGAGACAGACAATGCATTTGAGCATGTGTTCCTAGTCTACATGGTTTCCTGATATCTATTAACCCCTAGAGAACCCCTCGATTAACCCCTCGAGTTGTGTGTTACTATGGATGTTGTATAATAAAACCAACATAATAATAAAATATCATAGGTTTAAATTACACATATGTAAACATTCATAATTTTATATTGTTTTTTATTATTATTTATTATTATCCTTTTTTTATATTTATTTAACGCGCCAACATATTCCGCAGCGCAATACAGGGGTTAGGTACAAGTATAAACAATACCCCCAATACCCCTTTCAATCTGATATACACTGTGCTTTCCCTAAAGCACCTCACAAGATTAAAACTCGCAAACTTACATTCTAAAGGGTATGGGTGAGGTACAGGAGAGTGAGAGATGCATAGTGAATGAAGAGGCTAAAGATGATAGGCTTTTTTGAATAGATGTGTTTTTAAAGAGATTTTGAAGGATCTGAGGCAGGAAGATAGTCTTGTGGTGCGAGGTAAAGAGTTCCAAAGAATAGGGGCAGCACGTGAAAAGTCTTGAAGACGGGAGTGAGAGGAGGTGATGAGAGAGGAGAAGAGAAGAAGGTCATTAGCAGAGCGAAGAGGGCGGTGGGAGTGTATTTTGGGATGAGAGCAGAGATGTAGGAGGGTGCACTATTGTGGAGGGCTTTATATGTTAGGGTCATGATTTTGAATTGTATTCTAGACGCTATGGGAAGCCAGTGGAGTGCCTGACAGAGAGGTGCTGCAGACATTGATCGTTTAGTATGGTAGATGAGTCTAGCGGATGCATTCAAAATGGATTGGAGTGGAGACAGACGGGTGATAGGAAGGCCAGCAAGAAGAGTGTTGCAGTAATCGAGGCGAGATATGATGAGAGCATGAATAAGAATTTTAGTTGTGTCTTGTGTGAGGTAGTGGCGTATTTTGGATATGTTTTTTAGGTGAAAGTGACAAGATTTTGTGAGTGATTGGATGTGGGGAATGAAAGAGAGGGAAGGGTCCAGTAGGACTCCAAGACAGCGGGCCTGAGAGGTGGGAGTGATGATGGCATTGTCAACAGTGAGAGATATTTGCGGAGTGAAAGCTGTAGTAGAGGGTGGAAAGATAAGGAGCTCTGTCTTAGACATGTTGAGTTTGAGTTGACGGGCAGACATCCATGAGGATATGCTCGAGAGGCAATTGGCAACATGAGCTAGCAGAGAGGGGGATGTAGATGTAGATTTGGGTGTCATCAGCATATAGATGATACTGAAATCCAAAAGATTGTATAAGTGCACCAAGGGAGGATGTATAGATGGAGAAAAGGAGGGGGCCTAGGACTGAGCCTTGGGGTACACCGACAGTTAGAGGGCGAGGAGATGAAGAGGTGCCTGAGAAGGAGAAACTAAATGTTCGATTTTCTAGATAAGATGTGAACCAAGAGAGAGCAGTGTCACGGATGCCAAGAGAGTGGAGAATTTGGATAAGAAGAGGATGATCAACTGTGTCAAAGGCAGCAGAGAGATCCAGGAGAATTAGGATAGAGAAATGACCCTTTGATTTGGCGTTGAGCAGGTCATTAGTAACTTTTGTGAGAGCTGTCTCTGTAGAGTGTTGGGACCGGAAGCCAGACTGGAAGGGATCAAGGAGGGAGTTGGAGGAAATGAATTGTGTAAGGTGAGTGTAGACGACACGCTCAAGTAGTTTAGAAGCCAAGGGAAGTAGAGAGATAGGGCGGTAATTAGATGGAGAAGCTGGATCAGATATGGGTTTCTTAAGAATGGGTGTAATTGTGGCTTGTTTCAAAGGTGATGGAAACTTGCCAGTGTCTAAGGAAAGGTTGAATAGATGTGTGAGAGCTGGGATAAGTGTGGTAGAGAGGGGGGGATTAGCTATGATGGAATAGGATCATGTGGACAAGTTGTGAGACGAGAGGATGATAGAAGGTTAGCAACTTCATCCTCAGTTACAGGGTTAAAGGAGTTTATAGTGGCTATAGGTTTGGGAAAGGGTGAAGGCACACTGCTGTTTGTTTTTTGGGGAGAAGGTGTGATATGGCCGCGTTGAGAAGAGAGTTCATTATGAATATTTTCAATTTTATTATTAAAGTATCTAGCAAAATCTTCAGCTGTAAGAGAGGAAGGGGCGGGAGGTGGGGGAGGGCAGAGGAGAGTGTTAAAAGTGGAGAACAAATGTTTGGGGTTGGAGGCCAAATTTGATATTAATGATGAGAAGTAGCGTAGGATAAACTTGTAATGAAGGAAGTCTGAGGAGGAGCGAGATTTCCTCCATAGTTGTTCAGCGCTACGGGAGAGCTTCTGGATGTATCGTGTTTGTGTAGTGTGCCATGGTTGTAGAAGAGAGCGGAGGCGTCTGCCTGTGGTTATGGGGGCTAGAGAGTCCAGGGTGGAATTTAGAGTCAAATTGTATTGTGTGGTAGCAATATCAGGGCAAGTGAGGGTAGTGAGAGGACTGAGAAGGGGTTGCAGTAAATAGGAAAGGTGTTGTGAGTTAAGTGTCTGCAGGTTTCTGTGGGTTCTGGTAGTTGGGCGTGATAAAGGGTAGAGATTGGAAGGGGTAATGAGGCTGTAGGTTAGGAGATGGTGGTCAGAAAGAGGGAGTGGGGAGATTGTAAGATTGTAGATAGAGCAGTGATTAGAGAAAATTAGGTCCAGGGAGTGTCCATCCTGGTGGGTAGGGGATTCTATCCACTGAGAGAGGCCAAGGGAAGAGGTAAGTGCAAGTAGTTTTGTGGCTGTGGGAGAAGTGGGAGTGTCATAGGCAATGTTGAAGTCACCAAGAATGAGTGAGGGTATGTTAGAGGAGAGAAAGTGAGGGAGCCAGGCGGCAAAATGATCCAGAAATTGAGAGGCTGGACCAGGCGGGCGATAGATGACAGCCACTCGCAGAGAGATGGGTGAAAAGAGACGGATAGTGCGAACTTCGAAGGAAGAGAACTGGAGAGAGGGAACTGGGGGAATGCAATTGAATGAGCAACGGGAGGAAAGTAATATGCCCACACCCCCACCGTGCTTATTCCCAGGTCTAGGTGTGTGACTGAAATGTAAGCCACCGTATGATAGTGCAGCAGTGGAGGCAGTGTCAGATGGAGAGAGACAGGTTTCAGTTATAGCTAAAAGGTTGAGGGAGTTGGAGATGAATAGGTCATGAATGTAAGTGAGTTTGTTGCAAACAGACCTAGCATTCCAGAGGGCACATGAGAAGGGCAAAGTGGAGGATTTGTGACAGATGATGGGTATTAAGTTATGAGGGTTTCTGGTGTTTGTTGCCCTGTGGGCTGAGCGTGACTGATAGAAGGTAGGAATGGATGAGGGGCCTGGGTTAGGAGATATATCTCCAGCAGCCAATAAAATAAGCAATGAAAGCTATACTGTCTCTGTAACTGCTGCTGTGGCACTCAGCAATGGTTTTAAAAACATTTGAAAGTGGTTCATTAGTGCACATAATATTTCCTTCAGATATTTGATGTTACAGCACTGCCCTATTTTGCGAGTGATCCGTAAAGTCCAATTAGTATAGGGTTTTGGTGTGAAACTTTTCTATTGATTTTTCCACTGCTGAAATATTACGACTTACTTCCTTAGACTTTGACGTAATTTTCAACTTTGTCTGCGATATTGGCAGAATAGGATAGAGCCCCAAGTCCGCAATGCAGTCCCAGGTATGGCAGCTGTTGACAGCTATATCGTCCAACTCTCACCAGACCAAATAATTACAATGTCAGGACAACTGCAGTGACTGAGAACTTTAATTAAATGGCATGTGACTGAAAATAACCACGCTGAACTCTGTGAATCCAAAGCAATGTGAAATATTCCTGATAAAGGCTGCTTCAGTATTACAAAAAATAAATTCTGCATGAGATCTGAATGTCAGAAGCTTGCAATGATGTAGATATCTATTTTTCATTTAAAAAAATAAGCTGTTAACTGTTATATGATAAAAATAACACATTATTTTTAAAAATGAAACTACATCTGTTTCACACCACCTGCCCAAAAAAAAGTCTATTTACAGGATAATTACAAGTAAACAGTGTCATTCCATTAACTTCTCATTAACCTTACAATCACTAAGCCTTACCATAGCAATAACTGCAGCTCCAGCTCCAGCAAGTGCCACAATGAACAGATGGAATGTCATGTTCAGCTGCAGAGGAGTAAGAACAACATAGAGTCACTACACAAAAGCAATTTCCAACATAAGAAACAGAACAACAGTGTTAGACCAAAAATAAAACAAATATTATTGCTGTTTTCTGGATTCCATATTATTACATTATTTAGCTCTTTACCAATAGTTATTCATTTCATTAGGATTTTTAAAAAAAAAATAAGTTGAAATAACTACATATCTCTTATTTAAAACTGGTTAAAATATTATTATGCCACTACTCATAAAAAGTTATGCTATATTTTTGCCCCCCAAAAAAATATCTTCTAATGGCTATATGGGTGAACTGCCTCTGTAACCCGTTTTGGGATACAATTTGGTTTACCATAAAGGTAAAAAACAGTGATTGCTCTGCACTGAAATATTGTTATTATTTCAATATCTTAAAAATTTGCTAAAGTTTAAGTTAGAGAGTTTATTAACCCTTGCACATTTAATAAAACATGTATTAATCTATAAATCTGGTTATAAACAGAAGTAAAAGAGATAGAGTGTGGTGGCTCAGGTATATTACATAGGAACCAAATGCAAATGTATGAATTACAGTGCTGCTTAGGATTATATTAATTAATACTTTATAAAGGGAGAGAAAAAAGATCCTATTGTAGGGCACACCTAATCTTCCTAATCTTAGAAAGAAGAGAATAAACTAAACAATAAAACTTAGCTTTCTACCAATTTCACAGCCTTTATCTCTCTGCTACCTATGTGCATATTTTAATAAGGATTTTAATTACCATTAAAAGCTAAGTTTTATTGTTTAGTTTATTCTCTTCTTTCTAAGATTAGGAAGATTAGGTGTGCCCTACAATAGGATCTTTTTTTTCTCCCTTTATACAGTTTTTATAAACAGAAGTATATATGAAAAAAGGAGGAATAAAAAATGTTGGGGAGTAATATGTTATTTACTTACTAGATAAAACTTTTATAATGTTACATTTGATATTTTGATTTGTATCTAACTGATTCATATAAAAAGCAGAAGAAAACAATAAAAACTGTTTTGAGAAATATTATTAATTTACTACAGAAAATGTCTATAATTAAAGATTTGTAATTGTTAAGAAAAGATGGAAAAAGTAACAAGGAGGAAAGAAATACAGAAAAAAATAATTAATACAAAAGTTTTCGGTTTCCAGTTATACTGAAATGTTATTACAACACTGGTGTTGTTTATTTGTATTTTACTTTTTTTACAATAAAAAAATACTGTATATATAAAAAAAGTGCTTAAAAGCTCTGTCTTTTTTGCCTAAAATCTTACAAATAGTTTCTAAGTGGTTTCTCCCCTCTGCAGCTCATGAAGACTGTACTTCTAATAGGGTTGCAATGTCTCATAGATACCAATCATTGGCAACATTTTTCAACATGCTCCTTGATAGGGATTACTGCAAGGCTAATTTAAAATATTGCACTTCACAGTCTGTGTATTCATGAGCTGCACTGGCGACACATGGCAGACCCAAACAGGTACAAATTTTATGGTTATATGCAGAAAAAACAAAGCTTTTAAGCACTTTTTGGCTAAAACGAAATATGAATCTTATGCTAATTTTAGCAGGGATTTCTACTGCTTCCAAACTAAAGAGAATTAGAAAACTGTCAAGTAAGTGTAATAATGTTTATTTTTGTGCATTTTTCTTATATACACTACTGATTATCCGCTATTAGAAGCATTCATAATCCAGGAAACTTAAACACTCCTTTAAAATAACAACATTTAAAACTGAACTATCTAACATTTAATACTAACCAATTCAGTGTATTTATCTCTCAACTTTTGCAATATTGTTGTACAATAATTCAAGCTATTCTCTTGACAGCTACATTAAATCAGTTTATTATTCAAGCATGCTTTTCAAATTCTAAAACACTTTTATGAAAAATAAGGACCAACTTTACACTGTCTACTGTTTGAATTACATCACAAGTCACTATTTGTTCTAAGCTTGCCTTATTTGTCTGACGTCTGTACTTTTGGTTTATTTTACATATCACTGTCAGTAAGCACATGTATTTTAATAAGAAAATCACAAGGTGTATAAAACACGACAAGACTTCATCTCACCTCTGTAGATTCACACATCCTGAGAAAGTTTTCAGACATAGTACATAATTTCTTTTCTTCTCCAATGGTCACAATACCTGCAACATATAAAATTATAAAATCACGAGTATGTAAGGGAACTCCCATCAAAAATCTGATAGAAAATTGTGACATGCATTTTATGGATGTATTAGGAGCCCTTGCAAATTTAGCATCATAATAATAATAATAATATATTACAAATAAGAAACATCTCCAGTAAGCTATCCCTGCACAATTGTGTCGAGGTATAACAAACTTTGGGCAAAAAACAAGCTTCTGTGAACTCCATGTAGAGCCTTAACTTCATCAAACTCTGCTCTTCCAACTTGGATTGCGGTTGTAATGGAGGGTTATCCTACTGGGGCTAACTGCTCTCTTTAATCTTATTATTAAGTGGCTATTCACAGTGGCAGTCTTGCAATAGATGTGAATATTCTATCTGAATCCAATGTTCTCCCATGTTTTTAATCCATGCATGAACTGAATATACTAATTAAAATTAAAGGATTTATATATTTTTTTGAAGCTTTGTAAAACATGTTAGCCATTATCAAATCAGTTAAAAACATGCTATAAACTATGACACTTTCGTGGTCTTTTAACATGTGTATGGTACTGCCGTTCTCCTTTTCATTGTGAATTTTGCTTTTATATTGATTTTTTATAGGTCTCCTAAAACAATCATCCTTACCCTTTAAGTGAGCTGAGATTTCTGCAAAATTCATTAGTTTTGTACTTTCATATCATATTACATCTGGCCAACGCATGATTCTTTTAGACAATAATGACAAATAGAGTGTCTCGGTTATACATTAGAATAGATGGAGGAGTAAAATATTTGTATAATACCAAAAAGGATTTAAAAGTAATACTTTTAACATCTAACAAAGATTGAAAGGTAAATTAGATGTTAACAAAAAAACACTAGAGTTATAGGACCTATTTGTAGCAAGTATGAGACAAGAGATTTGGTTGTACAGGTCTCACTTTCACATGGGGGACCTGCAATACTAGCAGTGAAACCGTTCACTGCCATAACATGTGGTGAAGAGACCTGCTGCAAAACTAGAGCCCCAGTGCAGGAGAAACATCATTACTGCAGTAAAACATGGAGGTTACATGTTAATCAATTATCGTTTGGGGGTCTGATATGCGATCGGACTCGCAAAACCACAAAATAATCAAAATGAATGCCAATACTGTTCTAGTCCATGTGGGTGGCCTGATATGTATTAATTGATTCCCGAAATAAGTATAACCCTGAAAGGACACAAAAATGTTTAATTTGTATTGCCGATTTGCAAGCTTGAGACTGTTGTGCAATTAATTCTAATGTCTTTCATTGCTTTCGCCATCATTTACAGTGCAGTATTGATTTTTTTTATTTGCATTGACAGTGCTACGGACAGGGGTTACACCCCCTTGCGAGTCCTATCTGGTACTCATAGGATTTTCTCCTACATTTGCAGTTTCCGGGTGTGAAAACATCTGCAGGCTTGGAGAATTGTAGCAATTGAATAGCGATTTGCTATTTTAGCGATCAGAACTCTTGGGGACGGGAAAGATCAAAGACTTTGGGAGACTCATAACACGTAAGTAGTTTTTAGCTAACAAAAACACACCAATTAAATAGCAAACTAACTTATGGCCTCACTTACGGGCTCCAGTAACTTAAATTTGCTCAATTGAATTGGACTCATAGTCATCAGACTAGAACACAGGAGGGACAGAGTGGGCACAGTTAAATCATGCAAAAGGAGAAAGCTAAAGATCCCAGACATAACTATTAGTCCTTCTCTGTTGTATGAGATTGATAGATTACAAAGGTTAATAATAATAATAATAATAATAGATGCATCCAGGCTGCGGAAACAACTCCATCCTGTTAATTTCCCCCCTTTGAAGCATGACACTTTTGTAATGTTTGAAAGCACACTCAACTGTTTCACAGAGATTTTATATTGAAAAAACAATCTGCTTTCTCCATTTACTTATCCAGTGCATCCTGCATACTAGGACGCCCCTTCACACCACATACCAAAAAAGGTTTGCTTTAAACATCAGCTGGACTTTTTTCAGGGACTGTTTTGATCAATTTGTGACAGCAATGACAAAATAATTAAAAGGACCACTGCAGTGCATTTACAAGTAAAGTTCATATGTTTGTTTGCTTGGCATATGCTATTACAAACAGTATTCAGATTAAAATGAATGAAGGCCAATATTTTTCTTGGCTTTTAAACTGTTAATTTTCTCCTCATGCAGAGCTGCATATCTCCTCCCACATGTGTCTATCAGGGGGTGTAGTCTGCACCTCCTGTGTGCTTGACTAACAAAGTCTGATTAGTCTGGGTTCTGCTTTAGACTGAACATGTCCATTAAAAGGGGTTGGGGCTATTGTGGCTCATGCACAATCATTGGGCAGGGTCTATAGGGAAGCTGCAAGCATGTTTCAATAGAGCTGTTACCTCTGTTTAGGCAGTGAGAGCAGAGCTAATGATGTCATGGGTCAAAGAGAGTGACATCATGCCAGCCTGCTTCCAAGCTGTATGGTAATCCAGCCCACAGACAGAGCTGATCACATTCCATGATGGCAGAGAGGAGATAAGCCCTATTTGAGGATAAAACCGAGTTTAAAAGAAATAAAAGTTAGTTTTAAACTGCACACTGTTTTTAATAGCATATTCCTAGCAAAAAGCATATGAGCTTTACATAAAAGGACCACTATAGTGCATTTACAAGTTGTACAAAGCACAGAGACTGAGGTCAAAATGACCCCCTAGAATCATCATCGGGGGATAAAAAGTTTCTCATGGACCCCTCTTCTCAACTCAAGACCCCATATCACACATGTTGTCTTTCAGCCTCCTCGCAGCATCACAGTTGGCTATGTATAAGTAGCAGTTATTTTTATATGTTTCTATTTTGCAGTTATATAGCAGAGGAATATATGGAAAGCAACTGAAACAAAATCCAATGTCCTTTTCTTCATTTTTTACTAGGTTAACATCGAATTTGTCATATCTGCCACTAACATACACATTTCTAGAAGGACAAAGAGAAATCATGAGATGATGGCCAGCTAGAACAATGGGTGTATTGGCCATTTATAACTAACTACCGACTTGCCAGTCAAAAATTACGGAAAGAAAATTTTAAGGCTGGGAATGCTGTTTGCCACACAATGCAATGCTTTGCCCCCTATGAGGCCCTTCGGTGCTCATCGCGAGCCCCATGATGAGCGCCTTTGGCACTCATTGCGAGCCTTTCCCCCATCTACTTTGGTGCTTTGCAATGATCACCCTCACCTCCTCCCCCCCGTGTAGTTTAGGTGCCTTGCTATGAGTGTCACTGACTTGGTTTAAGTGTCACTGCCTTGGGTTAAGTGTTACTGCCTTGGGTTAAGTGTTACTGGCTTTGGGCTCTTTTTTATTGCCTTTGGTCTCCTTTTCATCCATTTACGTTTTTTCTACCACCATTTTTTTTCTTGCTTAGCCAAAAAACACCAAATATAGCTCAAATTAACTTGCAACCCCACTTATAGGCTCCCTGTGCTGTGTGTGAGTGCAAGGTATTTTTTTTAAGTATTTGGCGTTTTTTGGTGGTCTTTCGAGATTGGAGGTTCGGTCATTAAAGTCGTATAGTATTACTTGTCGTAAACTATTGCGTGCCTCGCGCTGAGTTCCGCTGACGCTCGATGAGCACCTGTGGCGCTCATCTCAACCCCTGCAATGAGCACCAAAGGTGCTCATTGCAGCTAAGTCCCGCGAGCCTCCCCCATCGAGGGCCGCAGTTGCGCGTGACAACAACTTGCAGTACGACAACTATCAACTATATGTGATGTTCATATCATAATCATTGCCTAAAATGCCAGTGCCAGATCTGCAGCATTAGCAGGTGGTTTTATTGTATTACAGAAAATCCTTTTTAAATGTAACTAGGAAACTAGTCTACAAAATTTCACCTGTCCTCTAAGAAACTTCAGGGCGGCATTTTAAGATATAATTATATGCCCTGCACTGACCAAAAACAGGATAAACAAAGATTTATTTATTTTAAGGGGAACTGCCATCTGAAATGCAAACTTTGAAATTTAGGCTGCCCTTTTCTGAAATTGAAATCAATTTTGTGCATGTCCAGTGTGTTTTCGCGTATGTAAGGTTAAAAAGAGTAGGGGCTATCCTGGAATAGAAACATTTAGACATGTTTTGGATACACATAAGACTATCCTGTGTATTTATAAAGCCAAGCTTTTAGTATACTTTGAAAAGACAGACTATATGGACATATTGGTTCTTATCGGTTAACATATATGTTTCTATGTTTTCAAGAATGATCTATCTTTATATGAGCTTGGTAGATGAGGAAAAAATCAGCATAGGATTTTTGTAATAAATATTTTTACAACAACTCTGGCTAATGCCAATTATAATAGTGATATATTTAGCCCAACAAAACTATGATGTTTACTTTATACGCAATTAACTATTAATAGCCTATGCTACTCAATACATACTCAATAGTATGGCATGTTTAAACTGACATATAAAAACATTCTATTCCTAAGAATTATTTTTATTGCAACACATCAACCTCTAAAAATGTTCACATATATTATTAAAAATGTCTGGTCAGCTTCATATAAATGAAAACATATTACAAATGTAAACATCATTTAATGTAGTAAAAAGTCACACATCAGTTCTCGGGAGGGGCAGTAAGTATTGCATAAATTATTAAATATTAAATTATATGCATGAGACATTTTGGTATAGACAGTGAATTATAACATTGGAAATAACTCTTGATATAGGAGAATATATATATAAAGTCTACCAATTTTTTTGTTGAAGACATGCACTGAATCTATATTAATAATAAAATAGATAATAGGTTAAAGCAAATGTCCAGTTACAATGGAACCAAAACACTATGAATACTCAAAGCAATGTGTTTTTGCCATGCAATTAAAAATAACACACAACTATTTTACAAGTATGTCCAACAGTGTAAAACACTAATAAGATAAGGATTCTCTAAGTGCTCTTCAGGGGACCATTTCAGGTTACAAAAAAAATTACTGAGATAAACTAAAACAGCTGTTGTCTTTAATACCTCTCTATTCCCATGGCAGTAGATTATACTTCAATGGGCAGTAGATTATACTTCAATGTAAACCTGAAACACATTCTGCTCACAAAATCCTTATTTAGTTGGGTTTCTCTTTAATGTTCGACATAATTTTTAACTATATTTTAACTATATTGAAATAATTTATTCCTAGTGCTCAATGGCAAATATTAGCAATTTGTTCAAAATATTCAAATTTAAATCTATTTGCTTTTTTAAGAGAAGAATTGCACATATTACTGTAATAAATCAGTTACATCTTGAAGTTTACTGGTGATACAAATGTTTGGTGAAGGATATCGGCAAGCACCTGGGTAATAACTATTAAAATATTTCCTCAAATACATCTATAAATGAAAAGCTCTATATTATTTCAGAGAACAAAAATACAGCTGAAAATGTCTGATTACCATATTATTTATGTTAGTGAGTTTAGTCTGTCTTATTGTAATATGGATCAGAATGTATACTCTCCCACTAATTAGGTAGCATATTCAAGTTATCTTCGCAAGGCACATGAACAGTTTTTCAATAAATATAATAATATATTGTACCAAAATAGTCTTTTTTAAGCAATATGCTATATCTATTCTTCTAAAAAAAGGAATTTATGGGATAGTGATGTTGGGTTGATGACCCCAACTTAAGCGTAGCACAAGGTGGGTGTGGCAGTTTGGAGGTACAGACTCCACTGTTGGACCTCACTCCTTCGTGGTTACAGGAGTCAAACAAAATATCAACTGTGTGCAGGCTCTTTGCTTCAGAAAATGAAAGACTATCCACTGTCCTTGGTGTCAGTGGTGATCTGCTGCTTTTAGTTGGGCTCTGTTCACATCAGTGCCCGAAATGGGAGCCGAAGCATTATAGTAGGGATGGGTTGAAAAAGCACACAATATCCTGTAGGTAATTCCAATAATATGGGGTGATTATGGAGCCTGAAGCAATGGATAGAGGTTCCTCTCGTGTTGGTTGTTTTCTGTGGGTGTCGCGATCAACTCCCACTAAGATTTGTAACTCGGAGACGGGGTGTTGGAAGAACACTGTGTATTCACAAACTGGATGACGGAGTGTATGGAAGGTTTTGTTACTTCTCTATGTAAAGTAGTCATCCAAACATAAGTAATTCAATGAGATGGGACTTTTGAAAGATAAATATATTTTTATTGATAGAAAACCATAGATAAGATACACAATGTCTACAGTATCAGTTATCGACTATGTGCAATGTGGACCGTCTAATGAAAAAACATAGAAGATCTAAAAAAAAAATATAGAATTGAATGCTATCAGATACGATATTAGAGATAGTAATGATAATTGGAAGGTGTAAGTACACTTCAAACGCGTTTCTCCGTTCACTGACGTCTTCCTCAGTGATAGTGTTAGTGTTGCCCCAGAGATCCAGTCTCCTGTGCTGCTGGTAGGTATCCCGTGGTGTTTGAAGTGTACTTACACCTTCCAATTATCATTGCTATCTCGAATATCGAATCTTATAGCAATCAACTTCTATATATTTTTTAGATGTTTTTTCATTAGATGGTCCACATTGCACATAGTCATTAACCGATACGGTGGACATTGTGTATCTTATCTATGGTTTTCTATCAATAAAAATATATTTATCTTTCAAAAGTCCCATCTCATTGAAATTCTTATGCGTGGAGGACTACTTTACATAGAGGAGTAACAAAACCTTCCATACACGCCGTCATCCAGTTGGCGAATAAACAGTGTTCTTCCAACACCCCATCACATAGATACAGATCTTACAGGGAGTTGATCGTGACACCCACAGAAAACAACCAACATGAGAGGGACCTCCATCCATTGCTTCAGGTTCCATCATCACCCCATATTATTGGGGTTACGCAAAGAAGATTGTGCGCTTTTTCAACCCATCCCTACTAGGAATTTAAGGGACATTGAACTCATATATTTATCTAGCATGGACTAAACTTAAAAAAAGAAGAAAACTTTTCATTTTGATTTTGTTTTTATGAAAAATTAGCCATAAAATGTGAAACAAATATTTCTAATCATGCCACCTTTTGTTAATTATTCTGACAAGATATTATTTCCAGATGCAGACCCTAAACATATACACAAGTATCCTCATTACTTAGCTATTGGGATGAAATACTTTCCTTATTTGGAGAGGGTCTATGGACTCCTTAAATATGATGTCTGAAATACTAAGTAATGTTCACTAGACTATAAAATGTATGATCATCTATTTATGGGACGTTTTTGGAAACTATTAATGAGGGCAAGTAATTAAAATACATGCATAAAGGCAGCTGATAGAGTTAATGTTTTATTGCCTATTAAGTTCCATGCTTCCAGTGTCTCTGCATTTTCCTAGAAACCAGATGATTACAACAAATATAATTACCTCTAGTGAGGTGTTATTAGAAGCTCAATCTTAATGAGCTGTAAAAGATATATTGCCAGGGGGGTATAACAGACATAACATATGTTAAACACAAAAATAAATGACAGAACATATTTATTTAAACTTAAATCTACATTTCTACATATTTGTGCACATAACTCACATATATATTCTGAGAGCTTATACTGTCAGTTCATGATATGTACACACCTGTAATGGCATCATAAATATATTTAATTTTCAACATTGCATCTTTTCATTTGCATGAAATACAAACTTTTTAAACAATGTTGTTGTATACATAGCCTGAAATCAAAAGCTAAAAGATTTTATTTTCACAGATAGAAAAGCACACATTTAAGGTATATTAAATTATATTTGTAATGCCTTTGTGCACAAATTACCATACTTTAATGTCATTGGATCAGCTTGTCCAATATTTATTTTAACAAAATCTACCAACCTATCAGCACTGTGTCAGCTGACCCTCACAGTCATATTCAAATGCATTGCACAATATCTATATGCTCGACCCTTCTCCTGTATGCACACTAAGAACTTCACCGCTGGTGGGGATGCTATTCTCCCTGCATGGTAAGATTTAATATGCAGCTTGAACATGGCGTACTGCCTTTCATTACTAGAGCTGCCAGTCAGTATTTTGAGTTCTATTGGTAATTCAGGTAATTTTTGAGTGGCATTGCTTGCTTTTGGGCTACTACACTTCTTCTCTGATAAAGGTACATTTTAACCAATATAAAAGAAACATCATAATATAAATAAAGACACACCTCTTTTGTTTCAATGCATAACATCTTAAAATTAAGCAAATTATATGCTATTACCATCATGCAAGATCAATATATGCAACCTGTAAGCAGTTGTTATACATGGGGTCTACTAAGTGGTTTTATTTCCAAAAGTTCTCAATTATCATTCTTATTGACAAAGACAAATATATCCTACTATTTTGCATATATAGTATACATATTCAGCAGTATAACACTGATTTTGTTTTCGGAATGGATATGATGTGTTTGTCATATCCCAAAGAAGACATGTAACTGGGTTTTGTTTTGACATGGAAGGCACAGGAGTGTAATATTTTAGCATTTAATTATTTCACTTATAATGATTCTTGCTCTGATCATTGCATTTTTTGCACCTTAGAAGTGAGATTGTTCTTGAACACTCTCCCCCCTACCATTTTGCACCTTATAGTGAGCAGCAGGTGGATGCTCCAACATTATGAAATGAGACTGCGTTATCTATTCTGAGACATAAGAAAAATATATTATGTCCTGGCACATTTTAAATATGGCAGCAGTTTGCAGTCGCAGTGCATAATACTTTTCGGGAAAAAAAATGGCGACACACACTATTTTCTGCCTAATATGGCAGTAGGTTTAATCACTTATCCAATAACTTCATATTACCTAATAACATTTATGAAGACGTTAAAAATTAGAGCTGGACAAAACATTTCCAGATTATTAAATGACTGTTCAGCAACAAGGGCTACTTCAAGCTAAAAAATGTAGAAAACTTGTCAGAAGAATATAATACTTCAAATACACATCATACAGTTGTGATGTGTGGCAGATAATAATGGTCTTGTCCTAAGCTTATATTATATACATTGCTTGCAATACGCTTGTCTGTAAAAATGTCATTGTCACAAGTGTGCGTAATCATCTGAGGATAATAAAGCCTTTGTATAGCAAGAGTGAACACACAGAGTTATTATAAATGTTCACCGTTGCTCTTGACCTGAAACTAAATCACATAAATGGCTACTTGAAACTTTCATTACAATAAAATACATGTTCCTACCATTGTTGTGGGTCACCGGTTTGTAGAACAAGCAAAGGAAGAAATAAATCTAAAGTAGTATTAAAATGTATATTGACAGTAGTTCTTTAAATTGTCACAGTGTAAGGTGCTTTATTTCAATTACTTTAATGAAAATATATATTAAGAGTTTATTTCAATTTCTATTCTACTAACTTTGTTTTGCTGGGCACAATTTTCTCTATTAGACTTTCCTTTAAAAAATATTAAATATATTGCACATGTGCAAAACTCATTCTAAAACATATGTATAGATAGAAAGGTATGTCTACATATATACAAGATAATTATGTTACTATTGCAGAACTTGGCCGAAAAAGAACTTGCAATGTGGAACAATTGCCTAAATAAGAAAATGTATAGCATTAACAAATTCAGTTTAGGGAAGTTAAATAAGTACTAAGATATTGAACCACAACTTAATGCAGTTCATCATAATAAAATAATACAAGTCTAATATTGTTAAAATATAACAGTAAGCAACCTCTGTAGTTTGGAAAAATCAAGTTGATGAAATATATAAGAAATTTACAGCATTAGAGATTAGGAGCAGAAAGCGCCGAGAACTGCTAGTTACTGCATAATATTAGACACATGTTTATGAGTGGGACTCATTATATTGAAATGTCTATTCGTTAACTTACTGTAATATAACAATTCTTGGCAGGGTAAATAATTTTTTGATAATAAAAAAAATTGCATACAAAATTATTTACCACTATAAATCAATGTTTTGTTTCATATACAATATGTGGGAGGGGCATACATGTTTGTTGATGCTTGAGGGAAAAATAGATTTTTTTAAAATTGTCTGATCACCCACTGGCCATCCTGCTGCACCTTGTGTGATGTCACTTTATCAGGAAAATAAACACAACTAGTGGATAAAGGTCAAAATCAGAGGTGCTCAATCTGAGAGCAAACAATACCAAAGTAGGTGAGACCAGACTTATATACTACAGGATATTTCTCCCTGTGAAGGCCACAAATGAGCTAAAAGAGGCTGCTCACTGACCATGTTACCCTCATAAAGTCACTCATATAGTTACAAATTATTAGTAATTATGGTTGAAAAAATACTTTTAGTCCATCAAGTTCAACCATTTTAGATCTTCTCTGATCAGCAATATGCAGATTAGTTGTTAATTGATCCCGAGGAAGACAAACAACAACAAAAAAATACACATAAACATTGCCAATTGTCTCAAAAGGGTAACAAAAAAAAATTCCTTCCTGATCCCAGATACTGGTGATCAGATTCCTCCCTTGATCAATACTCCTCCTTCTCTAGTTATCCAGGATAACCCTGAATGCCCCTTTTTATTAAAAAATAAATCCAATCCCTTTTTAAAATGAACTATTAAATCCACTGTCACCAGCTCCTTTGGTAGAGGATTCCACAGTTTATCCATCCTTACTGTGAAGAACCCTTTTCTTTCTTTATCCTGAAAGGATGTCCTCTTGTCAGTTGAAAACCTCTTGGCACAAGTTCACTTGACAAAGCCTTATATTGACCCTGGATGTATTTATATAATGTAATTGTTACAATCTGCTTCTTCAAGGGGACTTGATATGAACCTAGTTCAAACCTACCCAGCCAACCGTGTAGTTCCTGTTCTCTGTGGCACAAAAGATGGCTTCTGAAGAGGGCAAGGCCGAAAAGGTACAGGCAGAGAATACTGCATACAGGTTACTAGTGGCAATGGCAAGACCACTCCCCAAGTCAGGATACAACACACAGAAATAGTCTCAGACATTGTATATGTGAAAACTATTTCTCAACCTTTATTGAATGATCAAAACAACATATTTATACTCTCCAATACCACACCCTTGTGTACATTTGTGTATGTGTGATGTCAGCCCATCTGGCTTGCAACCTTGGGCTATCAAAGCTCTTCAGATCAAATTCACCAGATATCTATAGCTGGCTAGTGAACAAACCTGAGTGTTAAACTCAAGTGCTTGCTTAAAACTGCTTGAAGTACATACAACTGTCTTGACCCAAGGTCTGTATGTGTGAGTGTGTAATGATCTGCAGCTAACTTCTATGCAGAGCATTTCTACCAATACCACATATGTTCTATATAGCATTTTCCCTCTTATAATATATTATAACTAGTATACACAATAACACATAATCCCAATGCAGCAATGTCATGCTCTCTTGGCCATATTCATAAATTACTGGCAATATGAGTCTTTAAACAATTAAATCATGACAGTAATCATATCCCCTCTTAGATGCTTTTTCTAGAGAAAATAAGTTTAATTTGGTTAGTTGCTCTTCTCTGTACTTTCATAAGCTTTAAAATGTCCTTTTTATGAAGTGGATGAAAAAAAAATGACAGCCAGGTACAACGGAATCAATCAACACTGGTAAAGTGATAACAATGCAGCAGGGTGATGTGTGTGATCACTTCAATACGCTAGTCACCTGGGAACAATTACCAATAGAAACCAGGAAAAAGATTATAATAATAAAAGGATATATATATGTATATGTATATATATATATATACAGTGCCTTACAAAAGTATTCACCCCCTTTGGCATTTTTTGTGTTTTGTTGCCTCACAACCTGGAATTAACATGGATTGTTTGAGGATTTCCATCATTTAATTTACAGAACATGCCCACAACTTTGAAGATTTTATTTTTATTTTTTATTGTGTAGCAAACAACAAATAGGACAAAATAACAGAAAAAGTCAATGTGCATAACTATTCACACACCTAAAGTCAATACTTTGCAGAGCCACCTTTTGCGGCAATCACAGCTCGAAGTCGCTTTGGATAAGTCTCTATGAGCTTGGCACATCTTACCACTGGAATTTTTGCCACAGCAATCTTTAAATCTGACAACAGATTTTCTGTTGGATTAAGGTCTGCGCTTTGACTAGGCCATTCCAACACATTTACATGTTTCCCCTTAAACCACTCAAGTGTTGCTTTAGTAGTGTGTTTGAGGTCATTGTCCTGCTGGAAGGTGAACCTCCGTCCTAGCCTCAAATCACGCAGAGAGTGGTACAGGTTTTGCTCAAGAATTTCCCTGTATTTAGCACCATCCATCTTTCCCTCAACTCTGACCAGTTTGTCCAGTCTGGTGTACTTTGGGTGATGTGATGTGTTGGGTTTGCGCCAGACATAGCGTTTTCTTTCATGGCCCAAAAGTTCAATTTTAGTCTCATCAGACAAGCACCTTCCTCCATACATTTTGGGAGTCTCCCACGTGCCTTTTTGCAAACTCAAAACGTGCCATTTTGTTTTTTGCTGAAAGTAATGGCTTTCTTCTGGCAACTCTGCCATAAAGCCCAACTCTATGGAGCATACGGCTTGTTGTCGTCCTATGTACAGATACTCCAGTCTCTGCTGTGGAACTCTGCAGCTCCTTCAGGGTTACCTTAAGTCTCTGTGCTGCCTCTCTGATTAATGCCCTCTTTGCCCGGTCCGCGAGTTTTGGTGGGCGGCCGGCTCTTGGCCGGTTTGCTGTCATGCCATGTTCTTTCCATTTGGTTATAATAGATTTAATGGTGCTCCTGGGGATCATTAAAGATTTGGATATTTTTTTATAACCAAACCCTGACTTGTACTTCTCAACAACATGGTCCCTTACTTGTTTGGAGAGTTCCTTGGTCTCCATGGCAGTGTTTGGTTAGTGTTGCCTCTTGCTTAGGTGTTGCAGCCTCTGGGGCCTTTCAGAAAAGGTGTGTATATGAATGACAGATCATGTGACACTTAGATTGCACACAGGTGGACATCATTTCACTAATTATGTGACTTCTGAAAGTAATTGGTTGCACCAGAGCTCTTTATGAGCTTCATAACATAGGGGGTGAATAGATACGTGCATGCCAATTTTCTGTTTTCTATTTCTAAAAAATAGTTTTATGTATATATTTTTCTCACTTCTCCAACTTAGACTATTGTGTTCTGATCCATCACATAAAATTCAGATTAACAAAACATTGAACTTAAGGCTGTAATGTAACAAAATAGGTAAAAAGTCAAAGGGGGTGAAAACTTTTGCAATGCACTGTATATATATCATATCAGAGTATTGCAGTATATAGTGATACCTTTTTTTTTTGTCAAACCTATTCATAATATTAGTGATTTTGGGAGATAACCTCTCTTTATCAAGTCAGAAGCAATACTAATGGGAAGAGTCTGCACATACTTTTCATCAAAAATCACAACGAAGACAGCTATTGTACCCCTAACTCCATCCAAAACCTGGAAATCAAAATACTCAGAACATTCAAAACTACCCTACAGGACGTAATATTGATCTAAGTTGTTTGTCTCACTACCAACATGTTTTATGACCTAAACACATTCCACATCTTTTCCCATGTTCAAATAGTGTTTTTCTAAATCACCAGATTGTGTGGTCATTTATGGCCCTAAATTCTGCTGTATTCTTATCTAAACCTGATCTGTAGGCTCACAAGACATTATTTATGGGTCTTGTCTGTGCCCCACTCCAATCTCTAAACATATATTTAGTTTTTTTTGGTAAATCACATTAGTATTAGTTCTGACTTTTTTGTTTATGTTTGTTTGTTTTTAGAAAGGTAAAGATATTGTTAAAAAAATTTTTTTATAAGTGTACAGAAAATACAAACAACCATAGTCAGAGGAATATGGATCGAGTATATATACGGTAGCTCTTAATAGACAGGCAATACAGAATATCAGACAAAACATTGCACAATCAGTGAAAAAAGATGACATGCATTTTGGAGGTGTCTTAATGAAAAGAGAAAAACAAATGGATAATTCGATTTAAAGCAGAAAGCGATCAGTAAAGAAGAGGAGGACATAGTGTACTATATAAATGACCATGTATGTTTTGCAATAGTTAGTGGGAAGGAATAAACTTAATTGAGGAAAATTGCCATAAATGATAGGATCACTTTAAAAAGGGTAATGTTTTACTGGTGATATCAAATCTAAAACAACGTTTGGGGAATGTGCAATTTAGGATATCAGGAGAGCAGCAACCTCTTTTTGCAGCACTATCAGCTGACCTTTTCTAGAGTATTGGAGAAATGTTGATGTACCACAAAAAGGGTTGTAGATTTGGTTCCAGTAACTATAGGACAGTGAGTGAAGTGCAATTGAAATCCTTTCAAATAAAGAACTGTGGCATATTTAAAAATCCAAGACTGCAGACAGATAAGTAAATATGTTGTAATTTACTTTTTGATTATGTAAATAAAGTATTAGACCAGTATATATAGTTTGGCCAACAAGATAATAATTTGTTACTGTATTGTCAAAGGTAGTTCAGTGAATAGTATATTGGCATCAGAGTCATAGTTAATGGAATACATTAGAAGGAATGGAATGTTACTGGCAGAGTGCCTCAGGAATCTGACATGGAGCCTGTTTGGTTAAATATATTCATTAGTAATGTTACTAATAGGATTGAAAAGGAAGATGCAATGTTCACATCTCAAAGAGTATGTGAAAGGACAAGTATATGGGAATCCCATGCTTAATGCAGATAAAATTGAGCATGGCTTGAATATAGCAGAAGAATTATAATAATTTCCAATGATATTGTCTATAATGACACAAGGCCTAAAAGACAACTTATAATGTATGTTAGCTTAGTAGAAAGAAATGAAGGAAGTAACATAATATACATTGTGAATATATATTTTAAATGATTTAATGTGTACAAAAACAAATTATCTTTAAGAAAGAATAATACAAGAAAAAGTGGTCATCATTTGAAGTTGCATGGTAAACACTTTACTTTATAGAAAGGGTAGGAGATAAGAAGAAAACTCTTCCAACAGAAGACTAAAATAAGGATTTAGGTAGAATAAATGGGAAGGCTTGACATTGTTGTATGAACGTGGCAAAGCATGTTGTCATATATAACAGCAGTGATTCAGAAAATCTGCATCCAGCATTACTTTTTTTGTATAAAATGCATTATTGATGGCAATTTTGTATTCTCAGTTGTTTTGAAGATAATAAAATAATAACTGATGCACACTGCTGCCAGTTGTTTCCATATAGTGATATTTAGCAAACACTCCTGCACAGATGTATGCTATTTAATTAATCCTTTTAGAAACATTAGCAATAACATATGCAGCAATAATCATTAAAAACAGAAGGAACTGCAAATAACAGAAATGAACGATATGTCGTGAATAAAGCACATATACTCACATACTTAACAGTGTTCTATTAGGTAACCATAACAAAACATAACTTTTATTTAACTCTTAAAATAAAGACAGCTTTAGGGCGGATCTTTCAGTTAAACTAAAGTATATATCAATTTAAAAGTGACTCTAACTTTATCATATGTACTGTGCAGATGTACAATTCTTTTTAGTAAATCAATAATTGATTTAGATATTTTCCTTTTTAGTCATTGCTCTTACAGAATTAGTATCCAGTATAAAATAAATAAGCATTTTACATTTTTTAAATTGTTTTCCCCCAAACCTCCTTGTGCCTGAGCAAGGGGCATCACAAGCTGTGACTGTAGACTGGACCATCATGGAGTGTGGAAGTAGTTGGACCTTTGATCTTATTGACCAAGCTCCCACTATTTACACATAGGTATTCAAAGTACCAACTTTATTGAGACATTCTTGAAGCTGCCCCATTGGCCCTAGCATCACAGTCCTACTACCTTTAATGAGCATGACAGTCTTAACCCAAACCTAGATTGGTCAGACTTTCTGGTCCAGCCCTCAGACACAGCTGGCCATGCCCCCTGATAAGGTGCAGGTAGGGGAAGAGAAGCCCCTCGGCTGGAGGGGGGGGGGGGGGGGTTACTAATTTGACAAAATATTAACCATTATTTATTTTAATCTGCAAACTGTTTTTATTAGCCTTTGCCCAACAAACTGTATGCACTACAGTGGTCATTTACGATAATCTTAATGAATTTCCTATTATTCCTTTTCTAATAAAAACTGCAGTCTATGCCGATTTAGTACTTAAAGTTTAGAGAAGTTACAGACCATGGAACTAAGAATATTACAATTATTACACAAATTTAAATTTGTAAGAAACATAGGAAAATAATGAACTGCTTTTGGTCACAATGAGCATTTGTATATAATATCTAATGGAAGAAGTGAAACCTCGAAAAGATGACAAGCCATTACACTCACATGATCAATGAAAACGCATCACTCTACAAACAAGCAATTACTGTTTATAAAGACACAAATATATCATCGTATTACTAACAGATACAATTTTGAAATCGATATCAAATGAATAGTATGTTATACTAAAACAACAGAAGGTATCCACAATATTTTTGAAAGCAATAAATTATCCTATGATAGTAAAGATTGTTACCGAATGATAACTTTGGAACTAGTTTTCGTTACTGTATAATATTCCAACTAGTCTAATTTTCACATTAAAGAAAGAAGTTATATTTTATATACTAGATATTAAATTGAAAATATTTAAAGACTATGAAATGCAAGGAAGTGCTGTGTATGGTAGGAGTTATCTGAAGATCTAACCTGATATATAACTGAAAGTGAGAAAACCTTCAATAAATAATAAAATTGTCTTTTTCTACTTAGAATAGTCATAAAAAAGATACTAACAAAACTGAATGCTAAGATTTTGTTATTATTTTTCAAGGCACATTCTCCGTTTATAGGTTATAAAAATCAATAAAGGAAAGAAGCTTTCCCTACAGCATTTCTGTATGTGCTAAAAGTATATTGTCTAAACCTCAGACTTTTCATTCTAAATGCACGAAAAAAAAATCTGTAATATATAGCAACCTGTACTAAATGTGCAATAAAAATGTGTGACTTCTGTGTACCTTTAAATGCAAGTACAAAGCAAACTAGAAATGTGAATGCTACTACTTTAAAGTGAGGAGGTTAAGGGTTAGATAATGGCTTTGATGTGCTGCAGGTAATATAAATCTAAGGTTAGAAGAAAAGCTATAAGAGCAGAAATGTCAAAAAATGTCTTGAATGAATCATCAACAAAAGCTTTATTGAAGGTCAGATCAGTATTTTAGTCATTGCGAGGGAATTGTATACTTACCAAACTGACGAAGATCCAAGCAAAAGTTTGCTTCTTCAACCAAGGTAACATTTCGGCAAATGGTCCACAGATTGAAGTACATGTACACAGGCAGAGAGGTGAAGGCTGTGACCCCAAGCCAGGCTAGCATGAACAGGTAAGTCAGCATAATAAACTGTAACAAAAAAGAATTACTAAGTTTAATAAATAGATCTTGAAAAATATAATTAAGACATAGATTAACTCAAGGAAAATATAACTGAACAGAAAATTTGATCATAAAATAAAACTTTGGCCTAACATCCCTGCCCTTTACTAAACGGATTTGAAATATTAGAGATTACGGGTTCTTTTGCTTTTTCCTTGCCTAAAAATCCAATTAATTTATACAAACAAATCGTTTTCTTTTCTGGTATATACATCATGGCCTCTCTCTCTTTCCCACTCCCCTATTTCCATGCAATTTTTATTTTAGTTATTGAGCCTTACTCCTTTTTCCCTGAGATGTTTTACATCCCTTTACAGAGCCATCTTTGTCCTCTTGCAACATTTCTACAAATTATTTCCAATTCTAGATCCCTGTAAAAACAGAAATCAAAAACAGAAGATATGGATATGAAAGGAACACAAAGGTAGCTAGAATGTTATATATTTTCAGTACAATCTACCATAACATATCACTATTCAACAGCATTTGAAACTGTTTTTTCTATCAATACTCAGAGAGCACAACAAGGATTTACATGTTTCCCTTAAGATAAAAATAACTATTCATGACACATTAAACTTTTAGGTTAGAGTTTTATAATACATTCTATTTGCCATACTTGTAAATGCTTTTACACCCATGTTTGAATACAGCCCACTTCTCCAAACCATGATTCATTAACAAGTTACAAGTAGAAGAAAAATTTCTATGAAACAGAATTGAACCTCAATTAATAGAAACCTAAAAGGGACATGGAAGGTGTCAGAATTTCACTAGGAATGTAATATATCTATTTACTTTTATGTACTTTATTTTATCATGAAGTGCTTAAATGCTCTTTTTGTTCTGCCTATAAACAAACAATATGTACCTGTTTGGGTCTGCCGTCTGTAGCTCAACAATATACAGAGTGTGAAATCAGTGACCTCTCCCAAAGAGCATGTTGCAGTATTTTGCCACTGATTGGTTGCTATGAGACAGTGAAACCCCTGTAATTAGATGTACACTGTCTTCATTAGCTGCAGAAGGGAGAAACCAGTTAGGACCTATTTGTAAGATTTTTAGGCAGAAAAAAAAAGTTTGCAAGTACTTCATAATAAAATAAAGTACACAAAAAGTAAAAAGATACATAAGTATATTATATTCCTAGTGAAATCCAGAAACTTTCCATGCCTCTCTAACATCAAACTAGATGCATTTGCAGAACTATTTATATCAATATGTTCGCAATATATCAACCCTTCACCTATTTCAAATACTTTATCCCCTTTGCTCCCTGACCCTGTGTTTAAAAAAATAAAGAGAGAGAGTAGAAGTGAAAGTTATGGTCTATTCTCATTGTCTACTCTCAATAACATTATCTGCATGAATAACTAAAGGACAGCTGAATCAAGAGTAAAACGATATCTCTAAATCCATAATAAGCTTTTGGGACTCCTCTACCCGTCAGCACAAAGGGTACAGTACCTTTACTCCTTTACATTACACACATTACTTCCATTACATACACTCCTGTAATATGTAGAACTTCAACTGTATGAAATTAGACATGACATGCAGCTATATGTCAGTTAAACTATACAGTATATCATTGCACTGGATATTCCTACATATACAGATAATGAAACTTAACTTTTATATTAAAAAGACTGTGTGAATAGGAACTAAAGTAGAGTTCTGTTTCAAACGATTAACTTTCGAACCTCATCTTTTTTTATTTCAGATTTAATTGTATCGCTAGTTTATGGTTTCTCAAGGGCAGTTATCAATGACTATTAAAAAGTTATAGTCTACAGAAATGGGTCAATCAAATCTGTACCCATACATGGAGAGATCTAAGCCTTCATCTAGTTTTAACCATAGTTTATGTTTAAATCAGTTTAAATACTCATAAAAAAAATACTATAATAATAATATATATATAGTAAATAAAAAGTACATCTGTGTTCACATTTGAATGTCTAAAGCAAGTTAAAAAAACTGCTTCCAGCTCAGACTTGCAAGAAAAACAGTTATTACACTGCATTCTGGGAAGTTGAGCTGGGACACACAAATATGCGCACAAATGCCTCGCTCTTCATTCCGTAGCCATTATCAAACATGGCTTCCTTTAAGCTTATGCATGCTGTATTACACAGCTTTAATGCATAGCCAATGTTGGAATAAACACAAGCTGAGTATCCAATCCATGTACAGCTGTTTCAAGCTTACTGGCTATCATCCTCATGGAGCGGGATCCTGTGTTGTGGACCTTATGAGTAGGCAGTTCACCACAACAATCATTTATAATATGGTGGGCAAAAGAGCGATAGAAGCCCTCCACCGTACAGTAGTATATATATATATAACACCTGTAATGAAATAGAATGAGTCAAAATCCTAGCACTGATACTTTGTATACTGTATATCTTCTTCTAGCTCTAGTGCACTCAAACTACAGTCAGTCATATGCTTTATACATATCTCTTTAAATTATGATTAAAATGATCATAGCGAAGATGCAGCTAAAGTGTAATTAGTTATAGGCTATCACTATTTACCCTTGCTATCATTACAACATATATAGTTGTGCATGGTACATTCAATCAGGGTAGTATTCTGTAGTGGCCATTCCATAAATGTAAAAAAGCTAACAGAGATTTAAAAATGTGAAGAGAAAAAGTTTGATTGTATATACATATATGTACATATACATATACATATATATATATATATATATACATATATATATATATATATATATATATATATATATATATACAGTATATATATATATATATATACATATATATATATATATATATATATATATATACAGTATATATATATATATATATATATATATATATATATATATATATATATATATATATAAAACTTTGTATAATAAGAAATTTTGTTTAACATTATTGCATATTTATAGTATTTAATAGCATATAGTATTGCTATTTAATTAACAATATTATTAACTCTCAATATGAATCTTGTTGTTGAGACTTCTTGTAAAAGAAATGCCAAGATTAAACTCGTATTAAAATAAAAAATTAATTATTAAAGGAAAACAACGCCACATCGATGCAGATACTTCAAGACTTATATTAACTTTCATGAAAGACCCAAAGCTCTCAACATACAATATTTAAAATCAGCTTCCAAATGGAAAATAAAAAAAAGATAAATTAGAATAAACTTGTTTCTTTACACTTAACATCAAGAAAAAAAAATGCCTTAGGGCTGTAAGCTAGAGAAATCTAAAGACTGGAACGGGAGGCCTCCCAAATCATCTATGCAAAACAAAAGAAGACTCCAGAAAAGGAGAGTATGCATGCCGAAAATGTAAAAAGCTATCAGTTATTATTATAAAATGCATTTTCATGCAAAGTTGCTTTGTGTAAAATGCTAGAGAGGATCAGGCAAGGCCTCACCTCTTTTGGAGATAGAACAGAGGAGCTGGAGGGAAAAACAGATGAGCTCTGTGGCTTCCTTAACTCCATGGACCATGAGATCATCGCTCTCCTCTGGGGCGTGGAGTATTTGAAAGACAAAAATGAGAACCCTGAAAATAGGTCCCAGAAGAACAATGTGTGCTTTAAGAACATGCCAGAAGCAGATGAGAAGGGTTCCTGTAAAGCCTTGGACCATCATGGATGACTGAGACTGATGATGAATGAGAGAGGCACAGAGCAGATATTCAGAGCAAAAAATACATCTTTCCGCAGCAATTTACTAAGAATAGTATATGATGTCCAAATAAAGAAGAGTCATGGTGTTACCCAGCTCAGCCACCACCCTGCCATTCAAAAGATTACATTTATGATATATGACTTGTTCCCATGCACCCTTGCCTGTAAGTAAGAAATTAAGGAACACATGCAGACATGCCTGAAAAAGGAAAGAACCTTATGGCAATATGGCACATGCTAAAATACCTTCCCCGAATTAACACATCACAACTCGTAATCTCTTCAGGACAAGAACCCTAAAGACAATTAGTCCAATAGAGAAGATGCTAGTAAATCCATATAAGAATTTTAAACTTGACTAGATGTATCAAATATAGTGATGTGACTTGTCCTATTGTTTCAACTATTGCAACATTGCAAATATGCTTATGCCACCACAGCGATCACATGATCCACTCTATAGTGCGGTCTCAGCTCCAACGACACAGTAGTTCAAAGTTGTATAGGCCTTTATGCATTCCTTCGTTATGATTCCTGCTGATAATTTCATTACAATACTAATATTAATGTTAAAACTGATACAGACTTAAATTCACCACCTTAAATTTTTCCATATTTTCTTGTGTTACAATCTGGAATTTAATTGGGATTTCCCCTTCTGGGTCGCTACCTTGTCGTGGTGAAGGGATTTGTGTACACCTCAGTGAAGTTGTGAGCTATACCATATAGGGTCAGCCGAGATGGGGAGGTCGCAGCAGAGATGTCAGACAAATCACGGGCCACTGGAGAATGAACTGACAACCCACTACAGTATATTTGCCATGAAAACCTTATGGATAAGCTCAACCGAACACAAGATGTCCCCTGGCATGACAAGGTCCAGAGGGTCACGGAGAGTCGGACACGACCGGACAACTGAATAACAATTTTAACATAATGCTTAACGTGTTAAAGGCACATATATTTTGCTTGTAATTGTAACACAAAAGTAAATTAAACATAAAAAAACATACATGTATTGGAATTTGCAAAAGCAATTACAGCTGTGAGTCTTTTGGTTTAGTGTCTACCAGCTCTGCACATCTGGATCCTTTCTTCTTGGTAAAATTACTCAAATGCTCTGTCAGTTTGGACCATTGTTGAACAGCAATTTTCTTGCAACATGTTCTTAACTGGATTAGGACCTGGGCTTTTACTGTGCTATTCTAAGACAATCAGGTTCTTGATTTTAAACACACACTTTGGCTGTGTGTTTAAGGTCATTGTTTTCCTGGAAGTTGAAACTCAACACCAATATCCTACTTCTTGCAGATTTAAACAGGGGTTCATCAATAATTGTCCTGTATTTGTTGTCATTCATCTTACCTTCAATCTTGAACAGTTTCCCAGTCCCTGAAGATGAAAAGTATCAACACACTGTGATGATGGGGTTTCTTAGGGTGCAGAACAGTGTTGGTTTTTACCAAACACAGAATCCTGATTGAATACTAAAAAGCAAAATTTTTCCCTTAGCAGACCAGAGTACATTTTCCACATCTTTGCTGTGTCTCCCATATACTTTTTGGCAAAACTCTGAATGTTTTTGTTTTTTTGAGCAATGGCATTTTTTTCCGCACTCTTCCAGAAAGCCGAGGTTTGTGTAGCATCTAGGTTTTCTAACCTTGCGATGTGCTATGTTTTTACAATCTCACCCTGACTCGTGCTCCAGAACATTTTACAGACTTGTTTTCATTGCTCCATTTTCTTCATTATGTTGTGATTTTAGATGTGACCACTAATACACTATGTGTCCTTCCAGAAAAAGGTGTATTTATTTTAAGATCATGTGTCACTTTAATTGCACACAGGCAAATTCTTTCAACTAATTATGTGACTTCATAAGAGCTTATTTAAGAGTTTTATAGCAAGCAATTAATTATGCATTCAACACGGTTCAGTTATTTATTTGTAAATCATTTTAAATACAGGTGGATTTTTTTTCCACTTTTACAACCTGGAAATAAAACTGATTTTATTTGGTCAGACTACAAAATGGATAAAAGTTCAAAGAGGTGAAAACTTATGCAAGGCACTGACTCTAATTAATAAGAGCTGCATGAGTTTTTGGTCCCTTAAAGATCCATTGTAGTTTAAGAATTACTTCACGTTTGTCAATTATGCATCATTCAACAAATCGATCATCTATGTAAGCATAATCACAATATTAGTAGAGTCTACTTGTGTCTAAGAAGTTCTGTGTTGAGCATTTGGAGACTGATTGCTCTCCTTGACCCTGAGTGGAGGCCTCACCTATGTTATAAAGCTTATTTAAAATCAAATCATATAGTTAGGAGCCCAGAAGAACTGAACAGAGATCATAACTTATATTAAGGCAAAAAAAAAATGGTTCCCTCATTAAAGCAAAACTGAATATACTAGTTAAAATTAAGGACTCTTTATATATTTTGTTCCATTATCAAGTCCACTTGTTAAAGGGAGTATATGATTCTTTAAGTAACATAGTAATTTAGGTTGAAAAAAGCTATCATTTCATCCCTGATCCTTGTATATGTAAATTGATTTATGTTGACTCAGGAGAAGTCAAAAAAGAAACCAATAGTCTCACAGGAGGAAACAAATAGTACCTTAACAATCAGAATTTCCCCTGGATCAATACCCTTCTTAATCTAGTTATCCAACATAATATTGTGTCACAAGGAGGGACCGACTGGACCAGCCAATGAATAGGTCCCATCTGTTCTAACTCTCCATTGCCGGTGCTTGGGAATTATATACTGTAGCTGACACACTTTCAAAAGGGGTAATGCACTTTATTGAAACACACAGGGACTTATATGAATGATAGGACAAAAAGGTCCCAGTAATTTAATTAGTCTGGGTGAACGATAACAAAAATTAACCTAATTTAGATAGAAAGGCTGGCTAACCTAATCACTTAGCAGAATGCCCCTTGTGTTAGTTTTACAATAAACATCTAAGATCTGTCCTTGCAAACAATAATTAAATCACAATATATTAATTACAAAGCTACATCTAAAATTCCAAGCCCCAAAATACCCATAACACCCAGACACAATGGGGTATTCATAGGGATGAGGGTCTCAAGACCTTAAACACTCCAAACACAGCAAACCATTGTTATCAAAGGGAAGTGTCATGTCCATCTTGTGCTGTTCCAGGAAAGTTATTCACTTGGGGAAGAAAGAGAATTGGTACCATAGTACTTCATTAGATCAGGGCTGTCATCACACTTTGTATATCTTTTTATTCAAACATGTATCCAACCCCTTTGTAAAGGTAAATCTACTGAATCTGCAGTTGATATTATTCTTATCCTTTATTTACAAAGTGCCAGCATACTTCTACAGTGATAAATACAATATATAGTTTGACTATATAAGACAAAAGTTACATTTTGGTACAGATGATGTAGAGGACCCTCTATTGTAAGAGTTTACAATCTAAGTATATTAAGGATATTAGAGACAAAATGGGTTGCTTGTCTGTTGTGAAGGAAAGTGGCAGGTCCATGTCCAGGAGGTGCTACATTTCTTTTTTGAATCCCTGATGTGAGGGTAATGTAGGTTGACTTATCTGAATAGATTAGCTTTCAGGGAGTGCTCGATTGTTAAGAGTTGGGGAGTTAGAGAATTCCACAGGGTCTGCTCTGCCCAAAAAATGTCTTGGGGATGAGTGTATGTCGTGTGAAGATTGGAGGGAGCAGTAAGGGGGTATGTGGAGATTAGGTCAGATATGTAGCTGGATGCAGTGCTGTTGATGGCTCTGCAGGTGAATGTCAAGATTTTCAACTTATTCTAGTGGATATGTGAAGCCAGTGAACAGATTGGCAGAATGCGGCAGTAGATGAGAAATGACTGTTTATATATGAACCTAGTAGAGGCATTTAAGATGGATTTCAGTGGGGAGAGTCTAGAAAGGGATAGGATTATGATAAGTGACTGAATGTGGGAAGAGAAAGAGTGCACTAAATCTAGTTTAATCCCAAGGCAGCAGATTTTAGTGTTGATGTGATGGAGCAGTTGTCGACTTAATAGAAAATAATAGTCCATGCTAAATTCGGCACAGAACCTATCGGTATTTACCAGGAAAATATCCCCATCCATTTCAGAGTTCAGAGGTTTATAGCCATGAATAAAAAAAAAAAAGAAAACCGCTTTCCAGCAACCAGCTCATAATTACTCAAAAATTTGCAGTATATTGGCAATACAAATGGACCAAGTATGAAGACACAATGCTAAGTTTAAAACTTAAGCTGTCTCCACCCTTAGATTCCTATTAAATTATAAGCCCATAGAGGCATCGGTAAGCCCACAAAGGGTTAAAAAATCAGCTGCATTACATTGCTATTAAATTAGAACATGCCGTGAGTTACCGGCTTGAGACACAAACCTGCAAACCATTTTTCACACGTTGGATGTGTGGCTCTGAGCATGATCAATTAGTCAAACCTGAGGTTACGGTTTTAGATGGAGACAATGGCAACAGAGATCGTCATCATTACGTCACTAAAAAATAGAGGTTGAATTTAAAGTCCTACGGGCTTCAATTAAGAGTTACGATCGGACCCACATTCCAGAAATAAAGCAATATTGATAAAGCCGTAATTATGATATTCTAGTCCATGCGATATTATATGTATTAACACATTGATTGCTGGGATTGATATAAAACAGAATTTAAACATTAATTAAATTATTTTATATTGCAGATTTGCGAGCATCAGAATGTTGTGCTATTAATTCTAATACCTAACATCACTTTCCCTTTAAATATAAGTACAGCGGTGTGTGTATATTTCCATTTAAAAAATGTACTCACTTTTGTTGCCAATGGTTTAGACATTAATGGCTGTGTGTTGAGTTATTTTGAGGGGACAGCAAATTTACACTGCTATACAGGCTGTACACTTACTACTTTACATTGTAGCAGAATGTCATTTCTTCAGTGTTGTTACATGAAAATATATAATAAAATATTTACAAATATGTGAGGGATGTTTTCACTTTTGTGAGATACTGTACCTTTATGATACTGCTGACGTCATCACTGTGGGACAGCTAGTTTGAAATGGCTGGCGCGCACGTTTTGCGTTGCGCTTCCACCAGGGCTAGGTATTATTATTTATATATTACTGTTATTTATATAACATTTGTATTGATGGTTTGATTGTTTTTTTCCTGGACATGAATTGATCATTTGATTTCGTATTCCTGTGGTTGTGTAACCCTATTTACTTGTAATTATTAATAATATATAAGCATTACCCTACTAGCCTATAATATTATCCATTTAAGGGACAACTTGGTGTAACCTTAAATGCTGTTTTGGCATATATAATTTTCCATCAAACTTTGAGAAAGGTACATTATATACTTAGGGTGGAGACAGCTTATTGTTCTTTTAAATAATTATTTTTTTATGCAACAATTTTTAATATGTATGGGTTTTAAAATGTAATAATAAAAGTTGAGTTTTAAATGTAGCCCTGTGCCCTCATTCTTGGTCCATATGTATCGCCAATACACTGCAAATTTTGGAGTAATTATCAAGGATTGAGCTGGTTCCTGAAAAGAGGCTCTTTTTGCTTTTTAATTTTATCTGTAACTGTAATGGTGATGTCACATTGAAGCCATGCAGGGTTGGGTCTGATCAGTACTTGGATAGGAGACCACCTAGAAATACCAGGAGCTACACGCTGTGGCCCAATGGAGAAGGAACTGGAAACCCACTCAAGTATCTCTGCCATGAACACCAAGTGGATCAGCATAGAATGTTGTGGTGCTTTAGGTCACGGAGAGTCGGACATGACCGAACAACGCAAACACACAAGGGTGATATCTGGAGCTGGGGGATATGATGAAGTGGACATGTTACATTAGAAGCTGAAAGGGATGAGGCCACATCATCCTCTGTGACTGGGATGAAGAAGCTGAGTGAGGCCACTGAACTGGTAGCTGTCAGAAGTGGAGAATAATGTGCAGTGTAAAGAGATCTCTTATATAATAACAACCATTTTTAAGTGTTCTTAAATATGGGCTGAAAATGTGCTTGAATAAGAAATAGGTTTGTTTGGAAAGCTGAAGGGCAGCATTGTAGGATCAAAGAATGAATTTGTAGAGTAGGCAGTCTGCATCAGTGTGTGATTTCCTTCGGCGCTCATCGTGAGCCATTCCCCCCCCCCCCTTGTGTAGTTTAGTGGCCTTGTGATTAGTGTTACTGCCTTGGGTTAAGTGTTACTTCCTTGGGTTAAGTGTTACTGGCTTGGGTTAAGTGTTACTGGCTTGGGTTAAGTGTTACTAGTTTGGGTTAAGTGTTACTAGTTTGGGTTAAGGGTTACTTCCTCTGTGCTGTGTTTTACTGGCTTCAGCCTCGTTTTCATCCTTTTACCTTTTTTCGGACACCATTTTTTTTTTGCTTAGCAGATTTTTGATTGTGAAAAAACTGCAAAAATGCATCAAATGAACTGTACTGTGTGTGAGTTTGTAAGTGAATTTGAGGCATAATTGTGGATTATGAAGGTATTTTCATTTTGGTGGTTTGGACGTTTTATGTGCTTCCTTCCTAAGTCCTATTGGGTTCGCGATTGCAGTTGCGTAGTTCGAGCGTTTTACGTGCTTCGGTCCTAAGTCCTACAGGTGCTCATCGGGAGCCCTGCAATGAGCGTTTTGCGAGGCTCGCAGTTGGACCGCAACGCAAGCAACGTTCTTGGCGCGGCCGTCAACTGCTCGCCTCATTTCGCCCCGCTCTACAGGCCGCAACGTGACCAACGTCCTTGAACCACCAACTATTATAGTGTTAAATGTCCTTTTGCAGTGAAAGTTCATCATTCATCATATTTAATTACCTTCCACTATTTAGTGTCATCAACAGGACTTCTTCTAAATCATTACCAAATGTATTATAAAGAGGTGTATGAAATGTCATACTTTACAACAATCCTCGGGTTTCTTATCGGTTAACCAGTTTGCTAGCCACATGCTTATATTAACTGCAATTCCTTTAGGTTTTATTTTGTACAATAGCCTCACATGTGGCGATGTAATAAAATCCTTTGCAAAATCCATATAGTTTAAACTAGTAAGTTGCATATGTAGCACCAAGATATTTATTCTATGCAAATAAAAAATACAAAAATCTGCTTGAGGATGCTGAAAAAACATATATTTCTATGGCTATAAGAGATACTGATGGTGAGCAAAGCATATTATTGTTTTCTGACAGCAAGTCTCCTCTGCACAAGAATGTAACAACAAACCTATAGGGACTTTAGGAGCAGACAGCAAGGAATCCATGCCCGGAGTCCCCTGTCCTCTTAAGAAGATCTTGAAGAGTCATTGGACAGATCTGCTTTTTCAAGTGTTTAAAAGAGCATGCTTTAAAGTTTACAAAAGTTTTAGTATGAAACATATTAAGTAAAACCTGTTTAAATTGTATTGAAACTAATTGTAAATTCATAGACATAGATCTCATTGGCTGGACAAGCCCCCAAGATCAGTTAAACTAACTTTATATGCTCACAGGCCTTTATTTGAACATTTAAAAAACAACAACACTGCGGCACAATATCAAATGCCCTCTTTATGATGCAACAAAGAAAAAAAAATTAAATGTCTATTTAATGGTTAGCAAGTAGTTCATTTTCTGTCATGAATTTAAAAGGCCATGACAAATATTTTTGCATGACTAATAACTGGCTTTTAAAAAATTACATTACAGTGAGAAGGAGAGGCATTCCCCCCCCCCTCTCCTTTCTTGACATGGTACAAGGCTCTGTGCATTTTATATATTTCTGTGCCGTCTGTGTTAATTTTCTTAAAATTAATATAATTTATAGTACATGCAAACATTTTTTTAATGTGTAAAACATGCTTGAATATATACATTTGTGCTCAAAACTTTTTTTTTTTTGCATGAAGGATAGTGATTATATGAAGCTATTTATTTATTATCACATAGTTGTTTGGCTCCTTTTTAAATCATAATGATAATAGAAATCGCCCTGATCAAAAGTTTACATACCATTGAATGTTTGGCCTTGTTATAGAAAAACAAGGTGAACACACAGGTTATAATGGCAATTAAAGGTTAATTTCCCGCATCTGTGGCTTTTTAAATTGCAATTAGTATCTGTGTATAAAAAGGCAATGAGTTTGTTAGCTCTCCCGTGGATGCACTGCGCAGGCTAGATACTGAGCAATGGGGAGCAGAAAGAAACTGTCAAAAGACCTGCATAAAATGTAATGGAACTTCATAAAGATGGAAAAGGATATAAAAAAATATCTTAAGACTTGAAAATGCCAGTCAGTACTGCTCAATCACTTAAGAAGTGTAAAGTTTGGGGATACTAAGCCAAGGTCAGGTAAACCAAGAAAGATTTCAGCCACAACTGCCAGAATTGTTTGGAATACAAAGAAAAACCCACAATGCGAACACAATGAAACTTGAACAAAAATGAGCTGCATGGTCAACAGGCTAGAAAGAAACCTTTACTGCACCAATGCCACAAAAAATCACGGTTACAATATCAACAACACCTTGACACGCCTCACAGCATCTGACGAGACCAAAATAGAGCTTTAAGGTCACACCCATAAGCTCTATGTTTGGAGAGGGGTCAACAAGGCCCATAGTGAAAAGAATACCATCCACTCTGTGAAGCATGGTGGTGGCTCACTGATGTTTTTTTTTTGGGGGGGGGGGGGGCACAGGGAATCTTGGGAAAATTGATGGCAAAATGAATGCAGCATGTTATGAGAAAATACTGGACTGGCAGACAATGTGCATTCTTCTGCAGGAAGGCTGCACATGAGACACTCTTGGACTTTCCAGCATGACAATGACCATAGGGCCAAGACCAACATGAGGCCAAGTTGACCCTCCAATGGTTACAGCAGAAAAAGGTGAAGGTTCTGGAGTGGCCATCACAGTCTCCTGACTTTAATATCAAAGCCACTCTGGGGAGATCTCAAACATATGGTTCATGCAAGATGACCAAAGACTTTGCCAAGACGAATGGGCAGCTATACCACCTGCAAGAATTAGTGGCCTCATAGACAGCTATTACAATATACTGCACGCTGTCATTGATGCTAAAGGGGGCAATACACAGAACTTAGGGTATGTAAACTTTTGATCAGAGCCATTTGCGTGATTTCTGTTACCATTATAATTTAAAAAGAGCCAAACAACTATGTCATAATAAATGGCATATGATCACTATCCTTCAATAAAATACTTTTTTTTTTTTTGCATGATCAGTTATATTTTCACACCAAATTCCAAAATTTCACAATTTCTGCCAGGGTATGCAAACTTTTGAGCGTAACTGTAGATGTGGTTTTGTTAACAATGAAGATATGACATACACATTTTCAAACACACTGGATTTGATTTTGTACATTTTTGCCATTAGTATATTGTAACATTGTATTAATTGGATAAAACAGTTATCCCTAGACAGGCTTGTGTGTTGTAATTTAAATAAATAACATTGATATATGCTTCTTTTTTTAATAGGTTCGGTGTGCTTATGCTTTCAGTTCACTCTCACTATTATTTTAAGGGCTTTTTAATTTAATCTAGGATGATTTAAAGCTTTAGATTACTTTCTTTCTCAAAAACCACTAGAACTTTTATTAAAGTGCTTACATCTTTGGGGGAAAAAGATATTACAGATATACAGTACAAAAAAAGACAATAAAATAAATTTTACTCATAATATAAAACAATATGTTGCAATCTGTCATTAAAAATAAATTTATATGTAGTATAAAATTATACCTTTTTCATTTAAATATAAAGAGAGAATTGCCTATAGGGAGACGGGGAAATCCGACATTTAATCTATTTCTATTAATCTATTGAAAGCGAGGAAATACAATTATTGTTACAGATTGGAAATGCAGCTAAGCATGGGCAAGTTCTAATAATGGGAGATTTTAATTACCCTGAAATAAACTGGATAAATGAGACCAGCAGTACGGGTAAAGGGAGCAGGTTCCTGAGTACACTCAGGGATCATTATCTGACCCAGGTTATACAAGAGCCTACTAGAAATGAGGCCATCTTGGATTTAGTCATCACAAATAATATTGATATGGTATCGAATGTTGAAATAGGGTAACCTTTGGGAAACAAGTGATCACAACACAGTCTCATTTGAGATTGAATAAAAAAAACTCTAAGGGGCCAACAAAAACTCCTAATTTTAAAATGGTCTAAGGGCAGCGATACAAAGTATAGACTGGGCCAAAGAACTGACAGGTAAAAATACTAAAGATAAATGGACAACGTTTAAATCTATACTAAATATACATACACATCGGTATATACAATGTGGGAATAAAAGTAAAAGGAGTAAATTACATCCAACATGGTTTAACAATGATTTAAACATCAAGATATGGAGTAAAAAACAGGCATTTAAATTATACAAACAAGAGGGGACCGAGACTGCTTTACGGGAGTACAAGGAAATCACTAAGGCTTGCAAAAGGGCTATTAGACTGGCTAAAATAGAAAATGAAAAATTAGTTGCAAAAGAGAGTAAGACTAACCCTAAAATATTTTTTAAGCATATTAATGGGAAGAGGAAGGAAGCTATAGGAACATTACAATGTGACACAGGCCATCTGATAATTAGTGACCAGGAAGAGGCAGATGAGCTAAATAGGTTAATTTCTTTGATATACACAAGGGAGGTACCAGTGGTTGGGACACCGCAACATGATAGGGCAACACTACCTTCACCAAATAACTGGTTAATGCAGGAAGTAATCCAAAAGAGGTTAAAAAAAAAAAAAATCAATAAAGCCTCAGGTCCTGATGGAATACATCCAAGTGTTCTGAGGGAACTGGGTTCTGTAATATCCACACCATTATATCTAAATTTTCAAGATTAACTCAACACTAAGTCACTACATGATGACTGGAGAAAAGCGGAGGTGAAACCTGTATTTGAGAAGGGGCAAGAGCAAATCCGGGGAATTATAGACCTGTAAGCCTCACCTCTGTAGTGGGAAAGCTTTTAGAAGGGTTAATAAGGGATAATATAGTATGTCTATTCAAACAGCATTATAAGTAGGAGCCAATATGGATTTATGAGAGATAGGTCATGTCAAACAAATCTAATTAGTTTCTATGAGGAAGTTAGTGGAAACTTGGATCAAGGCAACTCAGTGGATGTAGTCTTTTTAGATTTTGCAAAGGCTTTTGATACAGTGCCACATGGGAGACTATTGTGCAAACTAAGGGATACATAAATTGCATTAAATATTTGAGAGCTGGCTAAAAGACAGGAGGGTTGTTGTAAATGGAACATACTCTGATTGGACTAATGTGGTAAGTGGGGTTCCTCAGGGCTCAGTATTAAGTCCTCTCCTTTTTAACATATTTATTAACAACTTAGAAGTAGGATTGGAAAGTAGTGTCTCCATTTTTGATGAAGACACAAAGATGTGCAAGGTAATTAAATCAGAAAATGATGTACTTTGCCTCCAAAGGGATTTGCATAAATTGGAGAAATGGACAATTAAATACGAATAAATGTAAAGTTATGCATCTGGG
Organism: Discoglossus pictus; assembly: GCA_027410445.1. Taxonomy (NCBI): domain Eukaryota; kingdom Metazoa; phylum Chordata; class Amphibia; order Anura; family Alytidae; genus Discoglossus; species Discoglossus pictus. Next base: position 107,286,885 of record CM050163.1, on the reverse strand, counting down.
AAAGAAAAATAACCATGCAATCTATAAACTTAATGGAGCACATCTAGGGGTATCTGATATTGAAAGGGATTTGTGAGTGCTTGTGGACAACCACCTATGTAACAGTTCTCAATGCCAAGCAGCTGCGGCAAAATCAAATAAACTATTAGCATGTATTAGGAAGGGTATAGAAGCAAGGGAGGCAGATATAATTCTACCACTATACAAATCCCTAGTACACCCTCATTTGGAATATGGAATACAATTTGGGGCACCACTTCATAAAAAGCACATTTCAGAGCTGAAAAAAGTACGGAGAAGGGCAACAAAACTAATAAGGGGAATGGAGGGGCTAAGTTATGAAGAAAGACTAACCAAATTAAACTTATTTTCTCTAGAAAAAAGGCATCTAAGAGGGGATATGATTACCCTATATAAATACATCCAGGTCAGGATAAAGATCTGTCAAGGAAGCTTTTTGTGCTAAGAGGTTTTGAACTAACAAGAGGATATCCTTTGAGGTTAGAACTAAAAAGATTCCACCCTAAAGAAAGATTAGGGTTCTTAACAGTAAGTTGGTTAATCTGTGGAATTCTCTACCAAGGGAGGTGGTGACAGCGAATTCGATAGACAATTTTAAAAAGGGATTGGATATATTTTTAATTAAAAGGGGCATTCAGGGTTATCCTTGTTAATTAGAGAGGGAGTTTTGATCCAGGGAGAAATCCGATCGCCAGCATCTGGGGTCAGGAAGGAATTCATTTTTTTCCCTTTTGAGACAACTGGCAAAGCTTCAATGGGTTTTTTTTGTTTGTCTTCCTCTGGATTAATTAACAACTAATCTGCATATTGCAGATCAGATGAGATTTTAAAAGGTTGAACTTGAGTGGCTAAAAGTCTTTTTTCAACCTCAATTACTATGTAGCTGTGTAACTGTATAGGATAAAGGATGAAAATTCAAATATTGTTACATATAGTGGTGTATTCCTGCAAATGCAAAGAAATGGCTATATGCAGTGATAATTCTGTAAGGCTGTAAAAGTGACAGTAACAGTTTTCTGTAAAGTGACAGTTTTGGACATACTGTATATACACACACACTGCATTTAACCTTATACCTCTTTATATATGTTTGTGATAAGCTTAAATTGGAGACACAGCAAGGGGAAGAGAGCAACAACTGGGACATGAAGGGCACACAAATCTGAATGGTCCTCAATATAGTCTTACAAGTTGAATAGCTATCCTGCTTGTGAAGATTGTTTAAACAAAATATCTCTAATGCTGTTAACTTTCATTGTTCTTAACACCGCTGACTTAAAGAAAGTACTCTAAAATGTCATCAAAAATGAAAAGCAGGAACTGCAGTTCAGCGCTTATCATTCTCTATATACAATAGTAGTAGTTCAGCGCTTATCATTCTCTATATACAATAGTAATAGTTCAATATACTACAAATGCCTACACCTGTAAGGAAGTGTGGCCAAACCTCACAAAATACTGTGTGTCGCATGAACAATGCTATTTCTTCAGGGTACAGAATATCCTTAGTTTCTGGTTGCTACATCAAGTATCTTGCTTTCCGTTTATAAAGCTATTTGTAAAACCGGTTTCAGAAAACCAAAAAGCCAATAATATTCGTCCTGTAAAAGAAACAGTTTCACAAGTTTACTATTTGTTTTTTATTTCTCTATAATGGAGTGAAAACAATAAATATACACTAGAGCATAAACATCCTTTTTGTTAAACTGATTTAACAAAAAATGCTGACAGAAGGTTTCCGAATATCTTGCACCCTGTAATATGTGGTGGGGAAACAATCTCATCATAGCCCTAAAATCTACAATTAACAATGAATGTAGTGAAATAACAGTGTATTACCAAAGCCAAAGTAAAGTCATATGTTTGCCCAACGGAAGCCTGACAGACCAAGCAACCTAAATCTGTCAATGAGAAATTAGAGTACAAATTTACAAAAAGTCCCAAACTTTCTATCATGGTTTTAAAATACCTTGTTTTATATATAACACAAGGATTTTGTTTGCATGACAAAAAAAAAAAATCAAGCGTGAAAATGTTACAATCGCAAATTGCTATTCAATTGCTACAATTCCTCAAGCCCGCAAATGTTCTCACACCAGTAAATGGCAAATGTAGAAGAAAATCCTACTGGTACAGGACTCGCAAGGGGGTTAAACACCTGATCGTAGGACTTTAAATGCAAATAAAAAATTAATACTGCACTTTAAAAGACAGGGAAAGCAATGAAAGACATGAGAATTAATTGCACAACAGTCTCAAGCTCGCCAACCTGCAATCAAAAATGATTTTTTTATATGTTTCCTTTCCGTGCCATATCAATCTCGGAAGTTAATACTTATCAGGCCACCCACATGGACTAGAACAGTATCGCCATTTATTTTTATTATTTTTTACATTTTGTACATTGCCGGATTATGAGTCTGATCGCATATCAGAGTTCTAAACGCTAACTGATTGATGTTAACCTCCATGTTTTACTGGCGTCATGATGTCAGTCTCATTTACGATTGCCTGTTTTTAAATCGGTATTTAGTTGATTATGATCATGCTCTGAAATGCTACTTACGGGTGCATGTTTACGGTTTAAGCTTTCTGCCAGCTAGTTGTGGACTTGTTCAATTGAATTGCTCTGTAACTTGCAAATTTCAAGCCCACAGAATAGAGGCCAATGTATTTTTTCCACCTTTATCTTACTGATGAAGCAGACGAAGTATAGACAAGAACTCATACGGAGGCAAGTTTTATTCAAATCAGTTATATGAGAATACAATAAAACTGGAATCTTTATTGACAGTTCAGAAAAAACAACGCTGAATTAAAAACACATACAGGAGTTCAAAAGCACTTCTACTTCAAAAGTACTTCTTCTGTATGTGTTTTTAATTCAGCGCTGATTTTTCTGAAGTGTCAATAAAGATTCCAGTTTTATTGTTGGTTAACAGTTATAATGGGGTTAGGCACCTGGAACAATAGTTTTGTTTGTTTATACTACTTGAATGGGAATACACGCACAGTTTGTTGCAGTTTTAACCATCCCACAACTTGGTGCTCCTTTTTCTTTCTGGTCATATATCAGAATAAAGTGGAGAAAACAGTCCCATTACGTCTCCCGTCAACACAATTCTTCTGCACTATAGACCACTTATTCTTATGTCTTTTGTAATGTTTAAACTATGATCTTTTAAATGGATAAAAAAAAATATTTGGACTACAGTGACCCTTTATATTTCAGATTGCATTGAAGAAAAGTGTAAATTAAGGAGGGTTGGAAGTAAATTTGCTCTTAAAATACATAACCCTTAAGATCAGAAAATAGAAATAGTTGAAGGCTTTTATGTGTTGCTCTCACTGCCACCTAATTAACAAATAATCAAAATCGTTATCTCAGCAACAACAATCATTACAAAAACAGTATAATCACAGCTATGTGTGCTTCATTGTTGCCTTCATCAGATACCTTTGGTCATCACTTTTTTTGTACACTTGAATCCTTTGCTCTCAGTGGGACAACTTTGTATGGTGTGTATTTTCAATATGATTCCCAGTAAACACTTTGTATATGGGTACCATGAGGCTCACTCTGGATCCTTGTTCTTCCCCAGCGACACATCATGCATTCAGAAAGTAATACAGTTCTCTTGGATTGAATATCACTCAAACTTACTACTCCTTTCCATATGTATCATCCCTCTTGTCTACTAGTTCTGTCACTGTATATCTGACGTCTTGTCCTGGATAAAACACTTTAATGTCTGGGATATTACAGACTATTTCCTTTAACTACAACCCAATCAGTGTACATTTTCCATGTCTGCTGCTGAGAGCTACATTCAACTGCACTCTAACCTTATATCCATTAATACATGAAATCTTACTGTATTAAGTTGCAAAACTCCAAAGACATCTCCTCTATTTGACACAATAGTACTTCGTCACATCGCTTCTCAAGCCTTAGCTTAACTACAGGAACCTTTCTTCTGTGACCTTTCGCTCTTCCAGATAACTTTCAGTGCTTCTACCAAACGGAAGCTCCTGTCCTGTCTCACTCAAATTCAGAATCATGGATCTAACCTACAAAGCACTTGATAGTAATGTAGTTATTGTTATGTCTCAGCTTTGATCTCCAATCACACCTCCACCCTCTGAACATGTACTTTTCTTCCATTACCACTCCTACACCCACCTTTCATATATTATGTATTCACATTACCATTTTAGTAGAAAACACAATTACTTTAAATATAAATGATAATGACAATATGTCTTCAAGAATAGAACTATATTTTGTATTGTTTGCAGGGTATTACAGTAAAGTTCAGTAAGAAGTAAATTTAAAAAAAAAAAAAAAATCCTGCTATAAATATTTTTTGTTTTTGTTTCAATAAATCATCTTAAACAGGGCTTATTTTACCACTTTACAATCTTTTAATAGAACAAAGATTACCCTATGAACCTGTAAACTGGAGGGAAGAAGAGACCAAGCCATTTAGTGCTCTAATGAGTAGTGCCTCTTGCTTTACACTGAGCACCAATCTGATAAGCCCCCCATCTCCATAACTCATAATAATGTTTGATCTGATTGCCCATAGTCATAATCAGGTCATTTAAATAAAGTAAAACAATTGTCAGGGTCATGAATGTTTTGTCTCATTGACCACCAATAAAATCCCTCCTCCACAATCAATAAAAAAAAAAAAAATCAGCCAACTAAAGAAGGTAGTGCAGAAGCATTGTATGCCTCTAAAATACATAGAAAAATGTCTGATCACTTAAGCTGGGTGATCAGATTTTTTAATTTAGGTTGACACTGCACCTCTGTCCGTTATCTGTTACGTACTTGGAACAAGAGATCTACATGTAGCAGATACAAACTGGAAAGCCAGAGAGTTAAATGCACAATAATAATAATAATAGGCACATTTGTCTATTTTACTCCCTATTGTACGACACAATTTCTAAAACTCAGTTACAATATCCTAACCAACCTCTGCTGGGACACACATATATTCCAGAAAAAAAAACACCATTAATGGAGAGATAACTATAAAACTACTAAAAGCATCACCTGACCATAACTGACCGTGAAATCTGTGAGAAGCTCACATGCATATGTCTCTACTGAACATGCTCATTAAATTAATATTTGAAACTTTCGATCTAAAAAAAACAGCTTAGGATATCTAAAATTCAAAAATAGGCATGCAGACTTTTTTAGATCATGGTTACATTACTAACTTTCAAACAAATCCATTCAGCCAATTTTTTCTTACAACTGAGCAAAACATTTCAAGAAATGAATATGGGTAAAACATCATGTCATCACCCAAAATTCAACATAATTAAACTTATTTTGGCTGGACATAATGAAAAGTGGCAAAAAAATTACTCCCCCCCCCCCCCCCCCCACAACACACACATACATCACACACAGAATCCCTGCTAATATTCTAATATGCAAAATTTCAAACAGATACATCAAACTAATGCTAAGTGGAACATTTGAGAGAATCATCACTGTACTCTAATAATATATAAGTTCTCATACTATTGCAGTATAAAGTGATACCTTAATTATTGGACAAACATTTTATTTAGAGTGATGAGTTTTTCGAGAGGTTTGACCACCCTTTATCAATTCTGAAACAATATACCCCTCCCCTAATAAATTAAGAGTCCACCTATAATTACAGGCAGTTGCTGTTGTAGCAGGCCCTAGCCATGCAAGGAGTGCTTAAAAAAACACAGTTCCCCCTGCAGTAGCTCCACCCCTGCCTTTTGCGAAAGCTATTCACTTAAGCAGCAGAAAACAGGAAAATGGCTGCTATCAGTTATTTCTATTTCCTTTATTTGGCCATTATCAAGCCTTGGGCTTCAGAAAGTGTGCATTGTAAAGAAGGACCTACAGTGTCCCTTTAACTGGTCTCATCTCCAAATACTCCCCCACCCGCCCTCTTCGCTCTGCTAATGACCTTCTTCTTTCCACAACGCTTGTCACCTCCTCTCACTCTCACCTTCAGGACTTTTCTTGTGCTCCCCTATTCTCTGGAACTCCTTGCCTCGCTCCACCAGATTATCCTCCTGCCTCAAAACATTCAAAACCTCTCTAAAAACACATCTCTTTAAAGAAGCGTATCACCTTCCACCCTAACACACCTCTCTCTCCCTCCTTTTCCACACACAATACATTTAGGTTGTAAGTCTGCGAGTTTCAATCCCACTAGGTGCTTTAGGGAAAGCACTATGGTTTTGAGGCTCAAAGACAGGGCCCTCCTTGCCTTGCTATTTGTTAATTTGTGTGCATCTTTGTCTTGAACGTATCTTATGTACAGCGCCACGGAATATGTTGGCGCGTTATAAATAAACTATAATAATAATAATAATAATAACTGGTGACAGCACTTTTGTAATACCGTATTGGTCCGAATATTAGCCGCACCTTTTTTCCGATTTTTGAGCTTGTGAGTTATGGGTGCGGCTTATATTCGCGACCGTCAAAAAATCATTGCCGATTTGCAAACTTTGCTTGTAACGCGTGCGACTTCTATTCGCGAATGCAAAATTACTGCCAATTTGCGCGATTGCGAGTTAAGGGTGCCGATTTTCGTGCTTTAGACTGCGGTATTGAATAGCGATTTCCGGTTTTAGTGATTCTAACATCCTGTAAAGCCTGTAACCTGCAAAAAAAGCCTGTTTCTTGCAATGGCGGATCACTTTGAGAGTCTTTTTCTCTCCAATTTTACAGATGTGGCTTATATTTAAGAACTATCTTTTTTCTATTTTTTCACCTTGAACTTCACGTGTGCGGCTTATACGCGGGTGCGGCTTATATTCGGACCAATACGGTAATAATTAGTTTTTAATATATTTTGGATATGCAGAATCAGTCTCACTTGCAGGTTAGTAGGGACTACCTAGGGTTAATACCACATCTGTTTTATAGAAATAATGAGTAAAATGCTTATTAACTGCCATTTCTTGTTAGTCGGTTACAGAAACTATCGTGCTAATGAGGCATCGCTGCAGGATGCGTTTTACATTCCTTAATAAGTTGTAGCTGGATTCATTTAGAAAAATTTTAGCAGTAGAGTCTTTTTCTTCCAAATTGTTGTGTCTCACACTAAATAATCTAAGTCAGAATGTACTGATTACGAGTTGGGACAATGTAATTATTTCATTTTCATAAACTACAGGCCTGCAGCTTTGTCTCCTTTCAGGCTTTGTCATTGTCATTACAGTACAATGAAAACAGATGGTAGATTCTTAGATCTTTTTTTGAATGCTGTACTATGTTCATATGCTTCTCTTTTATAAAATAAGAAATGAAACACAGTAACTAAGTAGCATATATTGTAAGTTTGTAAAAGAATACTGTAGAGCTAGAACAGGACAAGTGTTAATATACATCAAGGGAACACTATCCCAAAAACTAAAATCTTCAGGTTTATATCGCCTTCCTCATGATAAGTGTATCAATGGTTTTACTGATATAATATAATCAGATATTGAATTGAGGGATTCTGACAACATTTAAAAACCACTAGACCTTTAGCAATCAACTCCTCTTCATATAATTAAACATTTTACAGGAAATACATGGCTGTGAAATATGGTCTTTGAAGACACTGCTAAACATGCAATAAAAGGCTTTAATCATGAAATATGTATAATTATCCCTGAAGTCTCAATGGTGAAATTCACGAACATGCCCCTTTATTCATCAGACAAAACATGCCACGTACAGAGTACAATAATTCGCCCGTCACAGGTTTTGTGAATTTTGCCAGTGTTTTTGAAAATGGATATGAATCAGGCATAGAAACAAGCACAATCAACTCCAATTATCTACAGGCTCTAAAATACTTCACAATGTATGTCTTTTGTAAGGCTGAAAATGTACCGTATATACTCGAGTATAAGGCGACCCGAGTATAAGCCGAGGCACCTATTTTACCACAAAATACTGGGTAAAATGAGTGACTCGAGTATAAGCCAAGGGTGGGAAATGTGCTGCCGCCTGTGTCCCTCTTGGGCCCTCTGTGTCCCCCTCTTGTGTCCCCCTTTCTCTCCCGTGTCTCTTCTCCCCCTCCTCATTCTCAACCTCCCGCCTCAACCCCACTCCTCATCCTCAACCTCCCGCCTCAAACCCCTATCCTCATCCTCAACCCCCATCCTCATCCTCAACCCTCTCAACCTCAACCCCCCCTCCTCATCCTCAACCTCCCTCCTCATCCTCAACCTCCCTCCTCATCCTCAGCCCCCCTCCTCATCCTCAGCCCCCCTCCTCATCCTCAGCCCCCCTCCTCATCCTCAGCCCCCCTCCTCCTCCTCAACCTCCCTCCTCAACCTCCCTCCTCAACCTCCCTCCTCAACCTCAACCCCCCATCCTCAACCTCAACCCCCCATCCTCAACCTCAACCCCCCATCCTCAACCTCAACCCCCCATCCTCAACCTCCCTCCTCAACCTCAACCCCCCATCCTCAACCCCCCCATCCTCAACCTCCCTCCTCATTCTAAACCCCCCCTCATTCTAAACCCCCCCTCCTCATTCTAAACCCCCCCCTCATTCTAAACCCCCCCTCATTTTACCCCTCTAAATACCCCCCCTCTTCCATTCCCCTCACTTACCTGCATCGAGAAGTTCCAGCTACGGCCTCCGCTCCTTCCGGCGTCCCGGTATGTGCTAATGACGTGGCGTGCATATGACATCACGTAATTAGCATATACCGGGTGCCAGCACCCGGTATATGCTAATGCCGTGATGTCACATGCGCGCCACGTCATTAGCGTATCTTCCGGGTGCCGGCACCCGGTATATGCTAATGCCGTGACGTCACATGCGCACCACATCATTAGCGTATCTACCGGGTGCCGGCACCCGGTATATGCTAATGCGTGACATCACATGTGCACCACGCCAAGACGCCGGAAGGATCGGAGGCCGGAGCTTCAGATGCGATGCAGGTAAGTGAGGGGAAAGGGAGAGGGGGGTATTTAGAGGGGTAGAATGAGGGGGGTTTAGAACGAGGGGGGTTTAGAATGAGGAGTGGGGGTTGAGGATGAGGAGGGGGGTAAGGGAAGAGACACGGGGGGTAGAGAGACATGGGGGGAGAGTGACTTGAGTATTAGCCGAGGAGGCCCTTTTTAGCCTTACAAAAAAGGGCTGGAAAACTCGGCTTATACTCGAGTATATACGGTATATCCATTTTCATGGTCCATGGTAGATGAATTAAGCACATTTTATACTAATTCCATTGGTCCTCTTTCTTGGTATACTACATTTATCAGTAGTCCCCAGCTATAACCTAGTTGGTGAAAAACATAATACGAAAAAAAAATGTAAGAGTCAGACCAACTTATTTGAATAAGAATACGCGAGCACAGGTAAATAAATCCAAAATACAGAGCTGCCGATTGAAACATCTATAATATCTACAAAATAACCAAGTCAGAGGTGCAAACTCTTTTAGCTCACATGTGCCCTTCACAGGGAGACATTTCCAGTAGTATATCAGTCTGGTCTTACGCAAAAGAGTGACCCAGGCCAGAAATACCAGGCATTTCTACCCTGAACAGGAGAAACAGCAAACCTCGGACGCGTTTCGGCCTTTATGGGCCTCAACAGTAAGGTGCAGCTGAACTCCCTAAGTGAGCTAAAAGAGGTTGCTCTCAGAGTGGATTATCATGTCCACAGAACTAAGCTATTAAGGTTAGTTCGTTCTCTGATTGAGCACCTCTATTTTGTTTTTATTGTTTTATCTATAATATCTATTCTCACAAAAGATATTGTGTCAATGTGACATAATATTAGCCCTTGTGGACTAGGTGGTTTACATTTTAAATATAATTAACAGCTAATCCTCACATATATTCACCTACATCACAATCTGTTATCTTAGGAAAACAGTATGAAATATTGTATTAATATTACAATAAACGCAATGAACTTTACTTAATGTTGAAGTATGAACTGAAGCCCAAGTGCACAGATTCATTAACCTGTGTCTGAATGTGCTGACACAAAGAATCTGAACGGACAACAAAAAAGGAAGAATGTTTTATTATAAAGACAATAAGAGTGAACTGGAGGAGATATGGATGGGTATATATACCTTATGCTCTAGGTTTCAGTTTTGCGAAAGTTAAACTGAAAAAAGGCCTTAAGACTCATTGGAACTGATAATATCATCTAAAGCCCAATATCTGCAGTAACTGACTGGATGAATTATTTAGAAGAAGTCATTTGGAAGATGTGGTCTTTAGGATATAAGCCCACTTGGGTGTAACATTATATTTGAGAGTATGGTATGTGAATGGGGACTGTTTATCAATATTTTGCCTTTCTTGCTTTATCTCTGTCTCACAAATCTTATCTTTTTTTTCTTAACCACTTTGTGGAGCTAGCTTTTGTTCCTCTCAATTAGTTGAGATAGTCAACCTGTTTGATAGAAATCCCTAAGGTTATTGTGATTAGTGGGGATCGAGGGTTAGTGGCGAGGGAACCCCCAGGGGTTTCCTGCTCCTTGTGGGAGAAGGGAATGCCAGAGGTTCCCTTCAGTGTCAGAGGGAGAAATCCCTGGGGTTCCCCCATTTACTGTAATGTAAATGAAGGATCCCCCAAGCAGATGTGGTGTTGGGTGCACTTATTAACACCTCAAATGTGTTGGATATAAGAAATGAAGCCTTATATCTGACTCATTTGAGGAGTTATGTTGTTTTCAGCATCAGATCTAGCCCTTGAATAATTTTCTGATGCATTTTTCAGCCTCAGAGTGGTGTTCAGTATGGATAAGCTTAGGTAAGAAAACATTGTTAATTGTGTACAGCACAGTTTAAAGGGATTGGAATGGCTTGGAGGGAAATAGGAAAGGGACAGATCACAGTAATTTAGAGAATCTGCTAATTTTTGCCTAGTCAGCTCTGCTTTCACGTAGCGATAACAGTTTGAGTGATTAACATAGGTAGGTTACTAAGTTGCTTGCATTGTAACTCCCTATGTAATAGATTTCAGTGGGGCCCATATTGTGTAGTGTAGTCAGGGCAAAAGTTATATGTACAAATCTTGTATTACTACTAACTTATATGTATTATCTTCCACGTTGATCGTATCCGCTGAGATAATAAACAGAGTACAACAGTGAAAAGAATAGGATTTTTGTTTTGTTTTGTTTTAAGGCAGGGATCTAGAGAATCTTCTGAAATCAAAATTGGTTGTTCCAACTAATTACAATACAGTTCCCCATCCAACAAACTTACCCAATTAACAAAACTATTGTGTTTTTTTTTGTTTTTACCAAACAAGAAGCAGGATCCAGATCTAGTTTTTAGAATACCTAACAAGGAACAAATAGAACAGTACATTTTCACCCAGCTCTCTCTCCTTTCAATTACCATATATCTCAACCCATAGATGATGAGTGCCTGTAAGAGTTTTTGATTTCTGTGATTAAATTACAATAAAATGATTATGTTCAATCTTAGGTTTGAACCCCGTTATCCTTAGCGCTATAAACCTAAATTGTTAGAGAGTGTTAGTAGGTATGTGAAAGGTAAGACCATAATAACTGAATAAAGCCCAGACTTATGGGTATATAGTCTCGTGATTAGAGGTCAGTCCCAATTTCCAGAATGGAAGGTCAAAGTCCACCTGTATATCACTCAGGGGGTGTCTCAATGTGTGATAGGTGTTTGGTCAAAGTCCATCTGTGTTTCATTTAAAGGGTATCTCGGTGTGTGAGGATAGTTGATTGCACTTATTGAGGCTGGCTGCTTCCTTATAGTACATTGTTCACGTAGTGCGTTGTCCAGTAATATGTAAATAAATGACAAAGTGGGGGGGGGGGGGGGGGGGAGTGCCCACCTCCTAGTGCAGATGAGTATGTATGAATAAACAGATATGAGGTATAAGCCTCGCTTCACGGGAGCATTCATCAAATATCAGCACTGGACTCCTGATCCATCTCTGGTACTGCTGAAGTCTTTGTGTGTAGTCTGGTCTCTGAGAAGCTCTGTGATGCTCATAAATGTATTAAAGAGCAACCACACAGAGAGTGTGGAGTTGTAGCAGTGATATTATGATTTAAATCCCGAGGTATGTTACCCTTAGTAGCTAGTGTTAACTGGGGTATCACTTAATAGCAGAGGAAACTTGTAGACTCCACTTATAGTGATAAAATATATATTTATTACAAGTAAGCAGTAACAGGGTAAAAATGTGAGTGTAAGATTCCAAAAAATAGTACAAGGAATGCATCTCATCGGAAGAATCGATAAAAAAAACATTAAAAGGAGTACAATATACCCATTCTCTTGGAAAATATAAAAAAGATAATAATAGTAAATAAGGATTGTAATAGACCCAGTAATCAAACGCGTTTTGAAAATATGTTGGCTTCCTCAGTGATAAAAGTCAATAAATATTAAAAAGTACTCACACTGTGTGGTAGTAGTGTAGTACAGTAGCATGAACTGCATATGTGAGAAGAGCTCTATTGATTTCTATGTATTAAATGATACTGGTTACCATTGAACTTTGATTTATTTTTGTTGCACAAGTTCATACATACTTATCTACATTAGGAGGTGGCCGCTCTCCCCTCCCCCCTCCTCCACCATTGTTTGTCATTTAATTACATATATGTGATTAAATAACCTTGATTTTGACAATTTTAAATTCCAGTTATAGAAAATAAAAAATATAGGTGCTACACGTCATTACATTTTACAACTTCACTTTGTGTTTTATGTGTTGCCTATTACCTACATTCATCTTACTATTAAAGTTCTTTAACATTTTAAGAAGAATGGTAGTAAACAATAACCGCACTTGTTTTCCTTTTCTAACATTACCAAGTAGAAAATACAATTCTTTAAAAAAAACAAAAAAAAACATTAAAAATGCTTCGTTAAAAGTTTGTGAAATAACAGAGCCTGCATCTAAAATATTCTAAATATAATATATATATATATTGTAAATCTTGACTTTGATGGCAGATTTTAAGCATGAGTTTCTTTCAAAGCCCTCCTACTTTACATCTACAGGGTTTTGTTATCTCAGCCCTTGATCCTTTGGAAAAATATACTCTTGGAACATAGATTATATGTTTTGAATGGACTCCTAAATTGATTTTAAATTAAGATACAGATGACAAATAATTTTCTCTCTGAGAAATATAAATATTTATATAGGAATGATATATGCAGGGAATTGTATATCTATTTATGGTATAAATAATTAGTATAACGTTAGTTGGTTTAAACTATTTGCATACAATAGAACTTTTATAGGACAGAGCCGAGTGTATTTAAAAATAATAACATACCCATGCGCTAACACATCTGCCACAGTTGGTGATTTTGAAGTCCCCATAGAGATCCTTGATAGCACCAGTTGTAAAGAATCCTTCCACCATCAGCAAGATACCATAAACAAAGAAGGCAGCCGCAATGCCATAGATCACATACTTGAAGATGTCAATCCTAAGGAAAAGATGAACATTGTTTTTTATATAACATAAATGCAGTCAGAAAACATGACACATATGTGAATGACTAGGAAAAACATTTCAAACTATCAATAAATGGGAAATTGGCACTTAAAGGATTAGCATAAAAATAAACTAAACCTATTATTTAAGAGAATGTTGTTGAAATATTTTGCATGAAAACATTAAATAACCAATATTTAAACATTTTGAAATATAGTTGTGACATTGGCTGAAAACATGACTAACACACTTGTATTATTGCTCACTTTCTGACAGTGCCACGACCAGGGGTAAATTATATGTCCATCGCAGTTCATTAAGGAATGGAAACCTTGTTTTTACAAAAAGACAAGGCACTGTGAATAACTCTAAGGACAAAAATCATGTTAGTGCTTAAGAAGAACAATCACATATATAGTTGTGAGCGTATGGGCCGTTGCTCACTCTTGCGGGCTCGCGTAGCGAGGGCACTGGGCAAGGGACTCAGTTGCTGGCATGGAGCGCCGAAGGGGCTCCATGCCAGCAACTGCGACCCTCGCAAACTTCACGTCGCAACGCAAATAACACGACACACACATTACGACACTCGCAAACAACATACGACACACGTTCACACACATTACGGCCTCGCAACACTCGGACGCAACTCGTGAACATTACAAAATTAAAACCACAATACATACACACAGCACATACATAAAAACCTTACCTACAGCAACAGGGAGCATCCAGGACTTCAAAAATGCAACTCACACCTTCATTTCACTCAAAAGAAAAGAGTTTGCACAATAAAAACTTTGATAAACGAGAGAAAAAATGGCCGCCGAACAAAACGAAAACGAGGCTACACACGCAAACACCATACGAGACACGTTACCACACATTACGATCTCGCAAACATCGGACGCAACACCCCGACATACAAACATTTCAAACAATAAATACACACAACACACACCTAAAAAGCTTACCTACAGCAAGAGGAACCATCCAGCACCTCAGAAAAACAAGTTAGACCTTCATTTCAATAAAAATAAAACACTTTACACACTAATGAAATCGCTAAGCGAGAGAAAAAATGGCCGACGAAAAAAACCAAAACGAGGCTACAGCACTCTCAACACGTAAAACACCACAACACACTCGCAAAACAACACACGAAACTCGAAAAACACCACGAAACACAAACGGATAATCCGCAAAGACGCATAACTTAAGATAACCCGCCATTTCACGCCAATGCGGAAGTACACCACTATGCTAACGGTTTCGTCTCGCGCACGCACACTGTTACACTGCACACATTCAGCACACTTACACAGCAGCTCCACACCACTAATGCTGCAGCAACATGAAAACAGATTGTCAGCTCTTCAACACAATGCTTCAAAATAGGTAAAGTATATTCATTTATTAATATATTATATATTTTACTATTACACACCAAACAGCATTAGCTCACTTTAGATTTGATTGCCGTCATTTTTTGACAGGCAATTCGCTGGTCACTAGAATAGTTGTCAGTGTATGTAATGTTTGCAATGTTGGTCATGCTTTTGCGACCCTCGCGAAGCGAGCCGTCATCGCACGCACGACTTAAGCTCATTCGGCGCTCATTGCAGCTCTATTGCACTATTGCATTGCCTTGCAAAGCGAGCAGTTAAGGCACACGACTGCGAGGGTCGCAACTGTGAGCCAAGCGCGTAACTCTAAAACCCGAAAAACAAACAAAATCATTTAACTAAAATAATTACACACTCACACACAGCACAGGGGGAAAGACAGGAAGCCTGGGAGTGAGGTTGCAAACAAATTTGAGCCATATATGGGTTTTTACGTCAATCCAAAATCTGCTAAGTAAGGAAAAAAATGGAGGACGAAAAACTTAAAAATACTGAAACTGGATGAAAACGAGGCTGAACAAAGCCAGGCACGCGGGACTTAAAAAATACACAATGGCAAAGACAGTAAGACTTACACCAACAAAACCAGGCACGCGGGACTTTAAAAATAAAACTAACGGCATTCAGTGTGTAAGACGCAAACATTCAGCTGACACAAAGAGGAAAAAAAAAGAGACAGGGAAGGGACAGGGGGAGATAGTGGAAAGAGACACATGGCATTCCCAAGCACAAAACTTGCAGGTTAACGAAACCTGCAATGAGCGGCCCATACAGTAGGCAAGAGGAAAGGGTCGCAACCAGCGCCAATGGCGCTCATTGCGGGGCTCACGCTGAGCACTGCGAGCGGGAGAGGCTTGCAATGAGCGCCGAAGGTGCTCAGAGGACCAAAAGCCTCACATTGTGTGGCAAACAGCATTGTCAGCCTTACAATTTTAATCCCGTCCTTTTTGCTAGGCAGATCCCAGATGTCCTCTATATTTTGAAATAGTTCAGAAAGCAATCATTTGTAGGAGCATTTCAAAATTATAAACTCATATAATTGTTTCAATAAATATTACATTAAGAAGTAATATGGCATATTTTTTAATGTTGTACTAACAGTGTACTGTGATATATTCATACTGTAGTGAATACTATGTTATGATTAGTATGTGCTATGGTGGAAGTGTGTGGATGAAAGGCTTTATGTCAGATTGTGAACTCTGTCGATAAAGTTTTTGGGTATATAGTCACCTATTTTCATTGTTCTAGGTTCTAATACACACTTACAGGACCACTTAATGCTGGAAAAATGTTTTACAATGAATAGCTACTACACTTTTATTTTAGTGAATTATATGAAATATTTTTTGCTTACTTTCTTTATTTTTCCACTGATATTGCTCAGTATAGGAGCTGACATTTTTCCCCTCACAGAGATCCACCACCAAGCTGGAGCTTGCAATATAATCTGAGGATATCACTGTTGGAGGTGGAGCCAAACACATAGCTGGGCAGGGCTCATTTACAACAGGGGATACATTCAGACAGTTATTAGTTAGATTCCTCTCCATGGCAGGAAGGGAACACACTATTAAACAAATATACCATTATGTAAGGTATAGTTAGTATTAATGGACGATGGAACCCATGATGGAGCATCTGTGAAACTGTTGGCCTTATGCTGCATCTGAAACTTTCACATTGTATTTCTATATATACATATGGGTGTATGGATTTAGACATAAGTCTTTGTACTTAAGTCAGTTGTGATGCAAATCTAGAAAAAAGTTCCCAAGATGAATAAATGAATAAACAAAATCAATGGTTTAATGGAGTTCTAGAGACAGAGAAAAGCAGATTTAATAACTAAAATGCATGCTAATGCATACAATGGGAAAATAAACATCACAAGCCTACTGAGAACATGTTATGAAGATTAAGTGCAGTTAGGAAATAACCTTCAACAATAATGTTAAACGTTGCAATTGAATCAAAAAGAGAGAACTAGTCATCTGGAAAGGTATGAAGTGTGTGATGCCAAATTTCATACAGGAGTTGCACGTATTGTGCACAAAACTAGTAAAAAGGAGATAGTATTTTGGTCAAATATTTTTCATAATAAATTATGAATATTAACTCTTCCTTTATTTCTCTTTCTTATATCACTAACAAATATATAGCATACCCCCCCCCCCCCCCCTTATGGAAGGGCAATGGTTAATATTGCTTTTTTAATTTCACATTAGAATTTTGAAGGTTTCTCAGAAATGTTATAAAACTTATTTTAGAGAGGAATACTACTTAAATACAGTTAACACAATCCAAAAATATTATCTAATAGGAAGTACTCATCCTTTGCTCTGACACAGTTACAATTAATCCGCAATTATAGTGGGGAAACTTTGGATGTTAACTAATTTAATTACAAAGTGCATTGTACAGCATGATAATGAAATAAATAAGTCAAACTAACAGAGTTTCATATTGTGCCAAAAATACATAAACGTATATGTTTACTTGTGATTTTGATTGTTATTGTGTGTCCATTGTTACACAAGTCTAATTCTTCCTACACCTGCAAATAAATGATGTGAAATAATGTGGTCCAATACAATCTGGTGTTTGTAGACATTCTTATTTAGGACTGTATGTTACATAGTTATATAGTTACATATTAATTGTGGTTGAAAAAAATACTTTTAGTCCATCAAGTTCTACCTTTTTAGCTCTCTGAACTGCAATATGCGGGATAATTGTTAATTGATCCAGAGGAAGGCAAACAAAAAAAAAAAAACAAGTGCAACTTTGCCAATTGTCTCAAAAGGGAAACAAAATTCCTTCCTGACCCCAGATAATGGCGATCAGATTCCTCCCTGGGTCAATAAGCCCTCTCTAATTATCCAGGATAACACTGAATGTCCTTTTTATTTAAAAATATTATATTAATATTATGTTAATATTGTGTTCTCTTTTGTTCTACATTTCAAAATAATTATAAAAAAAAGCATTATATGGGTCGAAGAGTAGGAATATATTTTCTCACAACAAAATGTATTTTAATACCTCAGTACATTTGTATAACATCTTATAAATTCTGTCAGATACAGCCCTATTAAATTCAGGGACTGTAAGTCCAACGTGAAGCATGCAACGACTGCAGGCTTGAAATTTGGCCAAGTTACGATGATATGAAAACTAGAATGGGTTGCAAGCTACGGGCTTGAGACACAAATCGTAGCTTGTTGGTAGAACGTTGTATTTGCAGCCTTACGGACGATCAATTAGTGTAGACTGTAGTTACGGTTTTAGATGGAGCCAATGGAAAAAGAGATTGTTAACGTTACGTCACTGAAAAAGGGGAGGGTAGATTTTAAAGTCCTAAGTGTTTCAATTACAGGTTGCGATCTGACCCTCATTCCACGATAATGCAATATTAATAAAGCTTTAAATAAGAAATTCTATTACAGGGGGGTTACAGTATATGTATTGACACATTGATTGCCGTGATCGATATAACACGGAAATTAAACATTATTATTATCTTTATTTATATCGCGCCAACATATTCCGTAGCGCTGTACAGGGGTTGAGTACATAGCAGAAAACAAATTAAACACCTTGTAAAGAATGGAGGGCCCTGTTTTTGAGCATAAAATCAAATGTACATAGAGCTTGTTTCCAATGAAATAAAGTATTTTTTGGGCTGATTTGCGGGCTTGAGAATGTTGTGCTATTAATTCTAAGACTTAACATCACTTTCCCTTTTAATAAAAGCACAGTAGTGTGTTTTATTTGCATTTACGGGGCTACATATTGGTCTTTACCCGCCTCCTCTCCAGCACATGTTGGGCTTTGGGCCTCATTTGCGTGTTACGGGCTAGCTCGCTAGTGACTTTGTTGCAATTTAATAGCATGATTGGGATTGTAGCGGTTATGGGCTTGACAGATCAAAGGATATGCAAACTGCGAAGTTCCACTCTCATGTCCCGTAGGCATTTTTCGTCCGTTCTGCGGCTTACCCCGCAAGTCGTCTGCGGGGACGTTTACTGGGCTAATTTAATAGCCGTAAGTCCTACTTTCAGCGTTACAGGCTATGTTTTAACACATAGTCCGAATTTAATGAGGCTTATAATATCCTAAATCATAATGATATCAAATAATATTTTGGATGTAAAAGGAAGACATTCAAATATCTTGTTATTTGTTTTCATTTGAAGGCATAACTGGGCTTTAATGAATTATTTTCTAATGAAAGTTTAAATAAACATATATTGTATGTGTGTACATTCAATGGAAAAAAATCAATAAATCCTTATATATTTGAAACAAAGTACAGCGGTAAAAAGGAAAAGTGTGTTTCTATATAATAAACTGTCATTTTGTTTTAAAATTGTCAGTTTTGTGGCACAGCCAGAAATACATCTGCTACATTTTGCTCAGGATGAGTTCACAGTCTTCTTTAGTACTGAGCCTTAAGCAGTTTACCCGTCTGCACTTACTTCATGATGACCCCACTATTAAGGGCATGTATCATGAAATGACAACGAATTTCGAAGAACCAAATAATCAACAGTGACAGTTATAAGAAATAGAAAATGAAGGATAAAGTAAAAGGAATTAAGTGGAATATTGTCACAAAGAAAGAAAGAAAGAAAGAAAAAAAAACCCACTAAATAATATAGTCAGGTTTAATTAGAATACAGTATCAAAATTATCATGTACTATGGATTAAATCTAGTCAAGCAAAAAAGCTAACATACTGTTACAGTAAATAGATGTGATACTGCTGTACATCTTGCTTTTTTATATTACATTTTTTGTCGAATTTCCTTCCCGTTATACAAACTTGAGTTTGTCAATTCATTTTCACAAAAATGTCCACTGAGCAAATTTATTTGTTAAAACTTAGACAAGGTTCAGAATTGCACACCTATATTTTTATATAATAATATTCAAAACAATAGCAGTAAGAAAAGTTAAATATTGAACGACATCAAGAGAAACTAGCCCATTAATTAATAATTGTAAGGCATTACTTAAAAAGCATAAAACTAGCTATATATTATGCTTATCATTTTTCTAAAGTAAATTATATAAAATATTCCTGATATGGGGGCTGGGGGCCGGAGAGTAGATACCAGGAGAGGATCTGCACCGATATGGAAGAAGACAGACAGGTATGCTAGGTTGGATCAATAACAAGATCGAGATAGAGAAATGTTTTCCAAAGAGGAAGGCTTGACATAGATGTGTCAGATAGAATGTTTTAGTTTAATTAGTTAGGTTAACATTTGTAAAAGTTTGTAAGCAACTCTTCCTGAATATATAAGAAAAGATAACGGGGGGGAATTGAATGGAAGGAAGATACTGAAAGACTAACAAACGCAGATAATCATACTATATCCCTCTAGAGGTAAATGAGTCAGCCAATGGATAAAATTAGGGCTTTTTTATAATATCTTTATGATCCTCTAAGTCATAGGTTAATAACGGAAGGTATTAGGAGATAACAACTTAATAACCAAAGAATAGTATAGGTAACAAATAAGTTTAGGGATACATGTTTACATAACCAAGAAAGGTCCATTATAATTTTATACATTGGTTCACCGATAATAGCACGGAGGTAAATACGGAAAAAAGGAGGAGGCAGGATACAAGGATGAGATTTCACAATTGATGTTGGGGTATTGTTTTATTATGCTCAATATTGTACAACTGTTTGCACTTTGTATTCCTGCAATAAAAAATAAAAAAAACATTCCTGATATATCTAGATTTATTTGTGCACCAATATTATGATAATTTGTAACTAACAAGGTACCAGTCTCTTCTGGGTTTGTGTCCATGTTTCTGGCACTTTGATGGGGAAGTGAAGACTATAATATTTTTGCCAGTTTCCAAAATTAACTATCCAAAACAATAAAAAAAAAAATAACATCCCTAGCTTCCACGGAAGCACTACCTTTACTGATAGTCAGTTTCCCCATGATCCAGTTCCATTCAGCTAAACCTGGGTGGAGCAGAAAAAAACAATCACTGGCCTGTATTCTTTGAAACTGAAGGTCTCCACATGCTCATCAATTGCTAGCTGTTGTCTCTCTCTCTCCATGTCTCTTTCCAGCTTTAGAAAATTGCACACTTCTTTCTCTGTGTCAGCTTCAAAGCATCTGCATACACTCCTCTCTGTCTCTGTGTGTGTCTTCATTAGTTCTGATCAACTGTACACTCAGTCCATAACCAGCCACACCCAACTTCAAGAGCAGACTTATATCACATCAGCTAAGGATCAGGAAGGTTAACACCTTCAGACCTCCTGGAGAAAAAAATAATTTTGCAAAGTCTGTGGCTCACACAAACCTCTTGTATCACTCTGTCACAGCTAATACACTACTTTGGTTTGGTAATTGGTAGCATGGCATTCTTATGTGTTTCTGTAATGGGAAACAACCTACCAAAGTGTTTTTATGCAGTAACATTCCCTTTCCAGCATTTATTAAACACACTGAAACACAATATGTAGCTACATATTTACATAATGGAAAAACAGAACCAATAATGAATATCTGCAGGAGGATTAACTGTAGAGAAAAAAGATAGTACAATTTATAGCTTGTTTTAATTTAAAAAAAAACAGTGTGTCAGTGGGGTGCAGAAAGTATAAATAAAATGTTTAATTAAGCAATAGAGTTCTAGAAGGAATAGGAAAGTCAGGTTCCAATCTGACAATCCAAGAACTAGTTATTCTGTGTCCACTGGTATTATTCAGTGAATTAATGATACTGGATTTCAACCCATGCAGAATCTAAGACAAGTTTTAGTAATATGAAATAATCTGTATTGGGGAAAAAGAGAATTAAATGGCCAATTATTTAATATTTTTAGTGTTTATATTTAAACTAGCGACTTGCCCGTCAAAAAATGACGGCAATGTGATGTATATGTTTGTCAAGTTGTTTAGTTATTAATATATATTTTTGACACTTGTAAGTATTTTAATATGAACGTGTATTTTTGTAAAATGTTGATGTAATGGTTTTTTAAAATGTAATTTGTATCTGAAGAATTGTTAACTTTAATATACATTGAATGAATAGGAAAGCAAAAAGTAAAAAGCCTTCTTGAAACCTTGCGAATTTTAACATGAAGTTTAAAATATATGTAAGCAATAACCTTCAAAGTATATATTTTGAAACTTGAACTTTATTTTTTATGTAAGTTTAGAAGTTGACAAAACATTGATATAATTTTGAACATTATAAACAGGAACATAGTGAATACATTTTGTAACCTAATTTTTTATTAAAAGTATTAACATTTGAATGTAAAAACAATTGACCTTTAAATTAATCAGTATTAACATGCAATTTCTATCACAATAATTGTTAACTTGAATATACATTGAATGTAGAGGAAGGCATACAGTAAAACTCTCCTTAAAACGTACGTAATTAAAGTAATTCATTACTGAGCACATAAACTGGCGATAAACATGAATGTAGTTAGTAATCTTAAGATAACAGACAATATTTACATTGTGACTTAAAAGGTGCTTGACCTCTTAACATCCACTTTGTAATCTGTTGAATGAAATAACTTGAAAATATATATTTTAAACTTGTAACATTAGAAACATTAACATAGTGACTTAACATTTTAACATAATTTTTACTAACAATGCAAGGCAAGTATTTTGTGAGGCGAATCATTCATAAACAGTACTTTCATTAATTATGACTGAATTAAACAACCAATTGTTATGTATTTTGGAATGCTTTTAAAAAATGTTGGCATCTTTAATTTGTATCCTGCAAAGTTATAGTACTTCATAGTGGACAATGTTTTTAGTAAAAATACGTCCATCTTCTAATAAATCACCTTGACTTTCATTGTTTTCAATGTAAACTTTAATAGCCTGTGGATTTTTGCACCATGACAATGCAACGTACAATTGACCATGTGCAAAAACTGGTTCTTCCAAGTAAATACCCACAGATTTGAAAGTTTGACCTTGTGATTTATTAATGGTCATGGCAAATGCCATAATAATGGGAAATTGTCTTCTTTGAAGTATAAAAGGGAGACTACTTTCACTTGGTGCTAAATCTATTCTTGGTATGAAAACTCTCTCTCCTTTATGGGTCCCAGTTAAAATTTCAGCATCTATAAAATGGTCCTTTAATTGTTGAACAATTAATCTTGTGCCATTGCATAGGCCTTTTTTTGGGTTCATATTTCGCAGTAACATGATAATTGCACCTTTCTTTAGCTGCAAAATATGTGGTGGCATTCCAGAAGGAGTTAAAGAGTTAATGAATTCAGTTGAAAAGTTTGCCTGACTTTCATTGTCATCAGCAAGTACAGAATCAGCACTGTGATAATTTCTTTGTGGTGCATTAATATTTTTTAAGATTTCATTATTGAGTATTAATGCATCTTTATTTTTACACGTCAGTATAACTTGGTTGGCAAGCTCACAATATTCTTTGTTATTTATGCTCCCTTCAAATATAGCCGATATAATATCTTGTTGACAAATCATATGAGGTGGTATCTCTACAGTGTCGTCAGGTAAATGTAGTATTTTTTCTGTTCTTCCTTCTCCAATTTTAATAAGCCAATCATTGAAATCAGTTTGGCCTTCTGATCTCATATTTTGTTGAAGATGGGTAAAATGTTTCCATACTGTACTTGACTTTATACATGTTTCAATAATGTCTGTTCGATTTCCATGTACAACGACAGGTAATGTTTGTCTAAAATCGCCACCCAACAAAATTACCTTTCCACCAAATGGAAAAATATTATCCATGACTTCACGAAGCAAACGGTCAATACATTGGAGGGCATAGCATGACATCATTGTGGCCTCATCTATTATAATTAATTTACATTTCTTCAATTTCTTTGCTTGTAAGGATGTCATGCGAATATCTGACACTGAATTTTCCAAAATAGGCACTGGCAGTTTAAATCCACTATGAACAGTTCTTCCACCTTCTAATAAAAGTGCAGCAATTCCAGTAGTGGCAAACGCCATTGCTATTTGTCCTTGTGCTAGTACTGAACTCATTAATAAATTGTACAAATATGTTTTCCCTGATCCGCCAGGTCCATCAAGATAGAAATAACGCTCTGTCACGATGTCATCATCTATAGCATTTTTAATGGCATGAAATGCTTGCAATTGTAGTGTATTTAAAGTTGCAAGTCTTTCTTCTGTTCTTTCTGCTTGTAGTTGAATGTCATAGTCTTCAACGTTAATGTCATCTATTAGACCTGGATCAGGCAAATTAAAACTTGCACAACTTAATGGAAATTCAAGAAGTCTTTTTAACTCATGGATTAAGGCTTTTAAGTGTGCAATGGGTTCATTGTATCGTCGCATAAAGTCTTCAGCCATATTACTTTTAAAAGTCTCCCACAAAGCTAATGCATTTGGAGCATTTGAGAAGATACAAATAAAAGCAAATTGTTCTCTCATCTGTCGTGGCATTTGACATTGTGCTGCTTCTTCTAAAAATCTTTCCCACTCTGTATCATCAGCGAGTAAGTTTCTATTTCTTGCAGCTAAATGGAAGGATTCATATACAATGTCATTAACAGTTCTTAATTGTTCAAAACTTTGTGCTCCTGGAACATTTAAAAGTAATATCCGTAAGCAAAATCGTTCAACATCTCTTGGACTGACTGTGTAAATTCGTGGAATTATTTTATTGCCTCTGGTTTTTCTTGCTCTCCATAATCCATTCACAAAAACATAGTGATATGGAATTTCAATATATAAGTATTGTGTTGCTTCAGCATCAGTGGAATTTAATGCAAACCATGCAGTTAGTGTAGTGTGACGATCTTCACTTTGGGCCAATGCATTCATTTCATTTCCAGCATGGAAATAGACTAAATGTCGTTGTGGCAAATGTACTGCTAACCTATATACTGCATGTGATCTATCATGCATTTCAAATTTTAAAAGCCGCCACATAGCTTCTGGCGCACTGACATAGCGAGCATCTACATGAGATGCAAGTTCATCATGTACTAACTCACTACTTTCAGGGTTGTCTGCACTTTTGACGACTACAGTAGCTGCATCGTAACCTTTGTAAATATATTTGTAGACATATTTAATGGATTTGATGGAAGTGCAGGCTTCTACGTTGATGTGGGCGTTGTACTTCATGAGTAAATGTGGATTGTAGGGTACTACATATCTATTGTCCACTTTTTTTCCACGAATAATGGCACTATCTCCTTCTCTTCTTTTATAAAGTGGATATCCATCACAATTTGCATATGTCTTGTCTCTATAATCTTTTGGGAAATCTTTTGAACATTGATTATTTTCCATACATGGTGATTGTGGATGAAGGTCTCCACAGGGTCCATGAATCATGCGATGAGTAACAATCTCATATAGTCTACCATATAGTTCTGGATCCGGTAGTTCAGCAACTATGACTGCATCCACTTTGTCCGAAGTATCTAATTTATCTTTCTCTTGAAGTATTATGAGAAGATGTGCATGTGGAAGGCCTCTTTTTTGAAATTCAATGGTATATACATAAGCAAGACATTTGCCAAATAACTGATTTATAGTGAAGTCACGTATTAATTCATTTAATTTTATCTTAAAAACTCTGGCTACTAAATCTGGTCGATCTGAAGCACTTTGTCCAAGAAGTAGATTTTGATTAATTTCTGGCCATTGTGGATTACATGTAAATGTCACAAATAAATCTGGTTTTCCAAATTTTGTCACAATAGCCATAGCATCATTGTATCTTTCTCTCATATTTCGAGGAGATCCTTGAAAGGAAGATGGTAAAATGATGGCTTTGCCAGCTGTCATGTCTCTGCTTGTAGCCACGTCAGCAACATAGTCCATGAGTCCACAATATTGTTCTACATGTAGTTTATCTTGTTGATATTTTATAAAGTTTAAATTATTTGCCTCAACTTGCAAATATGAATCAATAATCCATTGTTGTGTTAGTTTACCACCACATAAAATTGGATTAAATTCATCTCTAATGGCAATTTGAGCAACTTTAAATTCAAGCATAGAAACATTATTTCGGATTCTGGCTTTAGCATTTGGCTAACTGGGAAGGGTTAATTTTGGTTGCCAACCTGCTTCTCCGTGTGGGAAAAAGATGGGATATGTCATTGGATCTAAATTTGGACTTAAGATATTAATATTAATAAATGGTTGGTCCTCATTTCTGGGATATACTCTAATGTCTCTTTGAAATGGTGGTTCTCCTTCATCATTCTGAAAGACCATTGCAACCTCATTTGATGTTGGCAAGTTATAACGACGTTTATCAGTATGTCTGTCTCTTTTAAGCACCATATTAACCTTTGGCATGGGTAATTGATGTCTTTGTGCATGAAGTAGTTGTTCATTTTCTACTTCTGCCAATTTTTTGTAAGCTTTACTGTAGGGATTGTTGTCCATAATGTTATTTAGCTCTATAAAAACACTGGGTAAGCATTTTTTATTTTCTTCCATCTGCATACGTTGGTCAACAGCTTCCATTGTATCTAGGACATATAGTTGAGCGAATTTTCTTTGCTCTCCTTCCTCTGGATGTAAATGTGAAGTCCGATGATAAATTTGTCCTTGGACTTTAAAACAGTAAGGACCATGTCCTGGTACATTAGCAGCCAATGTTGCCCCCATAGATGCAAATGATATGGCACTATTGTAGGATCTTATGTTTGTCTTAAAATTGTTGTAATTTGGAAAAGTAGGTTCAGTCATAATATTTAGTAAATAGGTTGGAAATTGTTTCCTTTGTGGAAGTTTGAACTTTCCTTTTTGACAACAACTAATAAATTGTCCATCTCGGGGTCTCTCCTGTTTAAAATAATAAGCCTCACAAAATTGACATTGAGTAGTCATGTCCCCACAACTATGAACCTCTACTGCTAAAGACTTGAGTAAAGGACAATTTGCAAAGCATATTGGATGTTGACTTTGATATTCATCAGATGAAAAGTCATGAAATGTTTCAACAACAGGTTCTAAATGTTTAGTTTTTTTGGTAGATTTTCTTGGTATATGTTGGACTTGTTCGGTTGAAATGTCCTGTAAGTTTTTAGTAAGAGTTTGTAAATGCTTTGTTTTTGTAGTTGCTTTTTTTGGTCTGTCTTGACTGGTATGTTGTAAAATGTCATCTGATGTTTTAGAAACAGTTTGTAAATGCTTTATTATTTTTTTATTTTTTTTGGTTGTATCTTTCATTTTTGCAGCTGATATTCTTTTATTTGCAAGTCTTTTGCGTTCTTTTTCTCTTCGAATTTCTTTCTCCTCCGGTGTCTGCTGGGCGGCCCATCTCTCTTGTCTTTCTCTAGTTTGACGTCTTTTCTTCTCTTCTTTGGTCTCGTTATCAGCCATATTAATCTGTAAAGGAAAAAAAATAAATGTAATTGTGTATATTTAAATTTGTAATTCCTGTTAAAGATTATTGTGCACAATTGGTGAAATAAAAGGCAAATCATGAATGTATCATTTATATTTAGTTACATTTATAATTCCTGTCTTCACTGGCTAAGAATTTGGCCAATAGAATACTGCTGTAAATAAGCATGTAACATATTTATTTAAAATAATGGTTTTATTTATTAAAAGCGTTGTTTGTGGATAGATATTTACCACTGCGAAACTTCTTTGCTGAAAAAAAAAGTGATGTGGTTATTGAGCTATGTATTGCATAGTAGCAATTTAAATAAAATAAGGGAGATAGTAAATTAATTATTTTATTTTTCTGTTGACACGGATGCAACTGAAAGCAGTTTCTTTAGTTTTATACTTTAGTACTTATTATAGTTTACCTTGGTTGAAGTGTGATTTAAATCCGAATGTTTGTTGGTCCTCGGTTCTAAATCGTTGTCCGATGGTGTGGTCCTCTGTTGGAAGTCCTCGTCCGATGGTGTGGTCCTGTGGCGATAGCCCCCGTCCGATATTGTGGTCCTGTGGCGATATCCCTCGTCCGATGTTGTGGTCCGTTGGTGAAAGTCCTCGTCCGATGGTCTGGTCCTGTGTTGAAATTCCTCGTGTGCTGGTCTGGTCCTGTGTTGAAATTCCTCGTCTGCTGGTCTGGTCCGAGTCCTCGTCCGATGGTCCGGTCCTGTGGAAAAAGTCCTCGTCCGATTGTCTTCACGCAGTATCTGTTGTAATCTAAAATAGAAAATGTTGTTTGAGTGAAATGTCTTTTAAAAAATTTAAAAATGTATTAATGTGACTGTATTGTATGAGTTATGGTTATTTTTTTCTATCTTTGTTTTTTTTTACTTTCTGTAGAATCCGACAACTTTTGTTATTGTTATTGAAGGTTCTTAGTAAGGCTTGTGGGTTGTGATATATTAAATAAGATGTGTTTATGTTATTTTTTGTACAATCCTGTTTTGTGCACACCACTTGTGGTATAGTTATTTAACCTTTATTGGGATGGTTATAGTTATTGAAACATGAAATAATATAATTAATGTAGTTTGCTATGTGTTTGTGTTAGTTTTTGACAATCCTGTTTGGTGCGCATCACTTGTGCAAAACTTATTTCTTCTTGATTGTACAGGTTATAGGTTGTTAAACATTAAAGAAGAATGTTAATATAGTTTGCTATGAGTTAGTGTGATTTTTTGTACAATGCTATTAGGTGCACAACACTTTTGTTATTCTTATTTTTGCTTCTTTGTAAGGCTTATAGGTTGTTAAACATTGAATAAGAAATTCTGTTTTGTGTGTAGCAGTTTGTGTGTCATTCAATTGCGATTTGGCTAATTGAATCGTGCCCTAAATAAGCACATAGCATATTTTTTTAAATAAGTTTTTAGTCATTGAAAAACTTTATTTGTGATATTTTTTTAGTAACTAAAAACTTATTTGAAAGAAATTGTTATGTTGTTATTTAGAGCCCTATTCAATTGGGCAAATTGCAATTGAATGATGGCCTTTGTGTGTACCATATGTTGCATAGTTTGGCCCTCATTCAATTGCATTTTTTACAATGTAATAGTACTCTAAGGCCGTAATTGAATTGCAATGTCGAAATTTGAATAGGGTTGTAAATAAGCACATCACATATATTTGTTAAAATAGAATAAGGGCCTAAAAGTTCTTATTTATAGCCATACTTAATTGTCCAAAATAGCAATTGAATGAGGGCCTTTGGTTACTGCATTTGTTATATTGTGAGCTCCTCATTCAATTGTGTTTTGTCCAATGGAATAGAGCTCAATATCAGCACAGAGCATATTTTTTTACGGAATTTTGTATTTAGTGAACTTGTATCCAAAAGCAACGTGTTCACAAAAGAAAAATTTCCTTTAAAAAATATGCTCTGTGCTTATATAGAGCCCTATTGAAATGGGCAAATCACATTTGAGTGAGGCCCTTGGCCATTAAAGACATATAGGTCCTCATTGAATTGCAATTTTGCCAATTGAAGAGGGCTCTATATAATCACATAACATATTTATTGAGCAAAGTTTTTAGTTATTGAAAACCTTGATTGTGGTTAGAAATTCAGTAACTAAAAAGTTCTGTATCCAAAATATGTTATGTGCTTATATAGAGCCCTATTCAATTGAGGAAGTCGCAATTGAATAAGGCTCATGGTTATTTCTTGTTTATACTTAATACTTTACCTTGATTGAAGTTTTGAATGACAGACGGTCCCCTCCTGCCAATCTTAA
The DNA here is from genome assembly GCA_027410445.1 of Discoglossus pictus. Taxonomy (NCBI): domain Eukaryota; kingdom Metazoa; phylum Chordata; class Amphibia; order Anura; family Alytidae; genus Discoglossus; species Discoglossus pictus. The sequence goes on along the minus strand of CM050163.1, from coordinate 107,257,291 downwards.
TCCGCTGGTCTTCTTGTAGTGTCTGTTTGAAAAAGAAAGTGAAATAGTTATTTGTATATTTATAATTTTTCATCTAGCAAAGCATGGCCTTTTGAGCATGTAATGTCTTGTTGTATCTTACCTCTTCTTCTTTGTTGGTGTTCTTTAAAAGGGATTGTGCTTCACAGTGCACGGTGCAAATTGTTGAGAGACGCTGTTGATGCAGAGTCTGTTTGAATATTTAAAGAAATAGAAAGATTCAGCTTTATAGGATCTATTGAATTGCAGAAAAGGAATGTAATTTAAATATAGTTGTGTAATTTTTTTCAATTAACCTTATTTTTTGTTGGGGGCTACACACATATGTCACATACATGAAGCACATTCCATAGTTTAATATAATTATTTTGTGTACGTGTGACATATCAGTATACATGAGTCAAATTTAAATGGTTAAATTAACCTTATATTTTTTTTTTCCAACACACATAAATGTCTGTGTGTGAGATGTAACTATAGATGATACACATATATGTGCGTGTGACATATCAGTATACATGACATATAATGTCATTTAAATGTAGTTGTTTACTGATTTTGTTGTAAGCTAATTTTGTTGCATTGGCAATACACATAAATGTGCGTGTCACATGTCACTATACATTATACACATATATGTCCGTGTCACATGTCACTATGAAGGGGCAATACACAGAAATGTGCGTGTCACATGTCACTATACATTATACACATATATGTCCGTGTCACATGTCACTATGAAGGGGCAATACACAGAAATGTGCGTGTTAGATGTCACTATACATTATAGACATATATGTGCGTGTCACATGTCACTATGAAGGGGCAATACACAGAAATGTGCGTGTCAGATGTCACTATACATTATAGACATATATGTGCGTGTCACATGTCACTATACATTATACACATATATGTGCGTGTCAGATGTCACTATACATAAAGCTCTGTTTAATATTAAATTATGTTTTTTTGTTGTTTTGTTAAATGAACCGTATTTGTTTTGTGAGCCTATACACATAAATGTGCCATACATGATGACTACATAAATCCTATTTTTTTTATTTATTTGTTTGACCTGTCCTGATAATAAAATGTAATATATTATAGCTTACCTCTCAGTTGTAATTTGCACAATGCAAAGTAGTAAATTAGTAAAGAATTGTCTTCTCAAGTAAAAGCAGCAGTTATCTCAGAAGTCACTCCGTTGATCACCTGAGGAGAAATGTATTTTTTTGTTTGAAATAGGCAGTATTTATAAACTTGTAGAAAGTTCTGGAAAGTGAGACCGTTAGAACGCAATACGCATGCGCTATTTGCGTTCCAGCTTACAATTTGCGTTCCATCCGCCATTTTCTGCGTATTACTGTTCAAAATGGTGTTTAATCTGATTGTGATACGTTCCGCATAGTATGTGGTTCATTATTGCGAGTAAGTGTAGTATAGTTACGTCTGAAGCCTCGTTTTTGTTTTGTTCGTCGGCCATTTTTTCTCTCGCTTAGCGATGGTATTAGTGTCTAAAGTGTTTATTTTGATTTAAATGTAGGTGTAACTTGTTTTTTTGAGGTGCTGGCTGGTTCCTCTTGCTGTAGGTAAGCTTTTTATGTGTTTGTTGTGTGTCTTTGTTAAGTTTTAAATGTTTGTATGTCGGCGTGTTGCGTCCAATGTTTGCGAAGTCGTAATGTGTGGTAACGTGTCTCGTATGGTGTTTGCATGTGTAGCCTCGTTTTCGTTTTATTCGTCGGCCATTTTTTGTGTCGCTTAACAAACTATTTAGTGTCTAAACTTTTTTATTTTGAGTGCAATTAAGTTGTAAGTTGCATTTTTGAGGTCCTGGGTGCTTCCTGTTTGTGTAGGTAAGGTTTTTATGTATGTGCTGTGTGTATGTATTGTGTTTGTAATTTTGTAATGTTCGCGAGTTGCGTCCGAGTGTTGCGAGGCCGTAATGTGTGTGAACGTGTGTCGTATGTTGTTTGCGAGTGTCGTAATGTGTGTGAACGTGTGTCGTATGTTGTTTGCAAGTGTCGTAATGTGTTGCGACGTAAACTTTTTTTTGCAAGGGTCGCAGTTGCTGCAACTGAAGACCTCGCTTTGCGAGGTCCTCAGGTGCTGGCATGGAGCGCCTGCGGCGCTCCATGCCAGCAACTGAGAACCTGGCACAGTGCCCTCGCTTCGCGAGGGCCGCGGGCTCGCTACGCGAGCCCGCAGCGTTAGCTACAACTCGTACGCTCACAACTATATATGTGATGACAAACAACATTCTTAAAGAAAACAAATCAATATATTTACAAATATATGTTTACAATGTCTTTTAGCAGAACTGCATCCATTTACTAGTTTTTTCCAGCCTTAAAATATCACATTACAGACCCACAACTGTTAACTCTATTTCACAAAAAATGTAATCACAAAGTTAAAAATGATCATTAGCCAATCTCATTTGATATATGGAATTAACTGTTGTGGACTAATACATTATGCTAGCTAAAAAATATGTCACTACAGTTTGTACTAAATGGCATTACTCATGATAACATCAGACAGTCTAATAGATAAATCCTATATTTGCCTGCAAATCCTCAAACATCCAAAACATATTCCCCATTTATTCTGCATTATATTACCTCCTGAAACCAATCTTGGTGTCTTCTGTGACAACAGTATCTATGTATCAGTGCCTTGCAAAAGTATTCACCCCCCTTGACTTTTTACCTATTTTGTAACATTACAGCCTTAAGTTCAATGTTTTGTTCTGAATTTTATGTGATGGATCAGAACACAAAAGTATATACATAAAACTATTTTTTAGAAATAGAAAACAGAAAATTGGCATGTGCGTATGCATTAACAACCTTGGTTATGAATCCCATAAAAAGCTCTGGTGCAACTAATTACCGTCAGAAGTCACATGATTAATGAAATGATGTCCCCCTGTGTGCAATCTAAGTGTCACATGATCTGTCATTACATATACACACCTTTTTATGAAAGGCCCCAGATGCTGCAACACCTAAGCAAGAAGCACCACTAACCAAACACTGCCAAGAACATCAAGGAACTCTCCAAACAAGTAAGGGACAATGTTGTTGAGAAGTACAAGTCAGGGTTAGGTTATAAAAAAAATATCCAAATCTTTGATGTTCCCCAGGAACACCATCAAATCTATCATAACCAAATGGAAAGAACATGGCACAACAGCAAACCTGCCAAGAGTAGGCCGCCCACCAAAACTCATGGACCGGACAACGAGGGCATTAATCAGAGAGGCAGCATAGAAACCAGAGGTAACCCCGGAGGAGCTGCAGAGTTCCACAACAGAGACTGGAGTATCTGTACATAGGACGACAACAAGCCCTACGCTCCATAGAGTTGGGCTTTATGTCAGAGTGGCCAGAAGAAAGCCATTACTTTCAGAAAAAAACAAACTGGCACATTTTGAATTGTGCATGTGGGAGACTCCCAAAATGTATGGAGGAATGTGCTCTGGTCTGATGAGACTAAAATTAAACTTTTCGGCCATCAAAGAAAACGCTATGTCTGGCGCAAACCCAACACAGGACATCACCCAAAGAACACCATTGCCACAGTGAAACATGGTGGTGGCAGCATCATGCTGTGGGGATGTTTTTCAGCAGCCAGGAATGGGAAACTGGTCAGAGTTGAGGGAAAGATGGATGGTGTTAAATACAGGGATATTCTTGAGCAAAACCTGTACCACTCTGTGCGTGATTTGAAGCTAGGACGGAGGTTCCCCTTCCAGCTGGACAATGACCCTAAACACACCTCTAAAGCAACAATTGAGTGGTTTAAGGGGAAACATGTAAATGTGTTGGAATGGCCTAGTCATTGCTGTTTACAAGCGCAAACCATCCAATTTGAAGGTGCTGGAGCAGTTTTGCAAGGAGGAAGTAAGATGTGGCAAGCTCATAGAGACTTATCCAAAGCGACTTGGAGCTGTGATTGCTGCAAAAGGTGGCTCTACAAACTATTGACTTTAGGGGGGTGAATGGTTATGCACATTGACTTTTTCTGTTATTTTGTCCTATTTGGTGTTTGAAGATGTGTTTTGTTGTTATTGTGAAGCAAAGTTGTGGGCATGTTCTGTAAATTAAATGATGCAAATTCTCAAACAATCCATGTTAATTCCAGGTTGTGAGGCAACAAAACACGAAAAATGTCAAGGGGGGTGAATACTTTTGCAAGGCACTGTACATTACAATAAAACTCTTCAGATACAGTATGTGTATGTAGTAGTTCCATCTCCACCACTTTTATAAAAATCTACTACTTAATATTTCACAAGACAACTAAACTCCCTCTCTCTCTCCCTGGCCCCTGGCTGCTAAGAACATCCCCTTTAACTCAGATAATTCTGGTCTCCTCTCTCTCCCTGGCTCCTGGCTGATAAGAACATCCCCTTTAACTCAGATAATTCTGGTCTCTTCTCTCTCTCCCTGGCTGCTAAGAACATTCCCTCTAACTCAGGTATCTGGACTTCTGAGGATTCTCTACCATTGTTCCTGATTATTCATCAATTTTGTGACTAATATCTGTTTATTATATCTACTGACATAGCCACTTTTCATCTAGATATAATTGTATTTCCTCTGTACCATCCCCCATCATTTGCATTGATCGTTAAGCCATGTATTGTGGGCAGTAAGTCTATGCCCCAACCTAAATTATCTCCATTTACTTTCAGATAATTCTGGTCCCCTCCCTCCCTCCCTGCCCCACACCCAACCCACCCCTTGTTAGCTTTAATTTATTGAGTCACACTAATCTTCTACACCTGACCAATTAGCAGCTTCTGCTACCTATTCCTATTAACGCTTTACACAATGTTTCCTCTTGCCTGCTTCTTCCTCATATCCCCCTGCATTTTCCTCAGACTCTTCTTAACTTCTCCACCTTTTGTCTCCAACACAACCATCCAACCTCTCATGCCCTCCTCTTTTACTCTCCCATGAACTCCTTCTACTTAAGCTGTGGTTAAACTATGCGTCTCCTGACATTTCCATCGGCAGGTTACATTACCTGTCCACTAGGGGCAGATCCCATATTACATAACCCATCTTTTCCATCTCTAACTAATGGATAACCTAACCTCGTCATTTTCACAACTTCCTTCCTATGTACCTCTCACTTCCTTCCTAACCTTGCTACTCTTTATCTTCTCTTCCCAGGTCTCTGTCTCTTCCATTACCTTTAGATTGTAAGTGGCGAGTGTCTAATCTTGTGGAGTGCTTTGGGAAAAAGCACTTCTGACAAGACTTGAAGCTCAAAACAGGGCCCTCCATTTTCTGCTTGTTGTCATTATTGTATATTTCCTTGTTCTTCTCCCCTGTACAACGCTACGGAATATGTTGGCGCGATACAAATAAAAGTTAATAATAATAATCACATATATAGTTGTGAGCGTACGAGTTGTTGCTAACGCTTGCGCGAGGGCCGCGGGGAGGGCCTCAGTTGCTGGCATGAAGCGACGAAGGCGCTCTTTGCCAGCAACTGCGACCCTCGCAAAAATTTACGTTAAAACGCAAACAACACGACACAACAACCGCAACCCTCACAAACTTTACCTCGCAATGCAAAAAACATACAAGACACGTTAGCACACATTACGACCTCGCAAAAATCAGCCGCAACTAGCGAACATCACAAATTTGAAAACACAATAAATACACACAGCACATATATAAAAAGCTTACCTACAGCAAGAAGAAGCATCCAGGACCTCAAAAAAACAACTTACACCTTCAGTTAACTAAAAATAAAAGAGTTTAGACACAAAAAAAAAACAAGCGAGAGAAAAAATGGCCGCAGAACAAAACGAAAACGAGGCTACAGCACTCTAAACACGCAAAACACCACAAGAAACTTGCAAAACACCACAAACGACCTATTCCGCTAAGACGCATACCACACATTACCCGTCATTTTACGCTAATGCGGAAGTACACAACTACGCTAACAGTTTCGTCTCAGTCACGCACAGTATTACACTGCACACATTCACCACGCTTACACAGCAGCTCAACACCACTAATGATGCAGCAACATCAAAACACATTGCCAGCTCTTCAACACAATGCTTCAAAATAGGTAAAGTATATTAATTTATTAATTGTATTATATATTTCGGTAGTACACACAATTAGCTACCTTACAATTTCATTGCCGTCATTTTTTGACGGGCAATTCGCTAGTAATAATAATAATAATAAATTCTGCACCATAACTTCTTTAACTAAACCCCTACAGAAACTTTCTTGTCAGTCTCCCTGTCCAAACATTTGTCATACGTCAGATATTGTAAAAATAATATCTAGCTGCTACCTCTGTTTGTCCAAATTCCCATAAATTATACATAAATGCCTAAATGACTTATTCTCCCAATACTGTGGTTAATAATGTCCCCTAGATTTTTTTATGTTTTCCTTCTGAATCCCTATTAACATGTTTTTTATGGTGCATAACAGCATAATTTGTTTGTTTCAACCTCCGATAGAATATAGAGATACATACCGTAAATAATGACCATCATTTGAGCTACCTAATTTGCTACTTGACCAGTCTTATTGGACATTGGCATACATTTTCATGCTATGAGACTAGCATCTGGTCCACTGAACTATTTTGGTAACAAGTTTAAAGAAACACTGTAGGTTAAAACTTCACATCTGTGAAATATATAAGAAACTAGCATCATTAGTAGCTGTGTAAATTATTAGCATAAAATGATTTGTAGAAAAAAATCTTAATTTTAGTCCTGCTTATGTATATAAGGTTCCATTTTGTCTTCTTTCTACTACCTTGGAATCTGAGCGGTTGTAGTTTTCTACGAAGCAGTAGAGTGAAGGATGGTAAGTGGAAGGTTGTTTTATCTCCCTGGTGCATAAGTTTAGATATTAGGAATACTGATAGAATGTGCTGTCCCTTCCATCTACTGCTCAAATCCTATCAAGGAATGAGCATAAAAATGAATAACCATGAATTTGAGGTATTGGTCATACTGGTTACCATCTGATTTTGAGATTGTAGGGGTTGACTTGGATGTTGAAGGTTCTCTCTGTCTTAACTGGGTCAGTATATAATAGCCTGAATAAAATGCAGAAATTGAAGGTCAACAGATTGGAGAGGGGCTCACCGATAATAGCTGGAATAAGTAGGGCACACAGGAAATGCTTACAGTCATGTACACAAATTGTAACAAACCTAACTGTTGCTCTGTCTACTAAGAGTTTGGCTAAGGTCACAGGCTGATCTCAAGATTTGAGGCAGACAAAAATGGTCATAATTACAAATTCCGGGTTCTGGCTGGTGAAGATAAAACATATAAAACAAAAAAACAAAACAGCAGCTCCCTCTTTATAATCAAACACCTTGAACACCCATGCAAAACGGTTTGAGGTACTATCTTAAATGAGGATATGCCACTGTTTTTGTGTATTTAAATTTCTATACTAGCATCATCCTGAAGGCCTTCATAATTCGCTGCTAATTAAATAATTGTCGGCATCCATTCAGTATTTTCCAGCATTCGAGCTGGTGCCTTGCTAGTTTGCCAGTTATGCCTGCAGGATCATTCTCTCTTCAGCTGACACCAAAGTTAGTCAAACATTGTCATGGTATCCAATACTGCATTCGACAGAAGAAGCCTGGATCTTATGCATCTTCATAATTTCCTGGGCTCCACTATGCACACCTTTTCTGTTTATAATATTGTTCCACTAAAGACTATATCGCAATACTCTGTCTCTTGGAGTCTTTCTGCTGTGTACTAAAGCGTGACTATCCAGTCTGTGTTCTTATATAAAGTAAAATCTAGTATATAAACACGTACTGTACTGCTTTTGTAAGCATTATCATTTTTTTAAATTGTTTAGTTCCTAGGTGTATCGTGGACCGTCTGAATAGAACACATGGACTACTAGTCATACACAGTCCACAGACAACAGTCTGGGGATATCTACTACATGTTAAGAAAGTCAATATGGGAAAAAAAGGAGGATCTCTTTGTGCGTTGCAAACGCACTGATTTTTTTTCTGACAAAACATAATTTATCCAAATGACTGCAGACTTTGTTTACTGGTGTCATTGAGGCACCATCTCACTATTCAAAAGCACAATCTACCCACGAGTATATAGTTTTAGCGTCTATCAGGATGAGTTAAACAAAAAGGGGATTTTTTTTATGCCAATAAAACATTGATTACGGTATTTCTGTTTTTGTGTCAAAGCTTCATTGGAATCCCTGTGTGTAGTTAGCTTTCAAACAAAGTTAGATTATGGCATAGCAGGGTAGAGAAGCTATAAAAGTTACTTATGACCTCAAAAACATTCTGAACTAGTGTGATACATGTTACTTTATTAAAATCCGTAGTTAAGTTTGTCACGTGGAATCTATAATATAGGTGATCTATGCGTACAAAAAGCTTTTTTTCATTATACTTTAATACGACTGTGCCTATACTTTGTTTTTGGTGAAGTACATAACCATGACTATGATAACATTTTACTTTAAGCATAAACTCCTAATTTTGGAACCTTATATAAAAAAAGTGAATCATTGAGAAGCACTGGTATCTATAAGATTATATAACAATATACAACCTTTTAAGATCTCCTCTGATCTGCAATATGCGGATTAACTATTAATTCATTAGTTGTTAATTAATTATTAATTAATTATTTAATGTTTTTTTTTTATTATTATTATTAATTAGTCCAGAGGAAGGCAAATAGAAAAAAAAATAAATAAAAACAAGCGAGACTTAGCCAATTGTCTCAAGGGGAAATGTAAAAAATTTGGATCATTACTGTCTCTCTAATTATCCATGATAACCCTGAATACCCTTCTTAATTAGAAATAAATCTAGTCCCCTTTTAACGTTATCTATCGAATCCGCTGTCACCACCTCCTCTGGTAGAGAATTCCACAGATTAACCACCCTTACTGTGAAGAACCCTTTTCTTTCTTTGAGGTGAAATCTTTTTACTTCTAACCTCAAGGGATGTCCTCTTGTCAGTTGAAAACCTCTTGGCACATAAAGCTCCCCCGACAAATCTTTATACTGACCCTGGATGTATTTATATAAGGTAATCATATCTCCTCTTAGACGCCTTTTTTCTAGAGAAAATAAGTTTAATTTGGTTAGTCTTTCTTCATAACTTAGCCCCCCCCATTCCCCTTATTAGTTTTGTTGCCCTTCTCTGTACCGTTTCCAGCGCTAAAATGTCCTTTTTATGAAGTGTTGACCAAAATTGTACTCCAAATTCCAAATGAGGGCGTACTAGAGATTTGTATAGTGGCAGAATTATATTTACTTTCCTGGCTTCTATACCCTTCTTAATACATGCTAATATTTTATTTGCCTTTGCAGCTGCAGCTTGGCTTTGAGCACTGTTACCTAGGTGGTTGTCCACAAGCACTCCCAAATCCCTTTCAATATCTGATACACCTAGATTTGCTCCATTAAGATTATAAAGTGCATGGCTATTTTTCCTTCCCAGATGCATAACCTTACATTTATTCATATTAAATCTCATCTGCCATTTAGATGCCCATTCCTCAATTTTATGTAAATCCCCTTGGAGGGAAAGCACATCATTTTCTGATTTAATTACCTTGCACAACTTTGTGTCATCAGCAAAAATGGAGACCCCACACTCCAATCCTACCTCTAAGTCATTAATAAATATGTTAAAAAGGAGAGGACCTAATACTGAACCCTGAGGAACCCCACTTATCACATTAGTCCAATCGGAGTATGTTCCATTTACAACAACCCTTTGCTTCCTGTCTTTTTGCCAGCTCTCAATCCATGAGCAGATATTTACTGCAATTCCTGTATCCCTTAGTTTGCCCAATAGTCTCCCATGTGGCACTGTATCAAAAGCCTTTGCAAAATCCAAAAAGACTACATCCACTGAGTTGCCTTAATCCAGGTTCCTACTAACCTCCTCATAGAAACTAATTAGATTTGTTTGACATGACCTATCCCTCTTAAATCCATGTTGACTCCTACTTATAATCCTGTTCAAATAGACATATTCTTGTATATTATCCCTTATTAACTCTTCTAAAAGCTTCCCCACTACAGAAGTGAGGCTCACTGGTCTATAATTCCCCGGATTTGCTCTTGCTCCCTTTTTAAATATATACATCAGCTTTTCTCCAGTCATCTGGTAGAGACCCTGTGTTGAGTGAATATATATATATGTATATATATATATATATATATAAAGAGAGAGAGAGAGAGAGAGAGAGAGAGGGAGAGGGAGAGAGAGAGAGAGAGGGAGAGAGAGAGAGAGAGAGAGAAAGAGTTTATAAATATTTATGACCACATCTATTTTTCCAACACTCAAGTCAACAAAATGAGATGAGTGATCCCTAAGAAAGAGATCAAGGTACAAAGACACCAAAAGGCAGGCCATGGAGGTGTACAGCAAACCGAAGCTTACAGCATTGCCGATTGTGCCACAGTATTACTTAAAGGGAATACAATGGTTGTTTTTTTTTTTTTTTTTGTGCATTAAAAACATCATGCTTAAAACAATTACCAAAGTTGTGGCTTGAATAGAAATATATTATGTAAAACCTGTTTAAAGTTTATTGAAACTAACAGGAAGGTTTAATTGGCAGAAAAGCGTTAAGTCATACAGCTACAGTATATCACTGCTAACGGGCTGACAGGGCCAAGACCTTAGTTCACAGAAAACATAGCAGAAACATATTCAGATGTTTAACTGCTCTTGAGGGCTAGCCCTTTTTCTAGACAATGAGATCTACAGCAGTGGCAGAGCAAGAGAGCACAGAGAAGAGAGGTAGAAAGAGAAAAAGATCGGAGATGGGGAGAAAGTGTAGGGAGAGGGGAGAAAGTAAAGGGAGAGGAGAGAAAAGGAAGAAGAGAGAAGTTGACGCAGGAATGAAACAATGAAAGAAGAAAGAGAAAGGGGAGAGAGAGAAGAGGGACGGAGATAGAGAGGAGAGGAAGATGAGAAGAGAAAGAAGAGTATGTTATTATTATGATTATTATTATTTATAAAGCACCAATATATTTTCCGTAGCTCTAGGTACAAATAATTCAGTGAATATATAAAACAAACATGACCAATACTATTTATATAACTTTTGAGACTAAATGAGTGTGTTTTGCTTGTTCGATGTCCAGTGATGCAGCATGATCCATGCATATGAGGTGGAGAGTCTTAAAGAATGAAGTAGAGAATTCCACAGAATGGGGGAGGCACAAAAATAGTCTTGGATACAAGAGTGTGAGGAGGTGATGGCCATTGAAGTGAGACGTATGTTGAAGGCAGAGTTGAGAGGGGCAGTTAGTGGGGCAGTTAGTGGGCAGTTAGTGGAGTACCCGGCGGTAAGATCTGATCTGACCAGATGTCTAAAAAAAATATTCTGTCTTGATCACAATATTAAACATTTCACTATATACTCTTCCTATGTACTTTCTGAAACTTATTTTTGAGTATACAGTTGCAAGCAGAAGTATGTGAACCCTTTGGAATGATATGGATTTCTGCACAAATTGGTCATAAAATGTGATCTGATCTTCATCTAAGTCACAACAATAGACAATCACACTCTGCTTAAACTAATAACACACAAAGAATTAAATGTTACCATGTTGTTATTGAACACACCATGTAAACATTCACAGTGCAGGTGGAAAAAGTATGTGAACCCCTAGACTAATGACATCTCCAAAAGCTAATTGGAGTGAGGTGTCCAATCAATGAGATGAGATTGGAGGTGTTGGTTACAGCTGCCCTGTCCTATAAAAAACACACACCAGTTCTGGGTTTGCTTTTCCCAAGAAGCATTGCCTGATGTAAATGCCTCACACAAAAGAGCTATCAGAAGACCTACGATTAAGAATTGTTGACTTGCATAAAGCTGGAAAGGGTTATAAAAGTATCTCCAAAAGCCTTGTTGTTCATCAGTCCACAGTAAGACAAATTGTCTATAAATGGAGTAAAAGTTCAGCACTGCTGCTACTCTCCCTAGGAGTGGCCGTCCTGTAAAGATGACTGCAAGAGCACAGCGCAGACTGCTCAATGAGGTGAAGAAGAATCCTAGAGTGACAGCTAAAGACTTACAAAAGTCTCTGGCATATGCTAACATCCCTGTTAGCGAATCTACGATATGTAAAACACTAAACAAGAATGGATTTCATGGGAGGATACCACAGAGGAAGCCACTGCTATCCAAGCAAAACATTGCTGCACGTTTACAGTTTGCACAAGAGCACCTGGATGTTCCACAGCAGTACTGGCAAAATATTCTGTGGACAGATGAAACTAAAGTTGAGTTGGAAGAAACACACAACACTATGTGTGGAGAAAAAGAGGCACAGCACACCAACATCACAGTTGGGATGAGGTTTTGAAGTACGGTGGTGGGGGCATCATGGTTTGGGGCTGCTTTGCTGCGTCAGGGCCTGGACGGATTGCTATCATCGAAGGAAAAATGAATTCCCCAGTTTATGAAGACATTTTGCAGTAGAACTTAAGGCCATCTGTCCACCAGCTGAAGCTCAACAGAAGATGGGTGTTACAACAGGACAACGACCCAAAGCATAGAAGTAAATCAACAACAGAATGGGTTAAACAGAAGAAAATACGCCTTCTGAAGTGGCCCAGTCAGAGTCCTGACCTCAACCCGATTGAGATGTTGTGGCATGACCTCAAGAAAGCGATTCACACCAGACATCCCAAGAATATTGCTGAACTGAAACAGTTCTGTAAAGAGAAATGGTCAAGAATTACTCCTGACCATTGTGCACATCTGATCTGCAACTACAGGAAACGTTTGGTTGTAGTTATTGCTGCGAAAGGAGGTTCAACCAGTTATTAAATCCAAGGGTTCACATACTTTTTCCACCTGCACTGTGAATGTTTACATGGTGTGTTGAATAAAAACATGGCAACATTTAATACTTTGTGTGTTATTTGTTTAAGCAGACTGTGATTGTCTATTGTTGTGACTTAGATGAAGATCAGATCACATTTTTTGACCAATTTGTGCAGAAATCCATATCATTCCAAAGGGTTCACATACTTTGCTTGCAACTCTATATTCAACTAGATTGAACATCTTTAATTATAAAAATAAATAACTGTATGATGCTGTATCTTAATAAGAATGAATGATGATTATTTTCCCAAGTCACATGTTCTGTTTCTCTACTAATGATGGCACCATAATTATATATTTTTTTATAGTGAGCCATTTGAAAAAAACAATAAAAACGCTCAAAATGTTCAGATGTCACAGAGATAAATGTAACCTTATTCCCTTACGTTAATAAGATTTTTTTTAATTAAGGTGGGAAAAGGCAAGTACATTATCTAGCAAAATGTTTTTAATAGGTGTCACACAGATTTTTATGCTGTTATTAGTTAATTTTACCTGTTGAAGGAATATTCAAATACTGTTCATCCCTGCTTAGAATTAGCTTTGAACTAATTGCCTTGTATAGAGATATTAATGAAACTCACATACATTTACAGAGTTCCATAGTAATAAGAGGCTAAAAAAATACTTTTCGGCCATCAAGTTCAACCTTTAAAATTTCTTCTGATTCTTGTAATATATGGATTTATTTTTAAATATTGCCAATTGTCTGTTGAAAACATTGTGGAACAAAAAGTTCAATTGACAAAGCCTAATACTGATCCTGAATATATTTATATAAAGGATAAAGGTAATCATAATCTCTCATAGGCACCATTTTTTAGAGAATATGTTTAATTTATAATTAGTCTTTTTTTCATAACTTAGCCCCTCCATTTCTCTTATTAGTTTTGTAGCCCTTCTCTGTACTTTTTTCAGCTCCAGAATTTTCTTTTTATGAAGTGGTGCCCAAAATTGTACTCCATATTCCAAATGAGGGCTTACTAGAAATTTGTATAGTGGGAGAATTATATTTTCTTCCCTTGCTTCTATAACCTTCTTAATACATGCTAATAGTGTACTTGACCTGGCTGATTGGCTTGCATTGGTTACGTAGGTAGTTGTCTATCCCCTATTCCATCTCATATGATATCCCCAGATTTATTCCATTTGGATTATAAATTGCATGCCTTTGCTTCTTTTCCAAACACATAACTTTACATTTATTTGCATTAAATCTCATCTGCCATTTACCTGCCCATTCTTCTAATTTATGTAAATCTCTTTGGAGGGAAAAAAATGATTTTTTTGCAAGATTTCTTATATTCCTTTATACACTAGCAAAGTTGCCTTAGTTCCTTCTTGTTTGTATCATTTAAATGCCTGCTTTTTATGCCTTACCTTGATCTCTAAGGAGAAGAAAAGGATGAGAGAGAAAAGGGGGAGAGAGAGTAGGAGAGAAATTAAATAGATGGAAGGGAGAAAGCGGAAGGGAGAGAGAAGGGTGTGTAGAGAGGTAGAGACAGGTGCGGTTATGAGGGGAAGTGGAAAGACATGAGAGTGGGATAAGATGGGAAAGGGAAGGGTGAGAGGTAAAAAAGGGGAAGAGAAGGGGAAGACAGAGAGAGGTAAGGAAGAAAAAGGGGGAATGAGAGACAGAATTGGTAGAAGGTGAGAAAAAGGGATAAAGAATAGATGAGAGATGAATGGGAGAAGAGATGGAAGTGAGAAAGTTAGAGAGAGAGGGGACGAGAGAAAGGAGGGTCAAAGAAAAGAAGAAATGGAAAGAACAAGGGGAAAGGGAGTGAGAAATAGATGTAAGGTGATAGAGGGAGACAGAGGAAAGAGGATAATGGGAGAAAATGGGATGAAATGAATAGTCAGAAGGGAGGGAGAAACGAGAAAGGGGGAGATGAGGGAGTTAGAGAAAATAGACAAAGAGAGAAGAGAGACAGCGAGAAAAGAGGGAGAGAAAAACGATGAGGCATAAGAGGACGGTAGAGAGAGGAGGAGGAAAGATAGAATGAGGAGAGAGAATAAGGAGATAAGGAGAAGTAGAGAGGAGAAGAGGGAGAAGAGATAAGGAAAGGAGCAGGAGAAGAGGGACAAATAAGGGAAAAGAGGATGGGAAGAGAAGAAAAAGAAAAAAAAGGAGAGAAGGAGGAGAGATACGTGGGAAAAAGGAGAGAAGACACAATGGAGAGAAAAGAGGGAGAAGGGGAGAAGGGAAGATAGAAAATAGGAATAAGTGAATAGGGGAGAAAAATGTGGGAGAGAAACAGAAAAGATGGCTAGAAAAGAGTGAGGGGAAAAGAAGCAAGAGGGAGATAGGGGAAGAAGAGAAGGGGAGAGAAAAAAGGGGAATAGAAGGAGAGAAGGAATGGTATGAGAGCGGGAAGGGGAGAAGGAGAGGGGGGAGAAGATGAAGAGAACAGGAAAGGGGAGGGAAAGAGAGGAGGGAGACAGGAGAGTAAAGGGGGTCCTGTTAGTTTTTATGAAGTTCAAACAGGTTTTACGTTATATGTTTTCATGTAAAAAGAAAATAAAACTTTTGTAATGCTATTTCTTTTTTTTTGTAATGCGTCAACATATTCTATAGCGCTAATGTTTAAAACATGCTCTTTTAATTTTTTGAAAAAGCACAGTTGTGTCCCATGTCGCTTAACGACCAACTGATCCAAAATTACTTCACCATATATTTATTCATTTTTTTCCCCCTATTTTTGCACACTCCTCCAAATTCTTTTTCATCGAGCGGATTTATTCTGCAGGGAAGTCTCTCAAAATCTTCAGGATAGCAGCTAATTATCCATACTGGACTTTGATACCATAAGAATTATGTGAGAATCTGTATTATCTCAGATTATTGGTTCCATTGGTGGTGGATAAGTACCATTCCTTTGATATTCTAACACATTTGTGTAATAAAGTAAACATACAACAGCGGTGCACTAGACATATATGTGTTGTTTGGCCTGACCTCTCTTTCCTTTCAAGCTCCCTGTCCTGCGAGCAAAGGTTGATGTGCACCTCTCAGGGCCAGGGGCCACAGTTGTTTTTTTGTCTCTTTAGACTCTTAATCCACCAGATTTTTTTGGGTTCCTATGCTGATATTTCCCAGGTATATTATTTAAAATACAAGCTTTTTAAATATTTTTATTTGTATTGTAGGTTTGTTATATCTTGCTATATTGTATTTTTTTCTTAATTTACTCCTATAATTGGTTTACTGTGTTTGTCAAATTAGACCTAGAGAAATACTTTTAACCCAACAAAGATATTAAAACCATTTATATTACCATTAGAGGACTTGTATTTCATAGAAAATAAATGTTTATCATATTTAAAATCTGCTATTATCCAAGCATAGTAGACCGATAGAGAGAGTGTCAAGTAAGTAAAGTAAAAGAAGGAACATATTTTTACTGTGACACTTAACTATTGACAATTGTGGTCCATTGTGGTACTGTGCGTTTAATGTATAAGTGCTTTATACCAAACATATGTTATTGTCTTGTAAATTGCCTACATTCGCTGACATTTTGTTAGAACAGTAATAAAATCTTGCAATATATTAAAAATATTGACAGTTTGCAAACCAGTTCTTATAGAATATATGACAGGAAATAATAGCTCTTATCTGATGCAAAAAGCCAACAAATTGCACACAGATGTGGTTACTAAATACCAAGTGCCATCCGCATTCTGTTTTATTTGCATCCATCATAACTTGGTCAGATATATTTTCACATTATGACTCACATGGTAAAGACGTCAAGTGTGTCCCCAGCAGTTCTTGCCATTTCAAAATAGGTCTGGAGAATGTTCACAGTGCCTGAGAGAGCCTCATGGCCACAGCCACAGAACAGTGCAACCCCGGCGTACAGCAGGATAGTGGCGATCAATGATGCATAGGGAATACCTCCAAGGCATTTTATGCAACATTCAAAGCAACCTTCAAAAGAGAGACAAAAAAAGACAAGGTGAAATTAACATTTACAAATACAATGATATTTACAATATTAACGTAGTGGATAAAACAACATTAAAGCTCAATGCATCATATCAATGTTCATGGAACATTGATAAATTATGGTAAATTGATAATTATATATTGCACATGATTTCATCTAATGAGAAACAGCAGACCACAAAATAGATCTGGAAATATTATTTTGCATCTTTGTATGCCTGAATGTAAACCTTCAGTTTTCTTTCTTAGGGCCTGATCCCATTAGCCTGCTTTCATTCATCAATTGGTGTAGATTAAAAGGCTGTCTATTATAATCTACTGACATTCCATTTAAGTAAAGAACAGACTAATTCAATTCCTATATTCCTTCACTGATGGATTCAAGCTACAACAGAAACTACTAGAAAGACATCAATCGTGGAGTCGACACAGTTACAACATGACATGTATTATTATTATTTATTATTATTAAAACGTAATTTCAATAATAAAATGTAATACAATTATTATTAGTATTAGTAGTAGTAGTAGTAGTAGTAGTAGTAGAATTAGTTGTTAGGTAAAGCTAACATATATACCAGGGTTATGGAAGAATGAATAGTTTTATGAAAGCATTCAAATTATCTTTTATTTTTGAAGAGATTAGTACTATAGAGTACACTGCTGGTATATATGAACACATAGGGCCTTATTCAATTAGGGGGCGTAACTCGATCGCAAATCGCCGATTTGCTGTGATCGGGTTACGTCCTCGCGTTGCCCTACGTTTACGCTGCTATTCAATTGGGCCAGCCATCCTTCCCGCTGATCACAAACCATGCTATTGGCAGCAAGCATTAGCGGGCTTGAACATAATCTCGGCCGCAAAGCCCTAACTCGTGTTTCAAGCCCTTAAACTCGGAGCACTGTAAATGCAAAAAGAAATTCAAGACAGCACTGTAAAGCATTGTAAAATGATGGGGAACACAATGGGTGACTATGATTGAGCCCATAACTCGTTATTCAAGCCTGAAGGACTTAGAATACAAATGGAGGTTGGATTCCAAAGTTCTACGGGCTTGGAGGTTGAAGACCGTAGGACTTGTGACGGAAAAATAACATGAAATAAAGTATTCTATTTTGGCAATGTGCAAGCTTGATAATGTTGTGCTTTTAATTCTAATGTGAACCATTGTGTTCCCTATCATTTACAATGCTGGATTGCTTTTTTATTTGCTTTATAAGTGCTACGATTTGTAAGTAAACCCTTTGCAACACCTCCTTGGTACAAGTAAGCGGTGGTTCGGGTTTAGCCATTTACGGGATTGACGGAAGTGTAATCTGAGCAATTGAATTGATTGGAGCACGCAAACATAAGGCAATTGAATAGCAACATAGCTAGTGATCGGCATTTGCGAGCCCGGATCTCCAAAACCACCACCCCCCATCACCTCCAGTTACTGGTTAGGCAGCTTAGTGGGTGTTTTCACAAACTGATTGTGCAATTAGACATCATTCATTTTGGGCAAGACTTGCCAATGGAATGCTCCCTCTTTTTAATAGTATAAAAACTAGTGATTATGTGCATATTTGAACATCATTTTATTAACAAGTGCTTAAGACTTTTCTTTTTACTCGATGAAACCTTCCAAACAGACCCTGCTAAAGCCCCTTCCACCTGTAGCTTATGCACATAATACTTGTGTATTACTAGATGTACTAGCCAGTAGCAGGCTCTGTCCAAGAAGCATGCTGCTGAAGTGCTTCATTGGTTAGTTCTACATGTTTCATATAGATATACTCTAACAGTAAGTTTCATTTAGAAACTATACATAGATTCCTAATACCTTCCAATGCAAAAAGCATAAATCCATTTCCAGAAGGCATTTCACTTTCTCATCTATCTTTGAACACTGAGAAAGGACTACTGCTCAGTATATTATTTATTGATATTGAACTAATGAAAATTTTACACTTAACCGAGAGGAGCATTTGCTAATATGTCACAAGTCTGGCCTTAATGTTAGGAATTCATGCACTTTTTCATTAGCATTTTCTATTACACTGCAGCCCCACCATTACTTCTATACTTACAATGATAATTTCAGTTGGTTGTTATCAACCTAACTTAATCTTGAATGTTGCTATTTTTACGCAGACATAGCTATTCAAGATCCTCTTAACTAGTGGGATCTTTATCTCGAGGCATTAATTGGAAATCACAGTGAGTGGTGAATAGCAGGAAGAGCATGCCCAGTTATCATTTTCTTTTCAAGACATGAGGATTTTTTGCAATATTGTTTTATTTACTTTAATTCATTTAAATAATTTCAATAAGGCTTGAAACAGGATTTCTTACAAAAAAACAAACAAAAGAAATAACTACAAATGGAAATGAGCTCTGGGAAGGCTCTAGGACCAGTGGAGTAAGCAGCTCTGGAGTAAGCAGCTCTACTTGCACTTACTTATTGCTCAGTTTTTATGTTGTGTACAACAGATATTGCTGCTAATACTATTAACAGTTAAAAGCTGCTTTTAAGTAGGATATTACACAAGATACTTAAGGCAGCCTTTCAGTGAACCTTTAAATAACCTTTAGTTTAATTGGAAGGGAATGTCGGTGATTGCCTATAATATACTGTAAAATTCTCTTCTCCAGGTAAAAAAAAAAGACATGTGACTTAGAGTAGACATTTTGTTAACATTTTCTCGTATGGTAACATATGAATGGAGTGCTCTCCAATGCAGCAATTTTTAGTGTATAAGGTCCATTGTGTAGTAATGTAAATTAAGTGTGTGAATATAGCAAGCAAACTTAAAATCACAAACAATAAAGCTGGCAAAAGGGCATAGCTGTCAATACAGATTTATCCAGCATATACACAATAATAGTCATACAATACAAGATTGTAAAACTGCGTTTTGCATGCATTGCCCTCTGTGGGGTTTTTCATTCCATAGTCCCTTAAATGAAGGTCACTGGGACATCTGTCAAACTATATATTCCGTGTCATCATTGCACCAAATAAAACAGAATAAAATAAAGAAACTGCTTATTTTTTACATTTGGCACTAATTCTGAGAAAGTGAACTGTTGAGAAAATAGGGGAACCTTGGACATCAAATAAATTCAGTGTTCAGAATTTGGCATGACCAGCAAATATTCTTGAGAATAAATAGCATTAAAAAGTAAATAACTAGGTAGTGTATGTAAACACAAAAAGTATTAACATTTGAATAAATATTTTTTTAACGTAGAAAATATATTTTATATCCAGATATGAGCCCTTTAACTTTAGTAAATTCTACCTGGGGGAGAATCTTAAAGTTGAATCTTTTAGCTCTTGATCCATTCCATTGTATTGCACCAGAAAATGCATACCTATTCAGTTAAATATTGAAGAATCACCTATATCCACTATCTTTACATATTTATGCTATCCTTTAGAAAAACTAAAATTCATAAAAGGTAAAATATTCTTGCAAAAATTCAAAATAAAAACAATGTAATCACCCATTTATTTATTACATGCAGTGCTGAAATCACTGATTATAAGACTTCCTCTACTTTTTCTGTTTTTTTTTTCTGTTTAGTTTCAGGAAGCCTAGAAAAGTGTGTTTTTTTACATTTCTTATGCAATTATGTCTATTATCAATTATAGTTCTTCAAAATAACATTTTAAATATGGAGGTTTAGCCATTTTAAGCTATTACCCTAAAGCATTACTTCTTACATTATTATTATTAATAATAATAACTCACAATTTTGTGAAAACATCCAATAAGATTAAGTTGTCTCACTTTATCGCTATAGATCATTAAATGGCAGCTTTAAAGGGTATGTTTCACCTAAACACAAGTTGCTCTTATATAAAACAATTCACTTATATAAAGACGTTAAAATATTCATGTCAAAGTTTTAGCATTTGAATTTTATTGCTACTAGACCTTGGTAAGTTAGATGACGTGGGCTTCTTAAGAAAATAGGACGCAAATGGAACTCACAATACAATGCTGCAATGGTTGACAAAAAAGCTTAAATTCTTTAGGAATGCAGCTTTGTAGTAGTGATAGAAGCGCCCTTTGTCAGATTGGTATTTGGGAGCATCAGTTACTGTGACTTTACTGGTGCAAGGTCTAGACCCACCATATTTACACATTGTCAGAAGGATGTTTTAACATTTTTGCAAATGCTGTATGCTGAGAGATTCAAAAGATCTTTAACTTTCACCGTTCTTGTTTTACACAAAAACCTTCAGTAATGTTTAAATCGTGTAAATAAATTTAGATTGTAAGTTTTCAATCTTGTAAGGAAAGCACTTTGTATGTTAGATTCTAAGCTCAAAGACAGGACCCTCCATTTTTTTTGCAATGTGTTATAATTGTTTCTGCATGTTCTTAACCCCTGTATAGTGCTATAGAATATTTTAGTTTGTTACAAAAAAGGATAATACTAATCATTAATAATCTGCAACATTTGACACAGTGGACCCTGGGATATTAATAGAGCATCTGAAGAAGTGCTGTGGTACTTTACTTAGCTTGTTTAAATAGTTTCTCACTGGCTGGTTACAGAGGGCTCCTTCACGTAAAAAACCCATGGCCCTGTCATGAGGTTCCACAAGGCTCTATTTTATTTCCAGTGCTATTTGCTGTAGACATGCTTCCAGTGGGAAATATCATAAAAATACATGGTCTCAGCAAACACTATTGTGTCCGCTTTATCTGTTCCTTCAACTCGGATACAGAGCTCCTAATAGATATCTAGGAGAGTTCCAAGGATGGATGAGTAGGAACAGGCTGATGCTGAACTCAAAAGAGTAAGAGGTACTTCTGGTAAGTCCCTGGCAGATAACAGCAGCTTCACTGGACCAAACAGGAGTGAGCTCTTAGCTTGGGGACTCATACATCCGAACAAGTGCACAATCTTGGGGTTGTTCTAGATTGTTTCAGACACTAAAACATAAGTGTCTGCTGCGATCAAATCCTTATTTTTCCATGTGAAGAGCATAGTCAGGATGAAACACTTGATACCCACAGAAGACATCCCTACTTTCACATATGCCTTTGTGACTGGACTACTGCAATAGGTTTTATCTAAAGAGCTGCAAACCAACCACGTTCTTGCCACATAACACCTGTCGATTGTGCCCTACACTGGCTTCCAGGGAAAGACAGCTTATATTTCAAGATTTGCCTGTTGATATACAAAGCTCTACATGATGAAGGCCCCAGTTATCTTAAGGAGCTCCACACTCCTTATGTTCCAACATGAGCTTTGAGAAAATATATTAACCATCCCCAGAATCTCTACACAAAGCTCTGGGTCCCAAACTTTTATGTATGCAGCACCAAGATGCCAGAACTCTTGCATGCTAAATCCGAGAGGCCTCGAAGTTGGACTGAAGTCCTTTCTTTCACCCAGGTCTTCCAATTAGTTACAACTTTCTATTTTGTTATCTTTTCTCTCTAAGCGTTTTCTATGAGAAAAAACACTGTATAAATTATTATTAATTTAGTTTGAAGCAGTTCTGTACCAGGGTGCTGGTGCAATGCATTGTACTTCAAACAGAACAATACAGGAAGCAACACAAATAGGTGAAAGTTTCCCTTTAAGAACACAATTTAATTTAATTTGGTTCTAGCTCAAAATTCAGACTGCTTCTACATTCTATGGATTAAAAAACTATTTTGCTATACATTCAAGGCATTTTAATCTAAATTATGAAATGTAGCATCAAAATGAGCAATTAAGTCATTTTTTTCTTTACATGTACTAACAAACTTTTGTATTTTCAATACTTCTCTCTTCACTTGAATCATTATCTAATCTACGCTATATGCTTTGCTGATCTATTGCTATGGCAACTGTTGGGTAGCATTGTAGTATATAAGTTCAAGATGTTCTGTTCATTTGGAAATCATAAAATACAGCGAGTGATTCTAAAGCTATGAACAAACAACACATGTTGGGGAGATATACGGATGTATATTCACATTTTAAGAATCCCAATTATGTTTTATTTAAACAACATTTGACATACAAACAATGGATATATATATTTATATATATATATATATATATATATATATATATATATATTTATTTATTATTTTTTTTGTTTGTTTTATTATTACATATATATGTAATATCTCATCATGATGGTCATCATTAAAAAGGATTGTTTAAAATTAGGAGAAAAATTACTATTACTAATTTTTTTGGGTAGGACAGGAGGTAATAATACTTTTAACAGGAAGAAATACTGTGGGTGGGGTGAGTGAAGAGCCCATAAAGGAAAGAAAAATGTTGTTGTTTTTTTAATTTAAGTATTAGGTGAGACCACAAACAAGATATTGTTTCACTAACAAAATATACGTAAATCTTATTAGATCATAAAATTAGATATTTTAGTGTGTTTATGTTGGATAGATGATTATATTGATTATTCATTCAGAATGGAAGCAAGACTTTTTTTTTTTAGCTTATGCTTCAGCTATTTTTGTTTCATATTTTATATTTAGACTTGATCATTGTGCTCTATATTAGTGGGGCTAAATGGATCGCTACCTTGTTGTGGTGAAGGGGCCTGTGTATCTCAATGAAGCTGTGAGCTAAACCATGTAGGGTCACACAAGATGGCAGGTCATAGCAGAGAGGTCAGATAAATTGCCGTCGACTGAAGAAGGAACTGTCAACCCACTACAGTATCTTTGCCAAGAAAATCTTATGGATAAGCACAACCGGAAACAAGTTGTGCCCGGTGTGCTTCATAAGATCATGGAGAGTCGGACACCACTGAATGACTAAACAACAACAAATGTATGTTTTATTACGTAAAATCATTTGCCCTTTATACTCTACATTAGACTTGTGTACAGTTAAGTTTTAATCATTAGAACTTGGGCAAGCAGTAGGCTTCAGTCTAATAATTATTATTTACACTTGAATTATCATTAATGCAAGAAACAAAGCTAACAAAGGCTTGTCCGCATCTTAATTTTTTTCATTTCTCGTTTCACAGGATCATTTTGTAGTTGTAAAATTACATCAGTGGGAAGAAAGTTTACAGAATGATTGATAATAATTGCATATTTTCATAATATCATATATATATTTTTTTTAAAAGGCAATTAATAAATTGCAGTTGGAAACAAACAAATCTTTAGTTGATTGACTTAAAACTAATTTTGAAATATTGATGTAAATTATACGTTTCTAAGGGCCTCATTCTATTATCGGCCATAAAACGGCCGCAAGGCTGCGATTCCTTGCGGGGGTCCCGTTACCTCGCAATTCTATTAAACGGCCCGCAAGGATCTCTTCTTACGGCCGGCCGCATATCTTGCAACCGGTCGTAAGCTCAGAAATCTTTAAAGTCAAAAATAAATTCAAGACAGCACTGTAAAGCTCTGTAAATGCTAGGGATCATATTGGGGGACATGAGGATTAATAGTAACCCACTCTCAAGCTTGCACATCAGCCCAAATCCGAGTTTACATTAACTGTTTATTTTCCGGCCGCAGCGTGGCCGGGTCTGAGGTGCTCCAAGCACTCTGGACTAAAAAAAAATGTTTTACGGATTTGAGTATAGGGGAATGTTGTGCTATTATTGCTAACACCTACAATCACTTTATAGTCTCCTCAGAGTGCGGGATGCCTTTATTTCTGCTTTATAATGTGCTTAATTGGTGCTAGCGGGACCTTTTTCCTGCAAGTAAGCTGCGGCTCGGTTTTAGCCTTGCAGAGAGGGTTCCCGGAGCAATAGAGTAGCAACTTTGTTTTTTTTGCGGCCGTAACTCTTGCGGCCGTTTTAGATCAAAGGCTTTCCTCCGGCGCGAATAGCTTGCGGCCGGTCCTTGTGGCCCCGCATCTCCTACGGCCGGTAATAGAATGAGGCCCTAAGTCTTTTCTTCAAAGAATGTATACTAATAAACTTGTCAATGCACCCTGTAAAGCAAAGCTTGCGCTAAAGACTTCATATGTTTTTAACTGTAGATTGCTAAGCAACATTAGCCAAGCTCATCAATGCTAATATTGCAACATTGAAATGCAATATCTTCTTACTCTTATTGAATTTTAGTTTTACAAGTAAAAGGTGCCCTTGATTTGATAATTTTGTTGTTTCAGAATAGCGAATATATGTCTTAAAATGGACAAAGTGAAGTGTTGTAAATAGTAACTTCTCGGTCCTTAGATTTATTTTATTACAAATAAAAAAAAAAATTATATTTGTGTATAGAATGACTCCGTGTAATGTGTGTTTCTTATATAAGCAGCATGTGTTAGATTAGAAAAATGCAAAAACAGGGAAACTTAGATACATCTTTAAGTTTAAACATGTTTGTTTTTGCTGGCAGAAATATACATGACCCATGCATGATCCATTCAGGCTAGTTGATGGAATAACTGACACGACAACTTGAGTTGGGAGAAACAACGGGCCACAGCTTTATTTAGACACAATATAAACAAACAACCATAACTTGTTTAGATGACTAATTTAGTCCTTCCTTCCGGGGGAGGAGCCCGGCCACGAACAGTGACCTCACGCTTTGAGCCCTGCCCAAAGCCCCAATGCTTATCTTTAAGCACGCCCTGTGAGGTGGGGCCATCGCCCCCTTAGGCCAGTGGGCCGGGCAACTCACCTCCCGCCGCACAGACATAAATTAACAATACACAACATACAATAGCCACTTCTCCGAATTCTTAATCAAAAATATATATTAATTTCAACATTTCTTATTTATATTATATATACTTTTTTTTTTTTTTTTTTTTTTTTTTAAAAGAATAAACCATAACATCTGTTAACAACAAAATACAGGGTGGGTGGGTGGGATTCCAGTCGGGAGACCGCGCTGCTGTGTTCAATGGCGCGAAACGGGCTTCCGACACGCCCCCCGACGCTCCTGATTGGCTAATAGCCTCACAGGCTCCGCTGGGTCACGTGACGCTACAGGCTGACCCAGGGAGCCTGTGCAGCCTCCGCGTCGTTCATGACCCATGCATGATCCATTCAGGCTAGTTGATGGAATAACTGACACGACAACTTGAGTTGGGAGAAACAACGGGCCACAGCTTTATTTAGACACAATATAAACAAACAACCATAACTTGTTTAGATGACTAATTTAGTCCTTCCTTCCGGGGGAGGAGCCCGGCCACGAACAGTGACCTCACGCTTTGAGCCCTGCCCAAAGCCCCAATGCTTATCTTTAAGCACGCCCTGTGAGGTGGGGCCATCGCCCCCTTAGGCCAGTGGGCCGGGCAACTCACCTCCCGCCACGGAGCATGCGAGGGACGCCTCCCGAGGCTGCGATCCCCCCCTGCTGGACATTAAAGCCAAAGCCCGCAAAACACTCTCCCTAAACTCCAACATCATCAACTCGTACCCTATTTCCGTAAGATGAACCTTATCCTTTGAGAAAAAATCATCTGCGCCGACCGGTTCGAAATCTTTATACCGGATGGCCGAGAAACCTTGTTTTCTCACAAAGCTCGCAATCTGCTGGTTTATCTTCTGTCTAGCCTTATCTAAGCATACTGGGTCGCGCGCGTTACGCCATGATCTTCTCTTGATCATCTCAGACCAGATAAGGAACGTGCCAGGGAACTTCTTCACCCATTTTTCGATGTCCCGTCTCATCACCTTTAGCATTCGTCTCATGGGAACTGTCCCTAAATCGTTCCCGCCGGCATGAAGAATGATAAGACTGGGCTGCCCGTAACGCTGCGCGTACGTTTCCAAGAGGCCGTCGAGCTGCGCCCATCGCAGACCCCGAATACCACACCACCTTACGCGTAAGTCTGTAACAGGAAAGCCCAGTTGTGCCTTTTCTTCGGTAACTGCGGCTAACCTATGGGCCCAGTACACGTAGGAATGGCCCACAATCCATAGTTGCTTCTGTTCCCCTGAAAGTAGAAAGCAACACCATTAAACCACTGCATTTGGCCGTACATAGGAACGAAAACGGTCTGAGTCCCACCTCCCGATGCGCTTTACTGCCGCGTCGGGCAACCCCAACCTAGCCGCTTCAGTGGCAGCTCCAATCCGAAAGGAATGTGTCCCAAAGTCGGACTGCTTGAAACCGAGCCGATGCAGTGCGCTTTTTAAAACTCTTTTAAACTGATACACAGACAGTGCCGTTCCATCGGCGTGGACCAGCAGCGAACACCGTCCCACCGGTCGCTGCTTAAGGTACTCCACTACACATGCATATGGGCAACACTCTGTGCCAACCTGATGCAGAACCACTTCTCTTCCTTTACCCACTTGGTCAGTCTTTGACCTCCGCAACCACAATACCACCGTACCTTCCCTGAGGCAGGTATCCACCAATTGCAGACCCCCCGAACCGTGTCTACTGTTCGCGACTAACTCCCCTATCCTAAACGCTCCGAAGAACGCCAGGGAAAAAGCCGTTCGGAAAAGTAGAGATTCAAAGGGATCCCTGCAAACCACCACCAATTCCTGAGCCAATCTCAGCAACAGCGCAAATGTTATTGGCCGCCTACTATCTGGCCTTTGCGCACCGCTGAACATTCCGCGCACCACTTTGCGCACTAGAAACTCCTTAGTAAGGTCCCTCTGCCCAGCAAGCTTAAACATAAAAGCAAGCGCCGTGACCTGTCTCCCTACTACGGGTTTTGATTCGCCTTGCTCGGCGCACCGCAGCAGGTACCAAAGCAAGATCCCTACGCTCTTGTCCTCCGTCGTGGCACCACCTGCCAGTGCCACTAGGCTATCCCATTTAGCCCACACGCGTCTATAAGCGTTCCACGTCGCTGGGGCAACAGACTGTCTCACGAGTCTCATTACCTGACAGCTCCAATCTCCCAGAGCTCCTCGGGGATGAGCTCCCCCAGGGCGTTCGCACGAGGAGCCAGCGCCCTGAAACGATCCTCCTGAAACCGAGAGAGGGCGTAAGCAATTCCGTTATTCACCTTTGTCACGTGTCTTGCTTGAAACCATATGTTCAAGCGAAGGCAACATAGCACAAGATGCCTAAGCAATCTAATCACTGGTACGGATGCCGCCGTGATGTTGTTCACGGCTTCAACCAACCCCTTATTACCCGAATGGAAAATGACTCGCCTGTCCCTGAAACAAGGACCCCATAAGTGCACTGCTACCACCATAGGAAACAGCTCCAGGAATGTAGGGTTCAGCAGTAAACCCGCCTCTCCCCATTCCTCCGGCCATGCCGCAGCGAACCATCTCCCTTGGAGATACGCCCCACAACCGATCGGTCCAGAACCATCGGTGTGCAGGTCTAGCTCTGCGCTGGTGGTGCCCTCCTTTTGAAGGACCACCCGCCCGTTAAAGTCTGCAAGGAACCTTGCCCATACCTCTGCATCATCACGCATGGCCTTAGAGACTGTTAGGAAATGATGCGGCTTCGCAATCCCTACCGTAGCCAGAGACATTCGTCTACAGAATATCCGCCCCATGGGGATAATTCTGCACGCGAAATTCAACTTCCCCAATATTGATTGCAGCCGCCGGAGGGTCACCCTCCGTGCGCCCCGCAGCGCCGTAATCTCGGCCTGCATGTCCTCCACCTTCTCTAAGGGAAGACTGCACTCCATTTTGCAGGAGTCAATCCGAATCCCCAGAAAAGTCAATTGTTCCGTATGGCCCTCCGTCTTATCATGGGCCAATGGTACCCCGAATTCTGTACAGATTTCGGTGAACACCTCCAGCATAAAACGGCAAGCGTCGTTTCTCGCTGGGCCAACAAAAAGGAAGTCATCCAGGTAATGGGTAACACTCTTGTACCCCGCCTCGATGCTCACCACCCACTGTAAAAATTTGCTGAAAGCCTCGAAGTAAGCACAGGATATCGAGCATCCCATGGGTAAACATAAGTCAACGAAGTAACTTCCGTCTACGAAGCACCCCAGCAACCGATGGCTTGTCGGGTGCACGGGGAGCAATCTGAATGCTGCCTCGATGTCCACTTTTGCCATAAGGGCCCCCTGACCCTTCCTCCTCACCAAATCGACCGCCCGGTCAAATGACTCGTAAGACACAGTAGCCTGGTCTCTTGATATGCCATCGTTTACCGAACGGCCTCTGGGGTATGAGAGATGCTGGATCAGTCTAAATTTACCCTTCTCCTTCTTGGGGACCACCCCAAGAGGAGACACAACTAAACCCAGGATGGGCGGGGCCGCAAATGGCCCGGCCATCCTCCCCAATTTTACTTCATTAAGCACCTTAGCTTTGGCTACCCCTGGGAAATCCCTAGCCGACTTCAGGTTTGGGACAAGAAAACCTTGAATGTCGACCCCACATGGAATCCGGAATCCTTCTCGGAACCCGTCCTCCAATAGGCGCGCCGCTTCGGCGGTGCCTGCCAATTTACCGTAGCGCTTTAGCCACGGCAGCATGGCGGGGAGGCGTATGGGCGTCTTGCCCCTTTGCAGGAGGCTCGCCCCTGCCTCCCTCTTTGGGTCTACTGCATCTAGACAGGGGGTGTTCACCTCCGCAGTTTGAGCATGCATGCTTAAACCTGCAGTTAGGCGCCCATCTGCAGACCCCCTCGTTGTACGAAAAACAGGTCTTAAGACCTGCTCCTGAGTCGTGGGTGGGGCCCTTACCTCCACCGGCCCCGCTCCGAAAGGGCGTCGTGGCTCTCATGGGTGTCATGATGTTTAGCCAATACGCCACCGCTTTGTCGCTCCACGCCATACTTGGCCTTGAGGCCAAGTATTGCCGGAATTCCTCATCGTACCGCCACCAGGCTGTACCCCCATAAACCTTGTGAGCATTCCGAATTTCGTCTATGTAGACGAACAATCCCGAACTCTGTTCAGGGTGCCGCTCACACAGTACGCAAGCCCAAATAGAAAATGCTTGCAGCCAGGTATCAAACGTCCTGGGTAGCCTAGCAAAGGATTTCCCCTCCCTGGGGCCCCTCTCGGCCAGGTCTGTTTGCCTAGACATAGGGAGAAGGGAAAACAACTCTATAAACTCCCTCCTCCAGATCTTTTCCTTTACTTCCTGTGGAAGGTGTGCACCCAAATTATCCAACGAGCAGAGGACTATGGGCCTCATGGCTGCGTCGGTAACCCCCACAGTGTTATTCCCAACTGCTGCTATTGCGCTGCCTACCGGCTCGGGCGCGCGCAAGCTAGCTAGCGCCTCGCTCGCGCTCGCTGGCGCCACTACCGCTGCTGGCTGGGACCATGCACCCTTTGCTAGCCCCCCTATCCACGCTCCCATTTCGCGCTCGCTAACTGCAATGTTATGCGCAGCTAATAGAGTCCTTAATGACCCAATAAAATCACCCTTGTCTACTGCGCAGCTCAATTCTGAGCGCTCACCTGCTTCTGGAAGCTTAGGAGTAGATACGGCCAACGGAGTATCCCCGCGTCTCTCCTGACGCTCCGGGGACTCTGACCGTCTGGCCCTCCGCGGGCTTCTCCTCTCAGATCCCGTGCAAGCACAGCTGCACCGACAAGATCTTCTGCTTCTAGACCGGGATCTCCTTCTAGATCTGTGGGTACAAGAAGAACAGTCACTAGCTCTCCGCGACCTGCATGCCCGCGCCCATACCGCCCTTTCCTCGTCTGAGGAAGGGTCCTGGTCAGCTAAGCTTGCGCGGCTGGAGTAGGCTAGCACTGCCTCCGCCGCCCCCTGTAGGGGGCCCCCTGAGACTTCCTCGGGCGTTGGAATATCCAGCTGTTGGTCAGTCTTAGACCCTCTGCGCTGTGGCCTAACCGTATCGCCCTCAGTCTCTACTCTGCTACGCCTTAGCGGTGTGTGCGTAAATAGCAGCGGACTGTACCTGCTCGTAGCCTTCTTAGCTCGAGTGGGGCGTCCTAGCCTCGCCACTGCCGCTGTCACAGGCATGTCATCAATCATGACCATGCTGTCTTGGCTGTTCATCTCTCTGATGACCCCATCTCTTCTCTCTCTCGTCGTCGCCATGCTCCTCTCGCTGCCATTTGGGCGTCCCTGTAAAGTACCAGAAGCACTGTTAATTAGGGAAACCCCAGGGACCGTCTGCTTGGCACCGTGAGGGCCTGTAGGAGCCTTTTTTGGACTCCCGGCTTTTCTCTTACCCCCTGCACCCCCCTTGCGGGGTGTTAGAGGGGTGTTTCGCGACCTTTGTCGCGGCCTAGGACCTTTAGGCAAGTTGGCAGGTGGTGGCCGGATTGCTAGGCCCTCACCCCCACCGCCCGTGGTCCTGGCGCTCGCTTGCCTGGGGGGTATGGGGTCCCGGCCGCCCTGACCTGTAACCCCCCCATCTCTGGTGTCTCTGCTACCTGATGGACGTGGGTCTGGCAGCCCTACAGTGGTGGGATGGGAAAAAATTTCCCTGGAGGCATCAGGATTGGCTAGGACACCAGCCACCGCAGGCTGTTCCTGTACAATGTGCTGAGCTCCAAGCGCAGAAGGCATGGGAGGTCCCAGCCTGTCCTGCACCCACCTGACCCCTTGGCTTAAGGCACGGGTCCTAACCTCAGCCAGTAAGGCCTCTAAGCCTTCTGGATCCATAGAAATAGCTAACAGGGGAACAAACAGGGGGCACAACAAGCAGCAAGACAGGCACACACAGACACAGGAACACACACAGGCACAGCACACCACAGGGAGACAGGGACACACACAGACACAAAAAACGGAGGAGGAAAAGAACACAAAAACAGACAGGGATAGCCTCAACAGTGATATCCCCTTATATGCTGGTAAGCTGGGGTGAAATCTCAGTAATTAAACCTTCCTACTGTATTTTTAATGCTGCAGGACCTCAGACCTCCGTCCATCCAGTCGGGAGACCGCGCTGCTGTGTTCAATGGCGCGAAACGGGCTTCCGACACGCCCCCCGATGCTCCTGATTGGCTAATAGCCTCACAGGCTCCGCTGGGTCACGTGACGCTACAGGCTGACCCAGGGAGCCTGTGCAGCCTCCGCGTCGTTCAGTACATTGTTTGTGATCAGAGATATTCACAAGAAAAAGAAAGTGATGGTCAAGATCACACCTATACTTGTGTCTTTCAATTACAAAGAACAAAGTGAGATACAAATATGAGAAGAACCCTAAAAGATATGGGTATTTTTTCCCCCAAAAAAATGTTTATTAGGCAAATTTATAACATGCACATCTGTTCAGGAGTCATACCATAACTTTGACATAATTGGAAAGCTACATTATCAGTATGGAGGAAAACATAACATAGTATACATAATACTGTGAAACAAGTGGATGACAAGATAGTATCAATATTTACGTGAGGTCAAGGACCTATACCCACCCGTGGGAAGGTCTAAATTAACTAGGTTACCTAAACATTTTCAATTTTTAAGGATAAACGCAACAGTAAATGTAACATCTTAAAGGGCTCGGTGTGAGATGAACAAAGAGCCAAAAAGAGCTAAATTATGGAAAAAGAATATAGCTCAAATTAACCTAAACTAAATAAATAAAACACTGAAAGTAAAAATAACCAGAAAATGAATATTAAACTTAAAATTAAAAATTTCTGTCCCAGGAGCGTCCATATTAAAGTCCAAGAGACTATTAGCTTAAAGTCTATTACCTGTCCTGTCCCGTCGCCTCCGGTCCCTGGCAGTCACCTCCAGTACAGAGAGTAGAGTGTTGAGTGATGAGGGTTATGTCATAGGGGGCTATCAGGGGAGTTTATCCAAGGGTCCCAAATTTTGGAGAATGTGGGCATTGAGTCCTCTAGTAGGTGAGTAAGCCTCTCATTCATAACAATGTACTTCATTTTGTTAATGACCGATTGGAGAATAAGTGTGGGTGATTTCCGTTGTCTAGCTATGTGGGTCTCCATAGCTAGCATTAAATATTGGAGGAGTTTATTCTGAAAAATAGATTAGGTAAGAACAAACTGTCCTAAAAGGCCAACTTCTGCTGTTGCAGTGATGTGAGTGTCCAAAATATTAGAGGCTATTCCAAAGGTGGTCAGCGTGGGGGCAAGACCACCATGTGTGAAAAAAGGTTCCAGCAACCTGGCTAACTCTATAGCAATTTGGACTAGGGCAGGCTTTCCATTTCAATAATTTATCAGGGGTGATATAAGTCCTGTGGAGTACTTTGATAGAGGTCTCCAAAGCATTTATGTGGAGTGACCATCTGGCTAAGTTCCTCCATGAGCTTTGCCAGGCTTTTGTGTCCCAGTTACAATTTAAGTCTTTTTCCCAACCCTGAATATATCTGGGAGGGGAAGTAAGAGAGAGTTAAAAGTGTTGTATAAGGTACCAAATATACCTTTTGTAAGGGGGGGGGGGGGAGGAGTGACATAACCGAATAAACCTATTTGTAGAGGGTTTTCCTAGGGTATGTTCATTCCATGGAGGAGAGGAACTGTCTGAATCTACAATATGTGTAGTGTTCTGAATTGGGATGTTGAATTCATCTTTTAATTGAGTAAATGACAAGATAGAGTTATCTCTATACCAGTAATAGACTGTCAGGAGGTTGTGACATTTCCACCAGGTTAAAGTAGAGGGAGAAAGGTCATCGGGGAATAGAGCGTTAGGTATTATGGGGGTAAGAGTGGGATATTTAGGGATCAAATTGAACTTTACCACCCATGTCCAGATAGTTAAGGATTGTTTTATGTACGGGCTACCTAGTTTGCTTAGATATGTCAATGGACTTGGGAGCCAGACAATGGAGTTCCACAATTATGGAGCCATCATAAGGTTCTCAATAAAAATCCAAATATGGATATTTTTAAAGCTATGATAAAAGAAGAGAGATGGGAAATATAATATAAATACTGAAATATATTAGAATAAGGACCAAATAAGAATTTTGAAATCGGTGAACACATTGAACAGCCTGTGTGGTGCTTATTTGCCAAAAAAATGTATACTTTTTGAAGACAAAACACCACTCTGTTCTTTAATATGTATGCCTTCTGTAATACTCAAAAATACATTCTCCATGTATCTATTTCGCCCCATAAATTTTAATTGTTCTAGTACAAATTAACCAACATGAGCTTGTCAAAGCCATATCTCTGTACAGTTCTTCACAAATGTGTATATTAGCTACTAGGTGTACCTGCATGTACATTCTATTAAAATGCATAATCATTTAACCTAGCACAAACAAAAATGCTACACTTTAATCCTACCAGTCTCACAAAATCTTGCCTTGTATCTCATACTTTTGCTTCTAAGCTACTGGAATAACTTGTCTTCTCAGGTCTATTACATTTTTTCATCTCTCTTTTCTTGACCCTTCTACATTTTCTCTACTGGTCCTCTCAATCCATAGAATCATCTTTCACAAATGTAACCAATGACTTGCATAGTGTGAAAGAACCATGCCGACTCTCTGTATACCTACTGCTTGTCCTGCCTCAGGGATGCATCTTGGGACCACTTCTTATTTCTTTCTAGATATTCTCCCTTGGTGTAATACTACTTATATAAGAATGATACTCAACTCTGCTTTCTATCTCTTGCATCTGCAGTTAAAAAGAAGATGGCAGAGTGAATTAATGCAATTTTAACCTGGATAATTAATTATACCCCCTTAAAAACTTAGCTCTAAACTCCCTTCCCCCCCACAACAAATTGTGGTCCAAGCCAATTACTGGTGATGGGCTTCACCTAATAATAATAGAATGGAAAGTGTGAGGAACTGTAGAAAAAATGCATTTGTATCATATCTACAAGAAATTATATTAGGTAAGCAACACTTCATATAGAACTGTGATAATCGCCTACATAAAAAAAACAGATGGCCACGTTTAGAAGAAAAAAATTCATTCTGATTATAACGTTACACATAAAAACATTGAAACTAATTTTAAATTGTTTTGAAGAGAAGAATCCACATAGTAAGTCATACTAACTTTCAATAATTAGAAAAAAATATTAAAATTATTAAAATGTTATATAGGATAAGCACATAGCTCCTTGAAATTTTTTTAATTTTATTATTGGATACATTTGATATATGATTTCAGGGCTATTTAAAATATCTTTGTAAGAACCTTTCCTTATGCAATATGCAAAATTATATTTAAATAGAGAAATTAGTTTAATAATGCACATTGAAAAGCTTTTAAGAAGTTGTAAAAGCTGCTGCACAAGAAAACAATGTCCAGCTATATCCTGCTCCTCTGGTCCGTTCTCCTTTACAGTGATAATTAAATATTTGTTTCTCAATCAAAGATCTTATATAGGTATAATAGGTTACATTAACACCTGAATTCCTTTAATAATTGTACTTGCATATATTATACACTTGCATATCAAAGCCGGCTGAAAGTCAGCATTTGAATGAATCTTCAAAATAAATAACATCTACCATTTTACTATGTGTAATAATGTAGATCAGTCTTAATAAATATATACGGTAATAGGAAAATATACATATCTAGGATGATATATACATATCTAGGATGATATAGATGCAAATATAGATACAAAAAAGTTTTATTTACATAGTTACATAGTTACATGGGCCCTCATTCAATTGCAATTTGGCCAATTGAATAGTGGTCAAAATAAGCACATAACATATTTTTTTTTAAGAAGTTTTTAGTTAGTGAAAATCTTGCTTTTGGAAAGATGTTTACTAACTAAAAACTTATTTCAAAAAATATGTTATGTGCTTATTTAGACCCCTATTCAATTGGCCAAATTGCAATTGAATGAGGGCCATAGTAATTAAGGTTGAAAAAAGACTTTCAGTCCATCAAGTTCAATCTTAAGATCTCCTCTGATCTGCAATATGCGGAATAAATATTAATTAGTTAGTTGTTAATTATTAATAAATTATTAATCAATTATTATTATTATTTTTTTTATATTATTACTTAATCCAGAGGAAGGCAAACAGAAAAAACAAACAAAAAACAAGTGAGAATTAGCCAATCGTCTCAAGGAAAAAAATAATAATTCCTTCCTGACCCCAGATACTGGCGATTGGATTTCTCCCTGGATCAATACTCTCTGTTGCAAAAATGTATTAATTTGTGCAAATACAAAATAGTATCTGGCATCTACAGTGGATATAAAGAGTCTACACACCCCTGTTAAAATGTCAGGTTTTTGTGCTGAAAAAAAATTAGATAAAGATAAATAATTTCAGAACTTTTTCCACCTTTAATGTGACCTATAAACTGTACAACTCAATTGAAAAACAAACTGAAATCTTTTAGGTGGAGGGAAGAAAAATAAAAAATAAAAATAATGTGGTTGCATAAGTCTGCACACCCTCTTATAACTGGGGATGTATCGGTGTTCAGAATTAAGCAATCACATTCCAAATCGTGTTAAATAGGAGTCAGCATACACCTGCCATCATTTAAAGTGCCTCTGATTAACCCCAAATAAAGTTCAGCTGCTCTAGTTGGTCTTTCCTGGACTTTTCTTAGTCGCATCCCACAGCAAAAGCCATGGTCCACAGAGAGCTTCCAAAGCATCAGAGGGATCTCATTGTTAAAAGGTATCAGTCAGGAGAAGGGTACAAAAGAATTTCCAAGGCATTAAATATACCATGGGACACAGTGAAGACAGTCATCATCAAGTGGAGAAAATATGGCACAACAGTGACATTACCAAGAACTAGAGCTCCCTCCAAAATTGATGAAAAGATGAGAAGAAAACTGGTCTGGGAGGCTACCAAGAGGCCTACAGCAACATTAAAGGAGCTGCAGGAATATCTGGCAAGTACTGGCTGTGTGGTACACGTGACAACAATCTCCCATATTCTTCATATGTCTGGGCTATGGGGTAGAGTGGGAAGATGAAAGCCTTTCCTTACAAAGAAAAACAACCAAGCCAGGCTACATTTTGCAAAAAACACATCTGAAGTCTCCCAAAAGCATATGGGAAAGGGTGTTATGGTCTGATGAAACAAAGGTTGAACTTTTTGGCCATAATTCCAAAAGATATGTTTGGCGCAAAAACAACACTGAACATCACCAAAAGAACACCATACCCACAGTGAAGCATGGTAGTGGCAGCATCATGCTTCGGGCTGTTTTTCTTCAGCTGGAACTGGGGCCTTAGTTAAGATAGAAGGAATTATGAACAGTTACAAATACCAGTCAATATTGGCACAAAACCTGCAGGCTTCTGCTAGAAAGCTGAACATGAAGAGGAACTTCATCTTTCAGCATGACAACAACCCAAAGCATACATCCAAATCAACAAAGGAATGGCTTCACCAGAAGAAGATTAAAGTTTTGGAATGGCAAAGAGCCCAGACCTGAATCCGAGTAAAAATCTGTGGGGTGATCTGAAGAGGGCTGTGCACAGGAGATGCCCTCGCAATCTGACAGATTTGGAGTGTTTTTGCAAAGAAGAGTGGGCAAATCTTGCCAAGTCAAAATGTGCCGTGCTGATAAACTCATACCCAAAAAGACTGAGTGCTGTAATAAAATCAAAAGCTGCTTCAACAAAGTATTAGTTTAAGGGTGTGCATACTTATGCAACCATATATTTTTTTTTTTTCTTCCCCTCTACCTAAAAGATTTCAGTTTGTTTTTCAATTGAGTTGTACAGTTTATAGGTCACATTAAAGGTGGAAAGAGTTCTGAAATTATTTATCTTTTACAGCACAGAAACCTGACATTTTAACAGGGGTGTGTAGACTTTTTATATCCACTGTAAATAGGCTTAGTTGCTGCAAGAGTTACCAGTGAACGTGTGCATTATTAATGTTACATCCTTTTAATGTAATGGTAATGTGTGCATTTTTGCATTATTATATTAAATATTAATGTGCTATAATTATATTAACTCACATTAGTGGGTGCTATACCATTGCTTATTACTGTGCATGCACTAAATACTGTTAAATAATTTGAGTATTATCATGAGCATGATATGTTTTTTTCAACAAAGAACAAAATCGAAGTACTTGTTGACAATGTCAAGAGATGCTGCTTCAAAATCAATACAAAATACATAAATTATAAATAATTCAACTGATTACCTTATGACTTGTTTTAAAACAGTTTATTTGCTATTTCTTTTCACATCAACTGTTTGAGGCAAAATATGTCTAGCAATGAAGTATTATAAAAAAAAAAGGTGATTATTTAGTACAGAAATACATTATGATACAAGTTTTCATTTGTAATTTAACACCTATACACAAGCAAATTGGCAGATTATAACATGGAACACAATTGGTAGTTTCTTTTTTCATTATATAAGTTTTTGCTTTACGAGCAATTTCTTAGAATGAATTAAGCTCATATAAATAGAATTCCTGTTCCATTTTTTATCTAATGCCACAATTAAGGTTTACGAACAATTAAAAATTTTGTATGATATGGTCATGGTTAAAAATCACGTTGACAATGATTTTTTTTTTTTTCCGAAAACGTTCAGTGTGTTAGTCAATTCAGTTACAAAGCTATTGTAAATTGAGTTCATTTTGTTGCTCACTGAACTAAGTCGCCCATAATTGAAAAAGCATATGAAAGCGTCTATAGAAAGAGAGACATCTGCTTGAGCTATCTCGGACTCATTTTTTGCTTTAACCTTGTGGCTGCCAGTTACAAAGAAGATACGAGTGGCCCACAGGTGCCAACCATATATCTATGTATTATCAGTCTAGAGCAGTGGTGGCGAACCTATGGCACGCGTGTCACAGGTGGCACGCCGTGCCCCTTCTGTGGGCACGCGGCCATAGGTCGCCGGCAGCATGCTGGGTCTGCTCATCGCGCGCGCACGGCGCCTGATCGCTCTCCCGTCACTTAAAAAAGGAAGGGCTGTGCTAGCGTGCGCGCACGCGCGGCGCAGGCGAACAGACTCTCCTCGAGATCCGCAGGGGGAGAGGCAAGGGGAAGGTAAGAGTTATGGGGCAGGGGAGAGACAAGCGGTAGGGGAGAGACAAAGGAGAGGGGGAGAGAGAAGAGGGTTGAGACAAGGGGGAGGGAGAAGGGGGAGACAAGGGGAAGTGGAGAGACAAGAGGGGAAAGAGAAGGGTGGGGGAGACAAGGGAGAAGGGGAGAGAGAAGGGGGAAGACAATGCAGAATGGGAAAGAGAAGTGTGGGAGAGAGATAGAAGGGTGTGGGAGACAAGGGAGAATGGGAGAGACAAGGTTGGGTGAAACAAGGGGGTAGAGAGAGCAGGGTGGGAGAGACCAGGGGGAGAGACAAGGGTAATGGGAGACACAAGGGGAAGGGGAGAGACAAGGGGGGAGACAATGGGGAGGGGAGAGACAAGGGGGAGAGAGAGTGAATGGTGGGAGAGACAATAGTGAAGTACAAGGAGAGACAAGGGTGGGGGTAGAGACAAGAGTGAAGGAGATACAAGGGTGGGGGAGAGATAAGTAGAGAAAGAGGGAGGGAGGGAGGAAGAAAGGAGAGCAGAGAGAAGGGAGGATGGAGATAAAAGAAAATAGGGAGAGGCAGAAGGGAAAGGAAGAAGTAAGAGAGTGAGATGGGAGAGAAGGTAGAGGCACATGAGAGGAAGGGAGAGGAGAGAGAAAGGAAGAGGGAGATGCAAAAGGGAGAGGTAGAGAAGGGAGAGTGAGAGAAGGGAGGAGGGAGAGAGAGGGGAGAGGCAAAAGGGAGAGATAGATAATGGAAAGAAAGGAGGAGGGAGAGACACAGGGAAGGAAAGAGACAAGGGGGGGGTAGAGGCAAGGGAGAAAACAGAGACAATTGTGAGCGGTACAAGAGAGGAGAAATAAGGGTGGGAGAGAGAGAAGGATGGAGGGAAGAGACAAGGGAGAAGGGGAGATACAGGGGTGGTGGGAGACAAGGAGGAAGGGGAGAGACAAGGGGAGGGGAGAGAGAAGGGTGTATGATCCAAGGGGGGGGGAGAGACAAGGGAGAAAGGAAGAGACAAGGCTGGAGGGAGAGACAAGGGGGAGGGGAGAGACAAGAGGCGACAGAGGAGGGTGGGGGGAGAGGGAAATATGGGGGAAGAGACAAGGTGGAAGGGGAGATACAAGGGTGGGGGAGAGACAAGGGGGAAGGGGAGACATAAGGGGCAGGGGAGAGACAAGGGAGAATGGGAGAGAGAGAAGGGTGTAAGAGACAAGGGGGAGTGAGAAAGTGAGAGACAAGAGTGGGGGGAGAGACAATGATGTGGGGAGACAAGAGGGAGTGGTAGTCAAGAGAGAAGGGGAGAGACAAGGCAGAAGGGGGCGACAAGGGGAAGCGGGCATATGCATTAAGGGAGCAATGTATAAAATTGCTATTTTTGGATTGAAAGAGTGAGGTGCATTGTATTGTCATTTGCATGGCCCTGCCTTTTAGACATGTGAATTGGCTTATTAATGTAATATTAATTTCCTCTCTCTAAAAATGTATATATATATACATACAGTGTGTGGGGGGGGGGGGGAAGTATTTGATCCCCTTCGGATTTTTTTTGTCCATGACAAAGAAATGATCAGTCTATAATTTTATCAAAAATGACGGGAATACAATTGTAAGGCTGGCAATGCTGTTTGCCACATAATGTGAGGCTTTTGCTCCTCTGAGCACCATTTGCGTGGCACGCACTAACTGCCATTTGTTTTATTTTCAATGTTCTGCGTTCCTGTCGTTGTTCGTCTAAGACTCAGTATTCAGGTTTAATTGCCGTGTTGGCACTTAGAGGAAAAAAAAGTTGGCATGTATTGCGGTTTGGGCACTCGGGCTCAAAAAGGTTCGCCATCACTGGTCTAGAGCCATCACCTGTTCCTATAAGGCAGGATCTGGTGAACACAAATTATTTACAGATAGTGAAAGGGGGTTGGGTAATAAATTCCATCCACCATCTATCTCCATAAAAAAAAAACTACCCCACCTAGATTCAGGGATTGCCCCCCCTAAGAACCACTGAAAAGGTGGAGAAGGGCATATTTTCATGTGGCGGGTGTGGGGGTCTTTGAATGGGATCTGAATGACACTCCAATATATCCAGTAGAGCCAATATATCCAGTAGAGCCAATATAACAGGATCTGATGTTCATGGAGGCAATCAGATTCCACCAAAAGAACACCCATTCCTCCCAATGATAAGGTTTTGTTTACCAATGAGGCATCAGATGCCAGGGATTTGATACGCTCAGCGGCAATCAGAACCCTCTCAAAATGTTTCTCTTCCCTATATATATATATATATATATATATATATATATATATATATATATATATATATATATATATATATACACACACACACACACACATTATATATAAGTGTCACCCACTGCCCAGTTACTATATTGATATTTAGTGGAGATGCATGATGCCCTAAGGAGACAATCTAATTCTATCTTCGTCACTTAAGAGAGCGAGAGCGAGAGAAAGAAAGAAATAAAGAAAGAGAGAGAGAGATCTTGGGGTATGCCAACAGTTACGGGGAGTAGACTCTAAATGTTCACATTTATAGATAGGATGTTAACCATGAGTGAGATGTGTCACTGATGCCAAGGAAGTGGAGGATTACAATAAGAATAGAATGGTAAAATCAAACGGCAGCAGAGACATCCAGGGGAATTTGGACAGAGAAGTGACCCATTGACTTGAAGGTGAGCAGATTATTAGTGACTTTTTTGAGAGCTGTTTCTGTGGAGTATTGCATCCAGTAGACAGACTAGAGGGGGTTATAAAGAGTTTAAGGGAAGGAATTGAACTATAAGGTTGTAAATGAGTCACAAAAGTTGTTTTCAAGGTAAGGGAAGTAAAGAGATAGCTGGATACAGAAGAGGTTGAATAGATGAACGAAAGGTAGATAAGTGTGAGAGGTAAGGAATTAGCTGTTATCTTAAATACGGTGATAGAAATAAATTATGAGAGGAAGAAAAATAGCAAGAAGAGTTGAAAGAGTCATCAGACATAGAGAAGTAAGCTCTGCATTAAAAACTTAAAAATGGGGAGCTAATTATCTAAATAAAATCACAACAATGTTGACACATATTTATATTTTTTCCTATATTATTTCTGTAGGTCACTCTGTCCCTCAATGGGAAATGGATCCCAATCCTTTCTTAGTGAAGGAACATAAAACACCTTCATAAATGACATATAGTTAAATCCCTTATGTTTACCTCTTCAATTTTGGTGGCTCTTGACCTTACCCATGAACTACCAATTAAGGATGGTGCATTTAAAGAAATTACCAATTACAAACTGCAAGCTTTTTCTCTAGGTCTAATATGGTAATCACTACTTTGTAACCCTAAACAAAAATCTAATGCACATCTCTAACTCAAACAGTCAGGGTTATGTGATAGAGGTTGTGAACTTATAAGCAACATTGTTTTACTTATATAGGACAAACCATGGAAGCTATAAGGCATTTAGTCACAGGCATTTCAGTATTCTGAACTCTGCAATTTGACAAAAATCCTATTAGAATAAATGGAAGAAAAGCTTATGCACTAAAATGCCTTTGCTGTGCTCCGTTTGTCCTACCCCTAAGGAATATAAGAAAACACATTATCAATGCCTGCAAGCAGATTTGCTTTTCTAAACTAAAAGGCAAAATCTAAAAACAAAAAAACAGTATGAATAAAGAATACGAAAAACTAGAACATAATAAGTTTATAGATGGGTGTTTCACAGCATACCAAATCAGCACTGGAAGGATAGCTAAGAGAGACAGTTGGCCAAGCAGAGTCAGTGCTTAATGGGAAGACCAAAGCAGCAGATGTTGGACTTGTGCTTTGTGTAGGAAATAGCACACTGGAGGCTAAGCCAACATATGGATACATGGAAATAGTACTTTGTGTGCATAGACAGTATAAATAACGAACAAGATTTAATAGTGTGCCCAATGGT
This sequence comes from Discoglossus pictus, assembly GCA_027410445.1. NCBI lineage: Eukaryota > Metazoa > Chordata > Amphibia > Anura > Alytidae > Discoglossus > Discoglossus pictus. The sequence goes on along the minus strand of CM050163.1, from coordinate 107,214,668 downwards.
AAATTAATTATGGTCCTCAAACATTGCTCACTCATCATTATGATGAATAATTTAGAGGTACTTGGTAAATGTAAGTGCTTTTAAACAATCTTCCCCACATGTATGAATATGTAATCATTTTTAAATGCTTTATCTTCAAATATCATTGCTTCCTTTCAAATACACAGCTTTATTGGTCCTCTTCTTCATTACAGACTAGTCGTTTGCCCACCATAAATGACAGGATATTTTTTTTTCACCACCCCCTTCCCTTGTATCTTTTCTCCCTCTCTTGTCTCTTTCCTCCCCCTTCTCCTCCCTTATGTCCCCCCCTCGTCTCTCCCCCACTATCCCTCCCATCTGTCCCCCTCTTCTCCCCTCTCTCTTCTTCCTCCTCTCTCCTTCCTCCCTCTTCTTCCCCCTCTCCCTCTTCTTCCCCCTCTCCCCTCCGTCTTCCCCCTCTCCCCTCCGTCTTCCCCCTCTCCCCTCCGTCTTCCCCCTCTCCCCTCCGTCTTCCCCCTCTCCCCTCCGTCTTCCCCCTCTCCCCTCCGTCTTCCCCCTCTCCCCTCCGTCTTCCCCCTCTCCCCTCCGTCTTCCCCCTCTCCCCTCCGTCTTCCCCCTCTCCCCTCCGTCTTCCCCCTCTCCCCTCCGTCTTCCCCCTCTCCCCTCCGTCTTCCTCTCCCCTCCCTGCCATTTTCCAATCCAGCTCCCGGCTATGTGTGCGAGCTCTCGGCCCCTGCAGCTCTGTAAGGACTTAGGAAGTAAGTGTGTACGCTCCCATGGATGTGGACCTATGACACTCACTAAATTTATTGCGGTGTAATTTTATTTTTAAACATTTACAACATTTCAAAGATTTTAGTTTCAATTACTATTGATCATAACGCCCAGCTGACTTCCATATTATTTATTTCAGATTCACCTCCTAAATACCAAATAAAATTATTATGCTCTCATTAAGCTACTCATCATGTCATTCTAAGTGCTGATGTTTGATTTGATTACCTTCTAGGTATTTCGATTTTGTCGAATGTTGCTATTTAGTTAATTAGCAAGTCATGTCTATTTATGTATTTTTTTATGCTTTCCCTCAAAGTAACTGTTCTGTTACTACACCCACTGCTTTGCATTCATTGTGTTCATAAAGCAAACCCCCTGCAGCATCAAAAAGTACAGTCAAAACAGCTTAAATTGATTTCACTCCAAACAAACTGTCCAATGTAATGTGAAATCATGCCATGCAAAATCAGTTCTAACAAAGTGCAATAGACAGTGTTAAAGAATTACAAACTATAGGATATACATACATAACACTTAACAATTGCCATTTTGTTTATTGTACAGGAAGAATATATTTTACATTTATTTTGGATTAAATAGGCTGTTATATCTTTGTGAACAAATTGTGGGTGTAAACAATGTAATTTAATTAACTATTACCTTCTTCATGTGTTCTAATATATGCTACAAAGAAATAAGCATTCATACGAAAATATGTTTAGCAGTTTTAACGTTAATGGACACCACGGTTCTCCTACATGATACAGTGAACTGAATTCGAGCATCTACTGAATAATAAAACATGTTTTACAAGGATAAATTTCTAGAAACAACAGAGTGTAGACTTTAAGACCAAGCAATCTGTTGTGGCTAGCAATCTTTGGCAAGCTTTGCGCAAAAAAAACATAGGGGCAGCTTTTAGTGTATACTATGTGATGCAACTGTATTGTCACTATGGAGGAGTGAGCTAGTGAGTAAAAGCCAGATGCATCACTTTCTCAAGAGCCACCTGTTAGAGACTCTGAATGTACAGAGTACAGATAAAGTCACCAAAAATATTTATTGAAAAAATCTGGGTAGGAAATAAAATCTAAGTGTACAAAAGGGAAATTAAATGGTGCAAAAATCTGTATAAATATCAACATAGGTTCTCACTTTCCCTTAACATATCCTATACATTTTTTCCACATACACTAGTTTTTGTATAACTGTATTCACACTCTTATTCACTTGCAGTCTTTCTTTTGAGGAAATAAATATTGACACGCGGTTAACGACAGTAATGTTCTGATCAGGAGACTAAGGCCCATATTCGATTGCAATCCTGCAGATTTCGTTATACAGGCTGTAAATCTGCGGGCTTAAAATTTGCTGCAGTAACAAAGCGATTCAATTGAACAAGCCTGCAATTTTGGGGTCAAAAGCCGAAACCGTAAACCATTCAATCGTAAGTAGCATTTCAGAGTGTGATCATGATCAATTAAGCAAGGTAGTAACTACCGATTTAGAAACAGGCAATAGTAAATGAGACCGTCATCATTACATCAGTAAAACATGGAGGTTACACATCAATCAATTAGCGTTTAGAGGTCCGATATGCGATCAGACTCACAATCCGGCAATGCACAAAATAATTAAAATGAATGGCGATACTGTTCTAGTCCATGTGGGTGGCCTGATATGTATTAACTCATTGATTCCTGAGATTGATATGACACGGAAACTAAAGATTTTCATTGAAAAAAATGAATTGCAGGTTTGCGAGCTTGAGCTTTCATCGTTTTCCCTGTCTTTTGAAGTACAGTATTGATTTTCTTATTTTCTATTTGCATTTACAGTGTTACGAACAGGTGTTTAACCCCCCTTGCGAGTCCTATCTGGTACCCATCTTCTACATTTGCATCTACAGGTATAAGAAAAAGGAGCTATGTTTTTTTACAATCACAGAGATTTTGAGCTTCTAACCCGCAAAGCATTTGCGACTAGTGAAAAGACGCCAGTTGAATAGCAAATTAGTTTACGGGCTACATTACGGGCTCCAGTAACTTACAATTGCTTAATTGAATAGGAGCATAAGTATTTTATTTCATCAATTGTTATAATATAATTTTATAGAATAGTGATGCAACAAAAATCTGATGGATAAGTAAAATCCAAATGTGTTCCCTCTTACTCTGTCTTATTTTACCTATTGCTGGTAAGAGGAAGAAGCTACTAACAGAACCATATGGCTTAAATTACTGCTATAACCTTATACCTTTAGATCATAGTTTCTTAGTAGATGGAAATTGTATGAAAATAGCTCTAGAAAGCTTTGAAAAGTTCAAAAGCAGTTTGGTAAAAAAAAATAACAATAAAGCCTGAAATTAACAATGACCTGGGGTTATAAGCATGCAAATCCAATGACATTGGCTTAAAAGAGTATAAAACTACCAGTCAGCTACATAGAATACATGTATACCCCTTACTGATACATGCACAGCTAGCACTACATAGCTTGCTCCATTTAGGAAGACCACCATGTGGGTGACAGGTATGAATTTTGAAGTTTATTGTATTATACAAGAGAGAGGTTTCTAGGATTATTAACCAAATATAAATTCCTTTATACAATTGTTTTCTCAATGTAAGTAAATATATTCAGTCATGCCTTTATCATTACATTATTATTAAAATTCTACTTTTAGCCAAGACTCGGCTGTGATTGAACTCTTTAATATCTGAGAGCAAAATGTATGCAATGCAATCTTACTTTGTTGCAAGACGGGGTATTCATTCAGGTGAGGAATGTCTCACTATTGATATACCGTAATTTCAAAGGAACCATATAGGTTCCATATAAGTATAATTAAAGAAATATTTGTACTACTCATAAGATAAAACAAAAACAGTTTTCTAATTTTCAGTTGTTTCAGTTGTTATAGATTTTCCCAATTTAATTAAAAACGATTTTTTCTTTTGTTTTTATACTGATGCCATTAGAATAAATAATTAAAATAATACGTTTTTTAAGAGTAGAAAAAATACAATTTTTTTTAAATTTACGTTAAATTAGATAATTGACATATTGAAAAGATAATAAACATGTTTAATTTGTAGATAACAAAAAATTGTTATTGAGCATTTGAAGATGATTGTAAATCACCACAATCTATTAATTTGTCATTATAATAAGAATGATAAAGTATTGAAAAATCATTAGTTTCCCACAACTGAAATATTTTACCTTGATTAAAATTCAAAACTTTGGTTAACTGGGAATACGAGCGATTGTTCTTTAGAAATATTCTATTTAAATCTATAAGTAGACATTTTTTTTGATTTTGGATTGACATATATATGCTAATTTGCAATCTACAGGAATAGGGTTACCCTCTAAAATAATAATAATAAGTAAATAATAATTTATTTATGAATGCAGAATGTTATTTTGATCTTCTGTTAATTTTGGGAACATTGCATTTTTTTTTATTTAAAAATAATTCTTAATCAGTAGGACTAGTTTGATCATATTCATTAATATAGTATAGTTGGAATATAGATACAATTTTAATGGGATATTTTGTAATTTCCAATTAATTTGGTTGAATTTGATTTATAGGAGTATATTGGAGTGAATTTCTCAATTTGTTTGTCTCATAACTTTATTGCCATGTTCTGTAAGGATCATGTTTATTTGTTCAGATATTTGATTAGCCTGTTCAGTTCTTTTAATTTTAACACAATGTTGATTTTGTTTAATTAAAATCATGATAATTGGTTTTCAAGTCATTAAGAATCTTAGATTTTGCTTGCTTTTTTTTTGCTCCCTAATAAATAAGACTACCTCTTATAAAAGCTTTAAGTGCTAGCTAAAACAATACAGGATTAATATTATATAAAAAATTAAAATGTGAATACATTTCTAACTCTTGTATAATGTGATTTACTAAATTTTTAGTTAAGGATTTTTCATTTAAACGCTAAACTTTGATATTTGTTATTGAAAAAACAACAACTTTCATACTGTATATATTAGAGAGTGGTCGAGCCATGAACAGTGTTCTATAATCTCATCTACATTTTGTGATTTATTAAATATTAGATACAAATGTATCCCTGCATCTTGAATATAATTATTTGACCTTTATGTTTTAATTCTAAATCGGTGTAAAAAAAACCTTGTGATGAATTTAATAGAATTAATATTAGGCCATTTAATGAAACAAAAGTATAATTAGAACTATTAATTGTTAATTCAATATATCCACCTTCTTTATCTTTATGAAATGCAAGAATTTGTACAATTAGAGATTTATTAAACAATATTGCGGTACCATTTGTTTTATTTGTATTAGAAGAATAATAAAATAATTGATAATGGTCTGGCAATGTTTAGATCTAAAATAAATCTCTTGCAATAATAGATGGATTTAAAAACATTATAATATTTACATGATTTTATTTGGATCATTAAAACAATGTGAAATTAATTTTAAATCTGCCATAATGTAAAGTTTTTTTGGTGATAAGTTAGATAACAACTGACAGCTTAATTGGTGGATAGGACAGATTAAAAAAGACCTCAACATCAAACTTTCTATCTTTATGGAGAGAAGCAAAAAGACTACAATTCATTAAAACTACAAAATCTTATAAACATGGAAAAGTAATTTACTTGCTTGGTTTATTTCTCAGCAGATGTGCACTACTGTCAAGAAGAAATGTTATAGGTGGGGGTACAGACTATAGAGGCCTGATTCCTGGTTTCTAACTTCTAAAGTGGCTGGATATTTAAAGGTGAAGCTTTCAGCACACATTACCAATCCAATTATTTATAATATACGAGCATAAATATCACATAGCTGCATTTCTCACACCTTTAACTACATTTTGAGCCAAGAATAATGAGACCACAAAGAAATGTGTATAAAGATTTATAATACTCAGTGTGAAGATCTGCCCCTTGACCTCCCCAACAAACTGCCCTGCAGGGCCTAAACTTCCACTACAAAGAATAGATCACTGGGGGTATTATATAGTGCTAGCCAGGGCTGTAGCAGTAAAATTCTACAGGGAGAAATTTCCCATGCCAAAAACCATAGATGGCAGGCCTATTTATCTGTCCCAGGCAAACAGACGCTGGCCAGATTGGCTAAGCGACTGGGGGAAGCACTGAGAGACGCCTCCTAGGAAGCCAATCAGTTGGCTAAAGACTGTACACCAGGGGAATTGAAAATTAGCTGATGATCAATGCTCAGAGCATCTAGCAGGAAAAGCCCTGATTGGCTACCTGGATGCAGAGAAGCAGGACAGAGCCGGGGAGAGCTGGCTACAACTTCCCCAGCCCTGAACAAGAAGGACCAAGCGTCAGAGCAGAGGGAGGTATCAGCACCAGCCCAGAACATAGGCTACAAGACCACTGGAGCAACAGTTGCCCAACTCCATTGTGAAGATCACCTCATTTTACTCTACAGACTATATTCTCCCCTAGTTATTTTAACAACCCTAATGACATGAGCTTTTTGGACTATGGACTATTGTGGGGCCCGAAGGAAACCTGGTACCTGAATCATGGACTCTATTATTGCTAAATATTTCAATGGACAATGGATATGACATGATATTGCTATGTGTAATATAATGTAGGCCACAATAATGAATGTTGGGGCTGCTATCTGATGTTATTTGCACAGAGCAATAAGTGTATGTGGTCTTAACATCAGGATTTATCATTGCATAGATTTATTGATGTGAAAGTGGTACCCAGGCACATTTTATATCTTGAGTCCAGTTATGGGGTTTATCTATTTTGAGGGACAGAAAATAGCTAACAGGACCTAGGGATGATTAAGGGGGGGGGGGGGGGTAGCTTTAATCCTTAACCCTGTGTGGAAAACTGGGATGCGTGGCCTCTTTGATGTGTATACAGCTTAATTTAAATATTTCCTGATAAGTACAGCTTGTAAAACAGGATGCAAGACGCGTTAGTCACCTTGGAGGAATAGTTCAGTCTCATAAAGGGGGTTAAAAAAGCTATTGCTAATTGGCTTTTTGCTGGCTTTTGGGTGTTATTGTTTGGTTTTAAAAGATGTGTCTGGGTATATATAAACTTTGTCTGTAAGCAAGTGTTGACAATACTAACCTCCCTGTGGTGAAGACTTCCTGACAGGTATGACAACTCCTAACAATAATGTATTTGCCAACCTCTCACTAGACGTTATGGTGCCATTTGTCACCTGCCAGCATGGGTCAGTCCCTGAATTTCTAGATCAGAAGAAGCAAGATAAAAGGGAAAACAATGGCTCTCTAATTACAGCAAATGGTTAAATCCTAGACATGCAGACTCTTAAGCCCCAGGAGGTAATTAATAATCCTGTCATGACAGTAAGTGACCAGGTGGGAAGATTAATAAACCTCTTGTAATTGGTTCTTGTATGCTATAAATACTGTGTGAGATCAATAAGTGAGAGTCAGTTGAACATACATAATTTGAGGTGTGCGTTTCATTCCGAGGGAATATAATAATTGTACTCATTGAAATTATTTTTGTGGACTCTGCCTGCAACTCTGCTCCTATCCACTGGGGTAGTAGTGCTTTCCTGTGTTCCTGTATCATGAGGGCTGGTCATTCCTGGGCTGACTTTGGAGGCTGGGCACTCTGGGATAAACCTCAACATTTACAACCTAGGGCAATCACTGTAAGCTGTGATTTGTGTTGTTTTATCTTGTCAGGGGCTGCGATCCATCCCCATGGTAGGAACACCTTAGTCAATTGCCATTTGGCTTAATATGGAAACAAAACTAGCTACAGTTGCAAGCAAAAGTATGTGAACCCTTTGGAATGATATGGATTTCTGCACAAATTGGTCAAAAAATGTGATCTGATCTTTATCTAAGTCACAACAATAGACAATCACAGTCTGCTTAAACAAATAACACACAAAGTATTAAATGTTGCCATGTTTTTATTCAACACATCATGTAAACATTCACAGTGCAGGTGGAAAAAGTATGTGAACTCTTGGATTTAATAACTAGTTGAACCTCCTTTGGCAGCAATAATTACAACCAAACGTGACCAGAACATACTGGGCTTTCCCTCCCTGTTCCTATTCCTATTGTGTAGAGTGTTTCCCAAGACCAGTCAATATAGCCTGCCGGAAACCTGTATAACACCCAGTCCCTCCTTCCCATCTCCTGATTGGCTGCTAACACTATTGCTAAGCTAATCAGGGCCACATCCCATAGGCCAGTCTCTTAAGGCAAATTAATCCTAATGCAAACCCCAAGTTGCCCACTACCTCCTGAGTGGCTCCTCGAGGCCCAATCAGCTTCTCCTATTGGGTGTTCGTTAGCCAGAAAAGGAATTTTAAGTTACTTAAACCCTGGTTATGAAAATGTTTGCCTAATTCCATTGTTCTTTGCCCTTTGTATATCCTTAAAAATCCAAAATAAAACATGCCGTCTCTGGGACAACAATGTAAACCAGTAATGGTGTGTTTCATAAAGGGGAAGGGCTTTTCAATTATTTTGTATCCTGACTTTCTATTGTTACTAAAGAACTGGATTAGATCCGTGGGTAGAATAGGTCTGAATAACAGATCTTGACAAGTGTTGATGATATCTCCTTCTGCTCTGAGGCTTGGTCCTGCTTCTTCCGGGCTGCAGCGTCGCTGGGGAAGTTGTAGCTGGCTCTCCTGCTTCTTGGCAGCCAGCCAGGGAGCAAATCAGTCATTTTCCTGCAGGCGCTCTGGGTATTGGCTGAACATCAGCTAATGGGAGAATCGCGTTGCTCAATTTTGAATTTCCCTGGTGTACAGTCTTTAGCCAATCGGTTGGCTTCCTGGGAGACAGCTCTCTGATTGGTTGCGGCCCCAGTCACTCATTCATAGATCTGCCCCCAGGAAGCCACTCGATTGGCTAAAGTAGGCCTACCGTCTATGGGTTTTAACATGAGGATTTTTTCCATTTGAATACATAAGGTGACAATATGAACCATTCTATTGTTCCATGTTCGGTTCTTGGTCCACATACAGGTTCCTCAGGAGGAGAATGAGATTATGTAGTACCCTCATCTCTTTAAGAACTTGACATATTTCGTTTTGATCCACAGCCACAGGCTTTAAAATAGTCTATGAAGCAGATGTAATTGTTTTTCTGGAACTCTCTTGCTTTCTCTATTATCCAACGAACATAAGCATTTTCATCCCTTGTGGCCACTGCAAAACACCGCTTGCACATCTGGTAGTTCTCGGTCCATATATTGTTGGAGCCAAGCTTGCAGGATGATAAGCATTACTTTGCTGGCATGTGAAATGAGTGCAATTGTTCTATAATTCTATTGTTCTATTCACTCTTTGGCACTGCCTGATATAAAAAAAATAAAGTACATAAAAAGTAAATAGATACATTGGTATATTATATTCCTAATCCAATCTAGAAAATGTCCATATCCCTTTAAGCAAGTAGCATTAATGCAAGACATGAGAACAATATACTTTTTATAGGAAATCTTAAAAATGTTGCAGCTACTTCTGCTAAAGGTTTCCATTTTGAATGAGTTGTGTGTGCTCGCTCATTTTTTTTTCTCACTGTTTTCAAGAATGGATAGAGGTGCGAGGATGGAAGAGGAAGGAGGAATGCTTCACTGGATAATTAATAAAAGCTTTTAGCATTTGACAACTTCTCCCCTATGCAGCACATGCTAAGAATAAGGAATAACATATAAACTTGCAAGTCCTGGTTACCGTGTTCTGTATAACCTCATAGTTTACATAGCTGCCAATGTTACTTAAAATGTGATTTTTTTAAATAAACTATAATGTTTTTTTAAGTAACCGTGTAATACAAATGGTGCTAACATAATGTAGGTTGTAATTTAAAAATAAATTGAAGTCCACCCCTTATGATAAAAATATTTTTTAAGTGGATGCAAGAAGAAAACCAATTCTTATACATGTTTACTGGGCTTAAGGGCATTAGATATATTATACACACATTGAGGTAAGATACCATGAGTGATCAGGTTATTTTATTATTTCCATATAGCATAGATTCATTTAATAAAGGGACCTGCTATACAATTCATTTTCATGAATATTTCAGATATTGCAGCGTTTCGCAATGATCTGTGAAAATAAACTTTCAATCTTGTCTTTCTTCAAAGCTCTAAATATAGAGGCAATTCAAAGTTTCCATGGCAACTGAATTACATAGCTCAAAAAAAACGCCAGACGTGCTACATTTGACAAAGAACAGAAAAATATTATAACCATCATTTACATTGTCGAAAAAAAATTGAGGTGCCCTGATGAAAGTATTTCAAACGACTTCCATAAACATGGTAACAAGCTTCTCCATGAGGAAATGTTGAGGATGTGAAGACCTTGTTAAGGTGATAGTGGTGAAAACACATTATATTTTATAGAGAGTACACCCATCAGTTGCATTTTGCTCTACCCCACCCTCTATATTTCTCTCGCTTCATGCCTGTCCATCTTTTGGCCTGCCCTCTAGTCTGTCTGGCTGTAAATATATTAACACAAGAATATTGCCCGTCAAAAAATGACGGCAATGAAATTGTAAGTGAGCTAAGGGTGTTTGATGTGTATAATGTGGCTGATGTAGCGTTGTTAGTTTTCTATGTCGTGCAAGTTTTTCGTAATATTCGTTTTCTATGTCGTGCGAGTTTTTCGGAATATCCTTTGCTGTTTGGTGGGCTTTTTCGGAATATCCGTAGCTGTTTGGTGGTGTTTTGCATGTTTATGGTAGTGTTTTGTGTGTTTAGGGACATTTAGCCTCATTTTCGTTTTGTTCGGCGGCCATTTTTTCTCTCGCTTAGGTGATTTTCGGGTCTCTAAACTATGAAATTTGTGGTTAAATGGAGGTGTAACTTCACTTGCAGAGGTCCTCGGTGCCCCCCCCCCCTTGCTGTGAGTAACCTTTTTATGTGTTTGTTGTTTGTATTTGTTGGGTTTGTAATGTTTTTGGGGTTGCGCGGGTTGCGTCCTTGTTTTCTAATCTCGTAGGTGTTTTTTGGCAAATACATAGGTGTTTGGTGGTGTTTTGCGTCTTTAGACTGCTGTAGCCTCGTTTTCTTTCGGCGGCCATATTTTCTCTCGCTTAGAGAATTTTGTAGTGTCAAAACTCTTTTAATTTGACTTAAATTGAGTTGTAACTTCAGTTTTCGAGGTCCTGGATGCTCCCTCTTCCTGTAAGTAAGCTTTTTATGTATTGGTTGTGTGTATTTGTTGTATTTTTAATGTTTTCATGTGCGCATGTTGCGGCAGATTTTTGCAAGTTCGTAATGGGTCGTAACGTGTCTCGTATTTTGTTTGCGTTACGAAGTAAAGTTTGAGAGGGCATCAGTTGCTGGCAAGGAGCGCCTTCGATGAGGGCTTCGCGAGGGCATCAGTTGCTGGCAAGGAGCGCCATTGCGAGAGCCGCGGCTCGCTATGCGAGCCCGCAAGTGTTAGCAACATGCTCACAACTATATATGTGATATTGAAACTTGTCTTTGAAGTATTTTCTGGAATAACAGGATAGTATCCAATACATTCCACTGGTATTAATTAAAATTTAATGTAAGCCATTCAGTAGTTTTTTAAACTCTGCATCCAGGCAATGTCCTACATTGTAATACTAAACCAGAAACAATGTAATATGAATAAGATATATAGTAACATTTTTATTTCCCAGTTAATCTTACCTCAATAATTTCCATTAGCAAGAAAATGTGCATCTAAAAACTGAAAGCTTTAAGTTATGAAAGCCTTTCGTTTTTAGCTACAAAGCTGCATATTCTTAAAAAGCAGATGCATATCAAGTCTAATCTATAGATACTTCCCTTGCCATCCCCTCCATACCCATAATATAGGACTTTTCACCCATCATTACACTCTCATCTCCAAGACTGTTCTCATGCTGACCACACCCTGAGTAATTCTCTATGGAGCTCGGTCAGACTTTCCCCTCCCTTGGTTGAAACTCTCTTCGAAAACCCATCTATTCAGGGAAACCTACCAACATGTTCCCTAATAATAGCTATTCAGACAAGATAGCGAAAGCCTTCTGTGTTTGCATCCTACTGCCACATAAGAAAACCATCAAGCAATCCCCTTTTTTCCCTAATACTTTTAATACACTTATATTGTATGCTCTTGTGAGATCAGAACCCTCTATACCATGTATATCTCCTGCACTTATGGGAAAAGAATACATTGGAGTTTTATAAATAAATTATAATTATAGCAATAACAACAACAATAATAATAGTAATAATAATAATAATAATAAATCAGATATCTTTTTTTTACTTATATCATAGCTTATCATTGTGGAATTTTTAAAACGTTTTTTTTAAATGGGTAAAGTCTATGCATATCTGAAACTGCTGCACTTACACCTTTTGAAGTATTCTTTAAAAAACATGGCTGTGTATAGGGAAGGTAAAAAATCAATAACTGATACCTAGTTTCCTTAACTGCCCGCAATGGGACAGAAGGGGAGGAGAAATGGCAGTATTCCTTAAGACACCCTTGAAATTGAGATCAATCTCTGTAGGTACAACCCAATAATTTGAATACATTGCTGCCAGGAGCAATACACGTATTGGGTTTAGAGCTCTTTTAGTTTATCTGCCTCCTTAAAATGGAAAGACGTTTGTGCAAACAATAACAGCTCTTGTTGCAAGCTTAGTTATGTATCATCCTAGGTTGCTTATCCTGTGAAACTTCAATGCCTTGGTTGGTATCTGCCACATTTTGAAAAAAGATCTCATCTGCACAATGGATTGCCAGGGCCTCAGACCATGTATTTCAAGATTCCACCCATAGAAGCGGTCATAAATTTGACCTTATTTAAGAAAAGTGGCTTGGAAACCTGCACAACAATAGACCTTGTAATCTGATATGATAAGAATGTAATTAGGTTTGCAATTGTAGTAACTTCATTTATATCTCCTCCTGTGCAGATGTCAAGATACCATCCCATGAAAGGAATGACATCTCATGGTCTAAACGAGAAACTTAATCTTTGTGATGTACATACAGCCCTATTAAATTTGAAGCCTGTAGCGGCAACATGAGACCTAAAACAGCTGCAGGCTTGAAATTTGGCTGCATTACATAGCTAATAAATTAGAACATGCCTCAAGTTACGGGCTTGAGACGCAAACCGGTAAACCATTTGCATGCGCGGCCGTGAACATGATCAGTAAGTCAAACCCGTAGTTACGGGTTGATTTAGAGCCAATGGCAACAGAGATCGTCATCATTACATCATTGAAAAGTGGAGGTTGGATTTCAAAGTCTTACAGGCTTCAATTACGAGTAACGATTGGACCCACATTCCAGAAATAATGCAATATTGATAAAGCCATAAATATAATATTCTATTACATGCAAGTTCCATTATATGTATTAACACATTGATTTGCCGGGATCGATATAACACGGAATTTAAACATGAAAAAAATTATTTTATATTGCAGATATGCAAGCTTGAGAATGTTGTGCTATTAATTATTCATACCTAACATCACTTTCCTATTTATTATGAGTACAGTAGTGTGTGTATATTTGCATTTACAGTGCTACGGATTGAACTTTAAACCCCCTTGTGGGTCCTCTCTGGTACCCGTTGGCTTCTTGGCTCCATTTGCGGGTTACAGGGTTGAAAGCCAGTGAATATGCAATTTAATAGCATGATTGGAAACATAACATTTACGGGCTTGGCAGATCAAAGAATTTGCGGGCGCGCAGTTCAAGTTTCCACGTCCCGTAGCCTTTTCTCACTCACAAGTCGTTGGCGGGTTGCTTTACAGGGCCAGTTTAATAGCCGTAAGTCTTGCGGGTTACATTATGGGCTATGATTTTACACATTGAGCTAATTTAATAGGGCTGTTCGTAGCTACAATGATCCACTATGACTGCTGCAATAGACAACGTTACACCCTGCCTGCCTACGACTCCTCACTGTTTGCAAGTACTCCCACTGGTTTCATATTATCAGGAGGGAATTAAAAAGAAAGGAACGCAGTACTGAACAGCTTTAGAGGAGAACTTAAGGACAAGGAAAAAACTAGAAGACCATCTCAAAAATATCAATCAATTATCACCTACAAGAAAGGAGAATTTTTGTCAAGAGAGATCATGGCAGCAGAAAGCAGACCAGCTATGTTATTCATCCCTGTGGAAACGTTATGCAAGCCAACTTGTCTAGAGCTTCATATAACATTGTCCATGGGCAAAGTCATTGCATTGTGATTCAGACAAAGTGTCTTCAATCGAAATGGCATTTCAAATTTGATGGCCTATGAAGATCAAGAGCAAGGGCATGTGAATGTGGGCTCTATAGACTTATGGTCTGAATTTACTCAAGTAGACATGGGAGAAATGGTGCAAAATAAATAAGCAGCTGTGCTACACCAGCTGTGCCTTGGATCCAGGTCCAACTCTTAAAGGTTGTCCTATTCTGATTGGCTCAGCATTCACAACAATCTGGATCTGTTCATTCTAAAACAGCATCTTTCATAATCAGCTAAATTAGACCCACTTATAAAAATCTTTAGACCCAGACTGTGCGGCGACCTACAGGCCTATTTAATAACCTTTTTATGAAAAAATACACAGCACAGAAAGAGTCCTGGTTTGTGTTTTTAAAGATCTTCTGATAGCAAGAGACAGAAGTGATTGTTCAAACCTAAATCTCTTTGAACTCTCTGCAACATTTGAATATTAATAGAGCGACTAAAAAAAAACTACTGTGGATTGAGTGGTACGGTCCTTAGTTTGTTTAAATATTTTTTCCCTGGCAAGTCACAGATGGTTTTCTTCATGTGCATACACCACTAAATTCATGCCTCGGATATGTGGAGTTCCTCAATGATCTATTTTATCTCCAGTGTTGTCTGCTGTATACATGGTATCAATGTCATCAGAAGAAATGGATTCAGCTACCACGGTTATGCTGATGACACACACCTTTATCTATCCTTCAACCCAGATGCAGAACACCATTTGCTCCCAATTGATTTCCTGAAGCGCTCCAAGCTTGGGTGAGCAGGCTGCTTTATGCTAATGTGCATCTAAATATGCTAAGTTATGACTCAGAGTCCTTGGTACGGATGGGGGGGGGGGCGAACTGCATGATAACATTAGGGGGCATAGTCTTGTTACCACAAATACAGATAAACAGACTGTTATCCTAATTAGCACATCTAAGTATTAGGAAGACACTCATTTGCATAAAATGACGGCAGTAAAATGCAAATCATTGTGTGAATGATTCAGTTTAGAGATAGCTTAATTAAAAAAACAACAACAATTTGATTTTAGGGTGACTGAGTCACTGTAATCATTGCTACCTGTCTAATAGCAGAGCTTTCACAATAAAACACTTTACTAAATAATTAATAATGTGTGTATATATATATATATATATATATATATATATATATATATATATATATACTAGCGAATTGCCTGTCAAAAAATTACGGCAATAAAATTGTAAGCCAGGTGTAACGGAGTTGGAACACAAATCCAATATCTCCGCTGGTATACGGTAAAATACTTAAGAGGCACTACAGTTTCACCATTCCCAACCTCCCATATTGGACGACACTCAATAGGGAGTTCAAGACTACTGATTAGATCATCCTTCTTTGTTCTTATGTCTGAGAATGAAAACTCTTTATACAATAGACTTCCTTATCTTATGAGGAGTCTCTGTAATAGGATTATCTATTATGCCAAGGTCTGTAATAGTCTGTGCTCATATTCTGCAGAGCATAAACCAACATACATACAATATAATAGTAGGATCATATTTTAACCAAGAATTAAATAACCATAAAACAGGGTAAAACAGTGATGGGTTCCGTTACACACCTCCCCCGCGACCATAAGCCGGCATACACGGTCTGATCCCAACGGATCGGCCTGGGGATGTTCGGACAAAAGTATTTGTTGGTCAATTCTCTAGTTTGACTACCCATCAGCATGACTGCAATTCACATTTACTCACATTTCACATATCCCCAGATAGCTGGGATCTGAGCGCACAAAACTACCGAATAGCGCTCAGATACTATTCACACAGTTCAATTGCCATGTAGCTAAAGTCTTTCCCATAGTCTTTCATTATATGAATGGGCTCCATGGCATAGCTATCTGGGGTATCACCGCTCCCACAGGGTAAGTACCGAATGACCCCCCTGTATTTAAAGGGCCAGAATGAGTGACATACACTCTGGTATGGCCGAATACTGTGTTTAAAGGGCAATATGTCCCAGGGCCATAGTCGCAGGGCAGGAGGCTGGCAATAAGTCCTCTCCAGGACAAAGTGGCAAGAGGCACTTCATCACCCATCTCTCCTAACCAGGCACCTGGATATTTCGCTGTGGTGATGGGGCAACACGCTGAGGGGACTTGAGGGGCAGAGGCCAGTGGCACTCTGCCCTGATGCCAGCTCTTCTGCTGGTATAACCTGCAGGACATCCTGCTTTGTACAAGGGACAAAGGGGGGGCAGAGGCCGACTGTCAGCTTTTCTGCTGGGGTACTTGGGACATATTCCGGCTCAGTAGCCAGGGAAAGGTGGGGGTCAGTGGGGGTTAACATTTCCTCTGTTAACCCTGGGGCCACATTAGGAGTTAGCTGGGGAGGGGAATTTGTACTTACCCCCTCCTCCGGTTGTCCCATTGAGGGTAGTTGGGGATCTGGACAGGCTGTCCAGCAACCCGGTAGGTCAGGCACAGAGACCATGGTCCCATCTGCGCCGTCTGGGAGATTGGTGTCTTGTTAGAGTAAGCTGTCACGGGGGGGAGAGGGCAACACCTTCAGCTCCCTGGGGTTCACACTGCCGCTGGAGGGGAGGGACGACACCTTCGGCCCCCTGGGGTACACACTGCCGCTGGGGAGGAAGGACGGCACATTCTGCTCCCTGCGGTACACACTGCCGCTGGGGGGGGGGGGGAAGGATGACACCTTCGGCCCCCTGGGGTACACACTGCCGCTGGGGAGGAAGGACGACACCTTCAGCTCCCTGGGGTACACACTGCCGCTGGGGAGGAAGGACTGCACCTTCTGCTCCCTGGGATACATATTGCCGCTGGGGGGGGGAAGGACGACACCTTCTGCTCCCTGGGATACATATTGCCGCTGGGGGGGGGGAAGGACGACACCTTCGGACCCCTGGGGTACACACTGCCGCTGGGGAGGAAGGACGGCACCTTCTGCTCCCTTGGATACACACTGCCGCTGAGGGGGAAGGACGACACCTTCGTCCCCCTGGGGTACACACTACCGCTGGGGAGGAAGGACAGCACCTTCTGCTCCCTGGGGTACACACTGCCGCTGGGGAGGAAGGACGACACCTTCTGCTCCCTGGGGTACACACTGATGCTGGGGAGGAAGGACGTCACCTTCTGCTCCCTGGGGTACACACTGTCGCTGGGAAGGAAGGACGGCACCTTCTGCTCCCTGGGGTACACACTGCCGCTGGGGGGGGGGGAAGGACGGCACCTTCTGCTCCCTGGGATACATCCTGTCACTGGGGAGGAAGGACAGCACCTTCTGCTCCCTGGGGTACACACTGCCGCTGGGGTGGAGAATTAGTTGGAGTATTCCACGTGGAGCGGTTTCTGTTTCTGGGACAGTCTCTCTGCATGTGGCCCTGCTGGTTACACGTGTGGCACCTGATGTACCGTGGAGGGGTTTGGTAGTTCCCACCACCTGGACGCAGTGCTGGGGGGGGTTAATGGTGGGAGGTAGGTTAGCATCTCCCAAGATGGAACGCCCCCGTGCCCGCTGCTTTTCCATTATGTATTCGTGGACATCTGTCATTAACCATTCCAAGGTTCTTATGGGAAGCATACCTGGGAAAAAGGCCAGTCTGCTTTGGAGTTCTCTTCCAAACTCAGTCTGTGTGCTGTCCGTAAGAGGTACTGTAACAGCTGCCCGGTCTCCCTCCATGAGTTCCTTTCTATCTGCATCCCTGTAGTCTGCGGCCGCCCCCTCCTCCTCATCATGTGAGGCTGTCCGAAAACTAGCCGGTTCCATCCTGCTGTAGCCAGGGGCGCTGTACGGATACTAGCATTGCCCTCAATATGTACTCCACGGAATGGTGTCTCCTGTAGCTGTCCTTCTGACCGTGGGAACAATTCCGCCACTTGCCACCAAATGTAACGGAGTTGGAACACGAATCCAATATCTCCGCTGGTATACGGTAAAATACCCAAGAGGCACTACAGTTTCACCATTCCCAACCTCCCATATTGGACGACACTCAATAGGGAGTTCAAGACTACTGATTAGATCATCCTTCTTTGTTCTTATGTCTGAGAATGAAAACACTTTATACAATAGACTTCCTTATCTTATGAGGAGTCTCTGTAATAGGATTATCTATTATGCCAAGGTCTGCAAAAGTCTGTGCTAATATTCTGCAGAGCATAAACCAACATACATACAGTATAATAGTAGGATCATATTTTAACCAATAATTAAATAACCATAAAACAGGGTAAAACAGTGATGAATTCCGTTACACCAGGCAATGCTGTTTGCCACACAATATGAGGCTTTTGCTTCTCTGGGCACCTTTGGCGGTCATCGCGAGCCCCGCGATGAGTGCCTTTGGCACTGATTGCGAACCTTTCCTCCTGCCTACTGTATGGGCCGCTCATTGCGGGGTTCATTAACTTGCAAATTTTGTGCTTGGGAATGCTCTTTGTCTCTTTCCAGCATCTCCCCCCTCTCCCTTTCCTATGTGTCTGCTAAATGTTTGTGTGGCGTTTGACTGGAGTTTTGCCGGTGTGTTATTGTTTTTGCCATTGTGTATTTTCTAAGACCTGCGTGCCTGGCTTTGCTCATCCTCGTTTTCATGCAGCTTCATATTTTTTTACATTTTGCATCACCTCACATGGCTTACAGGAGCGCCTTTGGCGCTCATTTCAGCCTAAGTCCTGTGTGCTTCAATGCCTCAACTGCGCACCTCGCTTCACGCTCATTTAAGCCTAAGTCCCGCATGCTTCAATGTCTCAACTGCTCAACCTCGCTTTGTGAGGCTTGCAGGGCAATAAGCACCTTGGCGCTCATTGCCTAAGTCCTGCAAGCTCAGAAGGCTTCAATGCCTCAACGGCTCGCCTTGCTTCGCAAAGGCTCGCAAGCATGACGACAAATCACAGTTTGACAATTATAATATGTGATATATATATTTACACACATATACATATAAACACACACACTGATATGTTAAGAACGTATATTCCAGAAGTAGTTACAAAAGTGCTCTTTAATCAGTTAAGTATATCTGTTCAGTGGTATGTTCAGAGTTAGTATTTTACTTGTTACCTTATTGGTACATGTTGTGCTGGTATAATTAACCGTTCACTACAATTGATAGTATTAGGCTAGATAACACTATCATTAGTAATGATGGGTTAGGGAACCATTCTAATGTAATTTGTAACAATTAACAGTTTCAATAGAGAAAAAAATGCATCTCCCAATTACATAAGCTTATTTATTTAGAGAGTCAAATCTTAAAAGTGTACAAATGAATCTCAACCAATCTAGTAGCCATAGGGAAATGTTCAGATTATCATTTACCTAAATATGAGTTTATATTTATGATTATAAGGTAATTTCCTCTACATTTCCTAGAAAGTTGTTTGTTTAAAAAGACATGGGAGATTGCTAAGTATATCATTTATAGGTATTAGGTATATAATATACCTATGTATCTATTTACTTGCATCTACTTTATTTTTTTACTGCCTAAAATCAAACAAATAGTCCCTGTATGGATCTGCCCACTGCAGCATATGAAGAGACAGACTCTGTAGGGATGGATGTGCAGTGTCGTGTTCTAGCCTATCAGGGACCACTTCTCAGCAGTATGTTTCAGAATGTTGCCGAGAGATGGTCCCTGACTGATTAGTAGACACAAGCAGTTACTATTTATTTGATTTTAAGCAGAAAATTTAACATTTAAGTGCTTCTTTATGAAATAAAGAGTATTCAAGTAAATAGATTCATAGATGTATTATATACCTAGTACAGTCCAAAAACAGTCCATATGCCTTTAAATTCTAAAAGATATATAGAATCAATTTCTTATTTTTTTTCAAGAAGTACATAATACATATGTAACGAACAACATATAGGTTTTAAAAAAACATTGTCAGGTTTTTTGTTGTATTAGAAAAAAGAAAATATATTAAAAATACTGTGAAATGTGTACTGCAGGTGGTTACTTAGCAGTTGGGCAAGGAGACTTGAGCATATTTATAGACTGACTGGAAATGTGTCTATTCTCAACTTACATTATGTTCACCTAAACATTATTATACTGGGTCTTCCGCTAATTGGTGATGCCCTTACAACATGTATGTGATTGAGTCAACAAATACCTTATTTTGTACTTTGATGTTACATGTGTTAAAACATGGGAATAAATTAAAATCAAGGCATAGGCACCAGTAGCAGACTCACAATTGTCTTATGCTCATTGTTAGCAATTCATTTCTTCCAAATAAAAGATCGCTGATTTGGTTGCTTTAAACATTTTTCTACTTTGTAACATGTACCCTTACTAAAAAAAACATTACTGCAGTGAGAGAAACATTAAAACAAAATGGTAAATAAGAATAATATCAATACTATACTTTAAGAAAGTTAGCTAAAGTACAATGAGAAAAATCAAAGGCGTGCTGGTAAAAAAAAAAGGCAATAAATCCTTTTTTAGGTATATAGGAGAGAAAAATGCAAAGGAAGAAAAAAGGTCTACAATAAAAACATGATTTTACAGTTTTGGATGAAAGGAAGAGACAACATAGGTATGAAAAGGTGATTTGTATAAAACTTTTTTCTACAAGACATGCATCCCTATTAAAATTTCCTCGACATGTAAAACTGTAGCCCGTAAGACTTTTGACTATTAAATTAGTCCCGTAAAGCAACCCGCCAACGTCTTACGGGGTAAGGGCAAAAAAAAACTACAGTATGTCGAAAATTGAACTCTGAGTCAGCAAATCCTTTGTTCTGTCAAGCCCGTAACTGTTACGTTCTAACCACGCTATTAAATCACAACAGATTCATTGGCGTTCAAGCCTGTAACGCGCAAATGGAGCCAAAAAGCCAACTGGTACTAGAGAGGACCCACTAGGGGGTTAAAGTCCTATCCATAGTGCTAAAAATGCAAATATAAGCGAGTCGCGCCCTGGTCGCAAAATTTGGGTTGTGACAGTCATGTGTTTCATTCATGGATTTCACAAACGCTTGGGAATCTACGACATTAGTGGAATTATTTAACCAGTTACTGGTCACTTACACTACATTTGGTGCCAGTTCAGTCAAGTCTGTTAATTACAGGCTGGTAAGCCAAACTTTAATGTGTGGAAATATCAGGTAATACAACTCAAAGAATTGTTTATTACCTAAAGTTGATTTACAGGGCAAGACTCAAGACAGCATTAATATTATTATTGGTTACTAAGAAGATAAAGCTGAAATCATAGATTATATATCTAAATGTTAGTACTGCTTTTCACACAACATGCCTTGAAAAGTTAAAATGTTTTCAGTTATCCATAGCCCAGATATAACATTGTTTGAAGGACAGATGCAAAAAGATATTGTCACAACACTTTCTATGTACAAGTAATGCTACGGATGGTCTCTCTTCGGCGCTCATTGTGAGCCTCTTCCCCCGTGTACTACCTTGGGTTAAGAGTTACTGCCTTCTATTAAGTGTTACTGGCTTGTGTTAAGTCTTAGTGCTTAGGGCTCGTATTTACGTCATTCGGTCTATTTTTTCGTCCTTCTGCCTTGTTTTCATGTTGTTTACGTTTTTCGTCAGCCATTTTTTTTTTTTAACGCTTTGGAGATTTTCAATCATGAAAAAAGGCAAAACATGCCTCAAATTAACTTGCAACCTCACTCACAGGCTCCCTGGCTCTCCCCCTGTGCTGTGTGTGAGTGTGTAAGTTAATTTGAGGCATATTTGTGTGTTTTTTAAGGTATTTTCATTTCGGTGGTTTGGACGTTAAAGTCTTATTTTTGAGAGCCCCGCTGTCCATCTCCATGCTTCGGGTCCTAAGTCATACGCCGTAATTTCAACTGTTCGAGCGCAAAGTCCAACTGGCCTTGCGATGAGCGCCTTCGGCGCTCATTGCAGCCTAAGTCCTGCATGCCTCAACTGCTCGCTTCGCAAGGCTCGCAGTGCAGTGAGCACCAGCCTAAGTCCTGCGTGCTGCAGCAGTCAATGGCTCCCCTAATTTGCGCAGTTCGCAAAGCGTGACCAACGGCCTGTATATTTACAACTATTATATGTGAAATGGTTGAAATTTTGGTATTTAACTATTGTATTATTGAGAAAGACCAGCTAGGTGGTCAAAACGCATTTGATGTTATGTATTGATGTATTCATGTTCATCTATGTGTACGAATTATTTATTTTAATAGATTTTCAATCCAAGTTTACTTATCATTGCACTCTGTGATCCAATTTTGTGTTGTCCGAGTTGTATGTGGTGAAAAGGTCTTAATATTTCATGAGACTGTTTTGTATATAGTGTATTGAGGCACTCAATTAATTCTATTGGCTGCCCATAGCAGGTTTATTGGGGTCCATGCAGCCATTCAGTCTTTGGTGGAAGAGGTATTTTGACCAGGACTTAAGGTTTTAGTGTGGAGTGCTCATATCACTGCGACTGCATTTATTATTCAACCTTTTGTGCCATCATTTATGGATTTACTCTAATACCCCGTTGTGCTAATATCGTGGGACGAGTTGAGTGAAACACGCTTTGTGCTCCTATGGGTGACTTCTCTACAACACACTATTTATATACCTCATTGTATTTTGAGGTCACTAAATGTGAATGCAATATTTTATATCTTGTATTGTGGAATACATTTTATACAGACACTGTTGGCATTCCTCTGTGCTTCCTTGTTTCCTTACACTTCTGTTTTTCAAAAGAATAAAGTGGCTTGAAAAGCATGCCTGTAAATTCTGGGTTATTAGCGTTCAAGAAAGAGACAATTATTTAAGTGATCCAGAAACCTAACAGACATTGTGCAGCTTCACCTGGTAGAATCATATACACATTCATGCAACTTTCGCCTTTTTTTTTTTAAATGGGATGTATATAAAATACAACTGATATAAGTGCCTTAGGCCCATTAAGTTACCATGGTTAATTTTATAATATAGAACACACATGTATATATTTTACATGCCTTCTGTTATTAGATATCAGGTCACCCATATTCCATAAGCACATACCAATAAAAATCTAATTCCATCAGCACCAAATCTGTTAGTTATGAAACTCAAGCATGAGATACAACTGAAATGAAAAATATAAAATGGACGTAAGATGGACAAGAAAAGTATAAATCAGAAATGAACACCAGTCAAATAAAGATAAAGATTACAATTAAGAATATGGATAAAATTCTCTTTTTGACCATAGAAAGAATGAATAAATGCTAAATATTTTCAGAAGGTAAACTAGAGAACAAGTGTGCGTATATTAGTGATCAGGGGTGTAGGAGCGGGATACAGCTCATTGTATACATCGGCCATGAAATAGCTTATATATATATATATATATATATATATATATATATATATACATACATACATACATACTGTATTGGTTCGAATATAAGCCGCACCCGCATATAAACCGCACCCGTAAAGTTCAAGGGGAAAAAATAGAAAAAAGATAGTACTCAAATATAAGTCGCACCCGTAAAATTGGAGAGAAAAAGACTCTCAACGTGATCAGCCATTGCAAGAAACAGGCTTTCTAATTAGCACTGTAGCTTTTTTTGCAGGTTACAGGCCTTACAGGATGTTAGAATCACTAAAACCGTAAATCGCTATTCAATACCGCAGACTCAAGCACGCAAATCGGCACCCTTAACTCAGAATCGCTCAAATCGGCAGTCATTTTGCATTCGCGAATAGAAGCCGCACACCTAACCAGCAAAGTTAGCAAATCGGCAATGATTTTTTTTACGGTTGCGAATATAACCTGCACCTGTAACTCGCAAGCTAAAAAATCGGAAAAAAGGTGCGGCTTATATTCGGATCAATACGGTACATACATACATACATACATACAAACATACATACATACATAGGAAAAATTCCCCCTCCCCAGTTCCTACACCCATGTTGGTGATGCATGTGATTTAGCTTTTATTTAGTATGTACTAATATGTATACAGTGAGAACACACACAACATTTGCTTCAACCTAAGTATCACAACAGAAAGGAGTATTTTAAGTCCATTTGTACTTACCCAGTCCAGCAATCAAAACATTAGAACCTTGAATGTACCACCATTCTGGTTTGCTCATTGTTCATCATTGACACAGATACAAGCTTAAATATATTGAATGTAATGACTAGGCCACCTTACAGAATGCATCTTCCCTGTTCATTTCATACTGTAGCTTTCTTGCAAACAATTTTGATTTCTGTGATATAAAAGGAAAGTAAGAGCATCTCTGCTTCTTCTGGTTCTACACATATAACTCCATAAATCCTATTTATGCTTTTGAATGTCTACTAGAGAAGTGATGCAAACAAACAGCTTACTGTGTATTTATCAAGTCATACAAACTCATATAAGAAGGACACATGTAAAGCAACACCGCTACAAACCACAGGCATATGCATATTATATATTATATTTATATTTCAGTTACTGTTGTGTATGGCATATATTGCTCCAGATACTATACAATGGAGTGCTGTCATTTGTGTAAAAGTAATTGCTTCATTACTGTTTTGTCATATCCAACTCTCTGTGACCCTACGTACATAAGGTTTTCTTGGCAAAGTTTGGCAAATGGGTTGCCAGTTCCTTTTCCAGTGCACTGCAATTTGCCTGACCTCTCTGCTATGACCTGCCTATCTTGGGTGACCGTACATGGTATAGCTCACAGCTTCACAGAGATGTACAAGCCCCTTTACCATGCCAAGGTAATGATCCAGAAGGAGAATTACTTCATGGGGTGGTGTAATGTGGATGAACTTGGCCAGAACAGCCTATAAAAATACAAAAGTATAGTTCTTGATCTGGGCCACACTGGTTGGGAGAAAAAAAATACAGTCAAGCATCCTCATTTCTTTCAGGTCAGAGATAGATCTGCATGTGCATCTCTACAAAAAATGGTAGTGTGAGCTTTTGAGCTCTGTCGGTAAAGAGCTTCCATGATGGAAATACTTCCTTTTCAATTGACGAGGGGGTGAATATAGAGAAGCTCAGGCAGTACTAACATCTCTACTTGCAAATGCCTTCTACTGAACATATTTGGGGGACAGATATGAAATGCTAAAAGTTTATCTAAATCCACCAAAGAGTCAACAACCCCCCCCCCCCCCTTGCTCATTTCACTCCTGACTGAACAGTATATATTAACAGAGCACCCCCTCAGGATCCAAATCAGCAGAAAATTTGCAAAATCCAAATGTGAACCCCTCAAAGACTAGTAGTGTATGCTAAATAAAGCTTTGCTCTAAAATAATGTTATGTTAATGGCTTACATAATTGCAAATGTTGTTAGCTTGCTACATTCATCACAATATGACATTAAGGCCTACTGTATTTTAGGAACAAACGGATAGCCGTATACACTGGGTTTGATACAGACCCTGTATACTCATAGCAGACATGACCCATGCATGATCCATTTAGGCTAGGTAATGAAATAACGGACACGACAACTGGAGTTGGGAGAAACAACGGGCCACAGCTTTATTTAGAACAATGTAAACAACAACCATAACTTATTTAAATGACTAATTTAGTCCTTTCTTTCCGGGGGAGGAGCCCGGCCACGAACAGTGACCTCACGCTTTGAGCCCTGCCCAAAGCCCCAATGCTTATCTTTAAGCACGCCCTGTGAGGTGGGGCCATCGCCCCCTTAGGCCAGTGGGCCGGGCAACTCACCTCCCGCCAAGTCATAAATTAACAATACACAACATACAATAGCCACTTCTCCAAATTCTTTAACCAAAATATATATTTATTTCTTTTTTTTTTTTTTTTAAAGAATACTCCATTTACATTTTTTAACAACAAATTTTCAGTCGGGATTTCAGTCGGGAGACCGCGCTGCAGTGACAAACGGCGCGAAACGGGCTTCCGACACGTCCCCGACGCACCTGATTGGTTGTCAGCCTCACAGGCTCCGCTGGGTCACGCGACGCTACGGGCTGACCCAGGGAGCCTGTGCAGCCTCCGCGTCATACAGGACAGAATATACACATTAAAACAGTACAGTTTACTGAACTTACTGAACAAGGAAACTGCTTTCGACCAAATATAGTGGACAGACGGAGCATGCATATTTGACTGAAAACTGCATACAAATAGTGACTGAATTACTCAAAACAGGGCCCTCCATTTTTTGCAGTTTGTTAAAATTATATTTTTCCTTGTTCTTTTCCCCTGTATAGCGCTACGGAATATGTTGGCGCGTTACAAATAAAAGTTATAATAATAATAATATCAATTAAAGGGACAATGAACTTTGTTTTTTTTCATGCATTTGAAAGTGTGTTTTAAATATTAGTTGCATTTTGCGTGATATAATAGTAAAACTTAAAGTTTAAACGTCATTGAAGTATATGTGTGCAGATTTAATTTGCAGACAAGTATGATATATATTTGATACATCTTATTGGCTGAAAGAAAAGAACAAGGACCCAGATCAGTTAAGCATTTAGATCTATTGAAAAAATACATCAAATATCAGATCCAACAAAGGAAAATGTTTTCAATGTTCCTTGAAGCATAATGAGGACGGCAGATTTCTGTTGAACAACGTTTTCTGTTTAAAAATGTTATAATTATAGAAATTCAAACACCTTCTGGAAATTATATTGTGTATTGATAGAACTGACTAAAAATATTGGACAGTGTAAGATTTTACATTGTACAGAAGCAAATCTTTTATTAACTGTAAACTCTGGTGAACCCGCAATACTGTAGCTCCCGTCTGCCCATCTGTTACATTTCATAGGCAACGGTCACTAATCCTCATGAGACAATTGTTCCCAATTATGTAAAGATCACAATGTCTAGAAGGAGAAAGGCCACCATTTAGTGGAAGTGCTTACAGCAATGGGGTGCTGACATTGCAGAGAAACAATGCTTCCGCGCTATTATTGCTACAGACAAAAGTAATAATATGTTATTGAAACACCCGACAGACCGGAGAGAAGATCGAACAGCACCAGAAAAAAAAGATTAACACCTAAATACTTACAAACCTAATATTGCTTGCATTATAATGAAGGGATATCCATTCACTACTTGTTAATTGGTTATTTATGGAGCACATTAAGGAGAGTCATTTAAAAATAGCATACAGTATTTCTGAAAGGGGACTATTGCTTAGAGCTACAAGAGGAAAAATCAAAGCTGAATAAAAAAAGCTGAAAGCAGAGAAGCCTTTCTGCATAATTTTGTCAGTGATGACACACTTTGGTTTAGTCTGCTCCTGTCAGAAGCATTTGGAAAGCAGAGGCTTCCAACCTCTATCTGCGCATGTTTAATCGACCACCATGGTTGCCATGCCAACCGGGAAAGAGAACTCGGAGCTTATAGTAGGCATTTCAATGCAGTGACCCAATTACTGTCCGTCAACAAATTCACAGGGACAATGGTGACTAACACGTTACTGAGATTAAACACAACGGAAAGAACTAGTGAGATGCCTAAAATGAAATGCCTGTATTTTTAGAGCAACATGAACATTTGTTTTGACGAGCTGTAATCCCACATTTTTTTTTAATTCAATTATTTAAAAAAATATTACACTGAATGCAACACACTGCCATTTTAATACCATTATCTCATTAATGCATCAGATTATGAAATATCCAAGATGGTTTCTAGTGTTACAGCACTTATAGTTAAAGCAACAGCTAAAGGGATACTGGAGCCATTATATGGGGAGTGCAACATCAGATAGGAGTGGAAAAGCATGTGAATAAAGTGGTTTCTTTATTAAAATGACGGCCTAAAATCACCAATTCACCATAATTCAGTTAGCTTGGCAATTTCTGACCTGCCCTGCTCTGGCAGACAAGATAATGAACCGCACTAGCAGTGGGAATAAATAGAATCAGATCTGCAGGTTGTAGAAAGAACCATTACATTTTATTATCAGTTCTTCAATGAACACTAGTTTTATCTATGTAATGTGTTTAGTAGCGTACAATGCTACAACAAATTAATATTAGTAAGCAATTCCAAGTGGTACTAGGTTCTTAATAGTAAGAATAATGTTTTTTTCTTGAAGTTGATAGATTGGACAGGTTGCTTATTGAGAAACTCAATATTAAAACAGTGGACTGACACACTGCTTTATAACTGTGGTTATGGCTCTGCATTTGTATAAATAGCAATGTTATTAGTTTTTATAAAATAAAATAGAGAATACGTATGACGTAAATAGCGGAGTTGTAATATTCTTTGAATAAGTGTTTAAAATAAACAAAATATATTTAATGTTTAAAAAGAAAAATGGAAGAATCAAGAGTTGAATCCCATGACCTACAATTATAAAAACCAACAGCCTTATTAAATTGCGATTCTGTAAATTTAAAACGGCTCTATTTAAGCATACAGCATATTTTTTTTACAGGAGTTTTTAGTTAGTGAATACCTTGCTTTTGGATAGAAGTTCACTAACTAAAAACTTCTGCAAAAAATATGCTGTGTGTGAAGGGGTTAACATATTCTGCTGATGAAGGGGTTAACATATTTTGCTGACATATAGCCTAACCATAATATCATGTTCCTAATCAGTAGTTGGCGGCTTAGAAAACACAGGGCCCAAACAGAATTCTGGGGAACCCGTACTATGTTAACCCCTTCAGTGTGCTTAAAAAGAGCCCTTTTAAATGTACCGAATCTCAATTTAATAAGGCTGCAAAGCTTTTGCCCACTTCACCGTATCTATGCATGAATAAGTAGTTAATATAGAAATTAATAAAGCTAAAATAGAATCAGCGTGACAGGTACCGCCTGGATCTTATTATCTATGCAGTTATTTA